>VYXD01000359.1:330653-377431 GCA_013397195.1 Hylia prasina | reverse complement strand
CGACAGCGCAGCGCTGGGCACGGCGGCAGCGCCCGCCCGGGCTGTGCAGGGCTGCGGGGGGGTCTTCGGGCTTGCTGGGGCCGCGAGAAACCCCCGTTCCTTCCACTAAGCCCCCCAAATAGGGGAAATTATGATGAGGGTGCTTAATGATCCTCAGTGGAATGCTGAGCATTGTTTAAACTATGACTTACATCTGTTCGTTTTTGTCAGACGCGTTCTCGCTCAGTGAATTCTGTGCTCTCGCAAACTGTGATACTTGGAACGTTTTGGCATTGAACGTAAAAATAAATTGTGTAATTGTCACCAGTCAATTAATTCAGAAATGCTAAAGCAGAAACGGGAGGGGGGGCTGTGTTGCAATTTGCAAGACCGTTTTTAAACCTAAGTATGTAGAAATTTCAACTTGATAGTACATGTTCTCAGTGAAGTGTAATCAGCGTTTACTTTATTCCGTTTTCTTGTTTGTTTGTGGTTTCTTTCCCTTCAACCCCTTTGTCAGCTGGAAACTGAGACACTGATGTCTTCTGCTAAACTTGTAGATGATGGATAAGGACTAACTTTATTCTCTTCTCACGGGTAACTCAGAAGAACTGCAGAAAAGAGAGGTTGTTTCAACACTGAGTCAATATCTCTCAGGTTAAGGTCATACATTAAAAATACCTTCCCCCCCCTTTTTTTTTTCCCTTGGAGGCTGCAATGCTAGGCCTTGTAGGACAGTTTCTTCTTTTCCAGCATGCACTAGCTGCAAGTTCTTATCTAGCTTTAGTGTGTTTGAAGGAAACTTCTGGCTTCCCTTTATTTATTAGCTAGATAGTGGGTCCTCAAGGAGCACCAGAGGCAGCACTTTGGAGATATTCCCAGTAGCTGTCAGTGGAGGTAGATGCGTTTTTTGGAGGGGTGTTAGCTGCGAGCCTCAGTTACACCCTGAGGCTTTTATGGGAGACTCTGCCAGTAAGTCCTTATCAAAAATATCAGGAGACCCACACTGAGCATTGCTACAGCACCACTGTCATAAACCATCAGCAGCTGGACGTGGGAAGAACAGTGGTTGTTGAAGTACACGACTGTACAGCCCAAATAGATGTACTTTAGCTTGTCTGTTGCTGGAGAAAGCACGTGAAAACTTCAGTGTGATTAAGAATAGTTGATCTTGATTAGTTCTTTTCCTGCTTGCTCCTATGATTTTGTTTTAGCATCTTTCTCAGGCTGAAGGAAGGAAAGAATAAAGGAAAAAAAGGAACCCCCAAACCTGTTGGTACAGCTGCTACATTATGGTAGAAGTTGCACCAAATTACTCTTGAATTTAAATTCTTTGCTTTTATGTTCCAACCCCAGGATAGGGGTCTTCCCAAGTCAGTGAGAAACATCATCTGAGGCCATAGTTAAATTATAAGTGGCTGTGGACTGTTACCAAGAAAACCCACAAGCATATCTGGCACAAGAATTTCAACCCCTGCACCGCAGTCTGCTGCTTCACGCTTGCCAGAAGTGTTCTATGGACCTCTTTATAAAAAGAATCCATCAGAATCACCTGAACTTTTAAAAGAGATAAAACTAAACTCCCAGGAGGGTGGGTATGAGAAATATGAGGTCAGTTTTGGCTCTGCAGAAAACAAATTGCACAATATTTTTCTTGTCTCTGAAGCAGCCTGTCATTATGAAGCAAGCTTCATGACTTGCAGTATTTTCTCCTTAAATAATGCGGAAACAGGATCACGGAGGTGGGATGAAAGTCAGGCTTTGGATAAGTGCTGGGACTGATAATGTCCTTGGCTTTTTGTTAGCTCATCTGCCCTCTAAAGGATCAGCCCTCCAGAATAAAAGTATGGGGAAAGGCTATAATAATTCCACTTCTGGAAAAATAATGTAGGGGCAGGGGTTTCAGAAATACAAGACTTTCTTTTAAAAAAACACCAGCAACATTCTCAAAGGGCACAATGAAAAGAAAATATCTTCAGGAGCATGTTGTTTTTTTAAAAAAAGACCACAAATAACTGTGCTTTATCTGTGTATCTAATTATGTTCTTTTAAACTTAGTGCTGGAAATGGGGAAATGAGACCAGAACTCACAAGATGTTTATAAAAGAAATAGAATGCTTTTTGAAGGGAATGGGAATATAGTTTTATTTCTGAGATGCAACCACAGCTTGTAAGAAGAATTAGTGGAAGGGCACTCCATAGTGTCTGCTGGAACAGTCTGATTCTAATGATGAGAGAAGCCCAGCACATCCATTTATATTAAAGCTCATTAAAAAAAAAAATCTGAAAGTGTGCAATTACTTCAATATGTTTAATTTCTTTTTTTATTAAGGTCTTTGATTTTTTTTTTTTTTATGTTTTTTTTTTTTTTTTTTTTTTTTTTTTTTTTTTTTTTGAGGGCAGGAAAAATTCTGCAAGTTGCAGCCCTCCAATCATGAGTGCCTTTTGGTGCAAAAGGAGTTGAACCTACTGTTTTAGACCCTGGTTTAGAGGCCCATTTTAGGTGCAGCCTGCTTCTGCTTTTATCCAGGCCTTTAAAAAATTTTTATTGTAAGGGTGCAGATATTTTGTGTATACCTAAAAATGTAGACAGGTGAGTTATTCAGCTTAGTATTTCTTGGATATCTAATACTTCTTGGTGTGTGTAGTCTAAATTGGTAATTCTGATGGTTACTGCTAGCTAAGAAACTTTGTTTTTAAAGAGAAACTTTGTTTTTAAAGAGAAACTTTGTTTTTAAAGAGAAACTTTGTTTTTAAAATCATGGCAAGCTATTGCAATCAAAATAAAAATCATTGCAAGTCACTAAAGATGAGAGATTCAAGGGAAAAGGAAAATGGCTTTTTTTCCCTAGTCCTTGAAGGTGCTGCATGCAGAAACATGGCACACTAGAATATTTGTGAGCAGCTTGCACTCTCTCTGCTGGCACTGGGCTGTCCATGCTGCAGCTCTGGGTTATGGCAAGGCTGGAGCCACTTGCTCCACAGTTATTTCTGAATGGGGTGTGGTGGAATAGCATCTTGGAACAATCTCTGCTTTACCTTATTTGTTTTTAAAGGCTCTTCACTCTCACACCAAATCCTCTAAAAGCAAGTTGATAAAACTGGCAAGTTATTTCAAGCTGTGAGTGCAAATGTGAGCTCTGGAAAGAGCATCAACAGAGTTGGTGTTTCAGAATGAAGTTCAAAGAATCCAAATCAGATGATGTGAGGAAACTATCTTGAGGAAATCTTGTATGTACTTTTTAAGTCTATTTCCTGACAATCATCTCCAGCTGTAATAAAAAGTGACTGTAGTGATTGGCTTGTTTACTGGTTTGTGACTGCCTGCATTAGGTACTTTCCAGCATGGTGCTCTGGGGTCTGGTTGCTTCCTTTAGCCCTTCCTGTGTTCCTGGGAGGGTTTTGGTCTGGAGCCCATCTCCCTGCCCAGCCTGCAGTGGAGGGTGCCCATGTCTCCTTAGGGAGGTGCATTTGAGGAGAGTGTTGGCAGCTGTGTTGGTGGGTGACAGCAGGAGCAGAGCCGCCTCTGTTTTACTTCAGCCTTTTCTCCCCTTTAATTCTTTCACTGTTGGAGTGAGTGAGTGGTAAAGGACAGGTCTGGCTGGCTTTTGTTCTTACCTTTCCTCCTCCTCTAAACTAAATGGTGGTGTTTCACTGGTGAAGCAGCTCCTGCCAGAAGGTCCTTCTCTTGTGGTGCTGGGCTTTCTGTCAGGGATGTCACTTAGGGCAGCTCTCTGGAAAGCACAGATCAGCACCCAACAGTCCCCATATGCATCCTGCTGTCAAAAGTGAGGCTTCCCATCAGCTCCTCTACTACAGCCAGAAATTACCAGAAATGTCCATCAATGTATTGCTTCAGTAGATGGAGGGGTAAGAATGTTTTCCTGTGGGAGTCTGAGTACAAGTACACACTTGGCAACTAAAGAAAAAGTGTGCAGAATGGAAGTGCTGCAGCTGTCTCAGCAGCGTAGGGATGGCTGGGCTGATGCTGGGGGAGGGTTTGGTGGGCAGACACTTTTGGCACTTGTTCTCCCAAAAACTAGGGAAAGTAATTTTCTCTGGCATACTGAAGGGAATTTCTCTTCCAGGAAACCAATATGCCAGTTGTAGAGCAGAAGCAAAATTCTCTCATGGCTAACAAATCCTCTGGAGGTGGGTCCTACCCACATGCTTTTAATGGCTGTCAGAGGCAGCAATCGTCTCCTTTTGCTGAACGTAGCTCCAGGCTGGTTCTTACGTGTTCAGAGTTAAAATAATACAGTGCAGAACAGGTAGGAGTTAAAAGTAGCTTAGAAATACAATACTTGCAGTTATTGTATTTGCAAGTAAAATTGCTGAACAGATGAGGTTCTTTTATATAGATACCTGCTTCTCGTATTTAACTTGACAAATGAACATCAACCACAAAATGAGGTTAGTATGTCTGCACTGTTAATTGGGCTTTTTGTCGAGACAATAGATGAGTGCTTTCATAGAAGACCAAATTTATAGGACACCTGACTTCTCCAAAAGGTTGTATATGAACCTACTGCAGTTTTGTATTGACTAGTCCCAGTTAATCATGTAAAGAAAAGGGCCCTGATAGTTTTTCCGGTGCCAGTTGCCAGAGACATGGAAGGACAGTTTCGGGCTTTCAGGTGTGTAATTGTAGGAAGACATGAAAATTTAAAGCTGATGGCTGAGGTTCGGAGTTAATTCTGTGTGTAGATGTTGTGTTTGTAGTGTGTTGTGTATGACAGTTGCAGCCAGATCTGTAACCAGGCAGATTTTCTGCTACCCCAGTGTTTGTGTCTTCTCATAGAAACAGCAGAAATAATACTTAGAGAGTTCTGGGTGGAGTTTATGTTGCTGCTGCAGGGGCAGGTGTTGAGCAGCAATGCACAGGAAATAATTGATGCTTGTTGGGAACACTGCTAAATTAAAGCAGAGGAAATGATGTAAACGAGCTTTGAGTGTGTTTTAAGCACACTGTGAAAACAAAGTGCTTGTTTTGAGCACCGTTCAGAGCGAACCCACAGTTCTGAGGCTAAGTCGTAAGTTTCTGCGACCTAAATTCAGTCCTGTAAGAGTGTTTGGGGTGACAGCTTTCAGAAGACAGGTGGTATCACTTCTGCTGTCTCTTAAAGGCTTCCCCAAGCAGTGGTGACAAAAAGGATGGCACTTGTCAGCACTGTTGATGCTGCTCACAGCCCCGGGGGCAGCAGATGCCTTGCATGTCTTGTGCTCTGGTAGAGTGAAAATTAAGACTGCTGAGTGATAGTAGTTGAGTCCATCTTTCATGTGCTTTGTGAGTTCCTGATACTTGTAGAGGTCTTCTGAAGAAGAGACATACAACTTGTGAAGTAGGAGGATGAGTATTGGTTGCAGTAGGTGCTAGCTGGAGAGTCTGGCAGGTTTCTTCCCAGCACAGTCAAAGCATTGCTCCAGTAAGATGCCTCTGCAGGGCAAACTTCACCTCAGTGCCCCCAGTGTTTGGCAAAGGACTGGGAGTTAACATCCAAGATACTGTGTTTGTATTTTGTACAGTATTATTCAGTATCACATCCAAAATACTGTTAATATACAAAATACTGTATTAGATTCTGCTATGAAGTGCTGCTATGCATGTTTCTTTATGCTGGATTTTTAAAATTAGATTTTGGACATAATCCAGTGTTTTTGAATTCTTTTGCATTTAACTCTTCAGAATTCCTCCTTAGTTTAAGGTCCTGAGCTTCTGTTGGATGAACAAGTGGAAGTGATATGGATTTAAATCAACTGTGTGGGAGGACAAGAAGGGAAGGGAAAAAAAAACAGCTTTAAACCAGTGTTCAAACAGTGTAGTCGAAGTTGTTGCCAGTAGAACTGTGGATTAAATATGGCAATTGTGACCAGTGTCTTTGGTAACAACCTGTATGTCCCTGCTGTGAAACAAAACAAGCAAAAAAAGTTAGAAAAAAAAAAGTAGTGAAATATGAACACAATAAAAGAAGATTGGAAGGAACCTGCAAAAACTTAGCAGAGGTTTGCAAAAACTCTTGGCCTCTCTTCCCTTCAAACTACAATGATCTCTTCCTGAAGAAGAGGGGAGGAAAGGTGGTTCAAGTGGTCCAAAGCCTGACTTCAGGGACTTGAGAAACAAAACAAGAGAGGTGAAGCAGCATAATGCAAAGTGTTCAGTGTTTGATGTTACTAGTTCATGCTGGCAACTTTTTCAATACAAGGAAAATATCAATAGATAGTTCTGACAAGCTGCTGGCTTTTGGTGAAGCATAGTATTGCTAGTCCTTTAAGAGTAAGTTAATGCTTAGTTATAATGTCAAACTGAAAAAATTACAGATGATTACTGTGCTTCTGGAATGCACCAGATGTTTCTCAATTGTTTGGCATCCAGCTTTCATGGCTGGTGACATATTCATGGCTGATTTGTTGTGCTGAAAGCAGAACCTGAACTACTACGCTGAATTGTAGCCTTTCTGAAAACATTTGTAGTTTGTGTTCCTCCTTCCATCTTTGACTGTGGACTGAAGAATAGCAAAGTGAGCACAGTTTTGAAAACCACACGTGAATTTAAGTTAGCTCATTCAGTTTTATTTAAGAAAAACTTGAGGGTGATTGATTTTCAAAGCAGCGTATTCTCAAAATTTCTGGATCAAGTAGTATTTTAAATTGGTTTTTGTTATTTTAAAACTCTCAGGCCAAGCTACCACTTGGACAAAATATCACCCAGTCGTCACTTCAGGAGTCTTCAAACTTGCACTGGGGAGACTTAGGTATAAATAGTCCCTGGTTCAGGTAACCCTCAAAAAATTTGGCAATAAATCATAACTTCAATGAGAATAGTGTTGTGGTGCATAGTTGTCCAACAAAACTTTTTTATTAAATTTTAATCAATTTCCTATAAATATTTGTTTTCAAGATGGATATTAATAGAAGTTTGAAAGTGTTTTTACGAAAGTTGGATGCACTTGGGAATTTAACTTTTCTGTTTTCACTTTAACTGCTACAGCTGCATTGTAGTCTGGAATATTACATCCTTGAGAACAGTGGCACATAGAAAAAAATTCAAAAAAATGGAAAAATTAACTCCTCCACATTATTAAGTCTCCAACTTTTTTTTAAACACTGGCCAATTTGCTGTGCAGCTGTTAAAAAGAACACTGGGTACGAACTGTCCTTTTCCATCTCTCCTTTTTATAACTTAAGAAAAAGAAATCTCCATATGAGAACCACCTGTGAGGGCCTCAGAGGGAATCTGTTTTGCTTTACCACATTTTCAGATTTGCTTTACAGTGTGAGGAAACTAGATGCATGACCTTTATTCTTACCTCCCACAATGAGAAGCCTTCCAGGGGCTCTGTGTATGAATTTGAATGACAATTATCCTTTAAAAACTGTTCAAGAGTTTACATAGGTTGGCATTTATATTTTCACTATGCTTAGGTTACAGTAGCTGTGTTGTCTTGATCTCCATATATAGAGAAGTAGATGACAGATCTGAGAAAACAGAAGACAACTTGATTCTGAGAATGTAGTTAGATGTGGAACTCAGGTGAAGCAACTGCAGGAAAAACACATTATTCTCATCTCTTTGGTTTTGCCAGCTGCTGTTCCACAGTGCATGACTGCAGTCATTCTCAGTGATTTATTTTAATAAATAAACATGGCATCAGTGAAAATGTAGGTGTGCTGTGCAAATGCTGTCCATGTGAGCTGGGATCACCAGTTTTACTGTGCTGTTGCATTTGAGGGAGCATGCTCACCTTGTGTGGGGAAAATATTTAACTGGGGCCTTTTAAGTTGTTTAGACACTTTGGGTGCCTAAAGAATATTTCACTTTTCCTCATTCACTTTGATTCAAGATGATGCTGTGTTGCTAAGTGTAACTGGTTTTCTGTCCTTCTAAAAACCAGGCTGTTTTCTGTGCAAAAAAGCCCTACCTATAGCATTACCTTTTTGAAGACTGCTGAGCATCTTAATTTCTGCCTCTTGCTGCAGGTGTTGCTCTGTCCTACAGAAAGAAGTATAAACATCTCCCAGCATGTGGCCTAATAGAGAATACTGTGCATCCTTGAAGATAAGCTGCAGTTGCTGTAAGAAGTGGGATTTAGTTTTGTTTAAGCTGTCCTCCACAGTCTTTTTCCCTTGACTGGGTGTGCAGTGTTACCCAGGCTCTTGGGAGGCTCTGCCACCTTTCAGTGCACAGCCTGCTGGGTGTGGTTGCTCAGGTGTTGTGCCCTGGCCCAGGAACCCAAATGCTACTCTGTTGTAATTTATGTAACCCCTTATGGGGACTGTGTCCTTAATAAGGGTTTAACAAAGCCTCTTGTTACAAGCAGGCAGGGTTCTTGCCTAATGGTCATGTGAAAAACAACATTACTTACAAGATGTTGGGAATACCACGAGAAAGATCCTTCCTGATAACTGTGCTAAGGTAGCTCTTGTACTTCTGTTTTTATTTCTAGTTGATCTCTGGCAGCCAACAAAGTAGGCACAGTAAGTGTAGTCACATAAAACTGCTGTTCCTTTAATTCCCTGACAATAAGGGGAAGAAGACATCCTTTACCAAACTTGGAGTTTGTGGTTTTCTTGCCAAATTTAAAAAGAGGAATAACACCAACAGCACTGCAGAAACCCACAAGCTGAATAATATAAGCGATAGGAGAAGTTGTCACATACAAAAGCTTCTGTCTTGTGAAAGCTGGAGGTAGAAGAGCCTGTCATGATAGCTGTTCAATAATAGTTTTAAAACATGCAAGCAAAGGAAACTCCTTCAGCTCGTCCTACCTAGGACATTTTACCTAGTTTTTCTTGCCAGGCAGAGAGAGATGTGTCTCTTCATAAAAACAATAAAGTGACTGTGAGTTGACTTTTGTTTCTTGGCTTTATCTGAGATGGAATAATACTGACCAGTATGGTTAAGGTGTAGCTGGTTGGGTTTCAAGTTGCAGTTTTAATTCAGCATTTTCCAGACAACTGGACTTGCTTTGGATTCACTGAAGTCAAAGCAGGACTTCTATTCATAAGCTCATTGCTTACTTTGGATTAGTTATAAAGTAAATAATGTGAATAATGCTGTTCTTTCATTTGTCCACTTAACTCTGTAATGGATATAATTTTGTTTAGGAGCAACAAATGCCAGGACAAGCAATAACTTGATTGCTTCTCTCACTTATAGGAGATAAAACTGTTCCAGCAAAAGGTTGCTCTTTTTCCTTGTTATTTCACAGTAGGTTATGAAAGGATTGCATTTAAACCACCACAGTACAGTTAATACTTGCTTCAAGGATGACAGCATGACTGCTTTTTCCAAGTATTGTTGTGGCAAAAATACCGCTGTTTCTAGATTGTTGGATATCACCTTCTGCTTGCTTTCTCTGAGAACAGAGGCAATAAACCCCACAGCATTTCCTATTCTCTTAGCTTGGCAAGCTGATTTATTTTTTGGCTGTGTACATGGGGCAGGCAAGGGGTGTGTGGTGCATGAGCAGGATGGGTCCTTCCTGCAGCCCCCATGGCTGTTGTAAAAACACATTCCAGGGAACTTGAAACTGAGGCAGAAATTGCAAGAGAGGGTTTGAGCAAGCTGTGAAGAGCGTGGCCTGCTTGATTGTTCTTGATCTAAGATGATTGAACAGTGCTATTAAAATGAAACCCTACTCTTTTCTATGTTTCTGTGTTTTAAAAGTTAGTACAAAGTGTGTTGCTTCAGTTGCATGTCCTGAAAAGATGTAATTAATAAGCAGGATCTGCTCCTTGGAAAAGGCAGGGTTTCTTATTGATTTTATCTCTCCCTGGTGTTGGGAGTGTGTTGATCTATCACATGAAACAAAGGAGATAAGAAACCCAATATATTTTCCCTGTATACTGCAGTCTCTAATGTGGCAGTGGAAATTTGTGGAGGTTTGGTCTTAATTTTATTTTGGAGCGCAGCATTTCTGCTGGCAAAACAACAATGTTGCTTTTTGTAAGAGAAACTATTTGCATGGAGAACGTTATTTTTTGAGCAATAAATCCTGTGATTGTTGCACCCTTCACTGAAGTAACTTTTTCCTATGGTTCTCATGCCTGAACTACTTATTCCTGGTGTACTGTAAGTTCTTGAATGGCCCTTGTGCCAAAGGCATGATTTTCTTTTCCTTCCCATTTAGAAACTAAAGAAATGTCTGAAGTTACCTATTGCTTGAGCACGTTAAAATTTGTCACAAGCTGTTCATAATGTGGACAGCTCACCACTGTTCATTTTTTTTCCATGTTCTTCATTAAAAATGAAGTGAGATACTCAATGATCAGTCATCATTGTCCCCCTAATTCCCCCACGGGCGTCTGGCTTTGGCAGAGGGAAGGAAACTGATGAAAATCAAGAGGTAGCTTGAATTCCTTTTGGTGTCAACCTGATGAGGTGAGCAGTAAAGCTGAAGTTCAGTGCTTACCAGCTAAAGGGGGGTGTTGGGATGTATTGGAACAGTGTGTCATACTCTAAACTTTCAAAAAGTTGAAAATAAGCTGCTGCATGTGCTTGATGTGATTGATTTACCGTGGGCAGTGGTTGCAATGTGTACAAGCAAAACTTTCAGATTTTTCAGAATTCAGTATGAAACTGGTGAGGTCTAAAATATTTTGCAATTATTTTCACTTTCCTATTGGTTTTATGGACTGCAGATTGTCTTTCCATAAATTGATAGTGGCTTTTAACTTCTCTCCCATCCAGCAGTGCATATGTGGGTGTGCTTGGGAGGCAGAGCCATAGCTAAAAGCATATGATATGGCAGAATTGTAATAAAAAGATGGGGTTTGTTTTTCTGTAAGTAAAGAGGGTGAGATTCTTGACTAGTTTTCTGTGGAAAGTGAGAACTTCAGCAATTAATTCTTGTGATTTTTTTTTTTTTTCTTCTCTTTCTTCCGAATAGCTGATAAGTCTGGCTTAGGTACTGGCTCGACTAGAATTGTGTAATAAAACCTGGACAAATTCTTTTGTCTTTTCTGAGGCTATACCTCAGCAGACTGTCTAAGCAGAGATGAAGTGATGTGTACTTAAGTATGGTTTGAGGTTTTTCGCTCTGGGATTTATGCAAAGGTTGTCTGCAACAGCAGATGCCCAACTTGCTTTGGTTTTGGTTTCAGCAAGTGGGAAGATAAAGGTGTGCCCAGTGTTCCTCTAACATTCCAAGCTATTCTGTTCTCAGTGGCACTGTTCTTCAGAATAAGAAGGGAATATGCAAGGGATGAGATTGGACCTTATGTTTTCATTGTATAACTTGCCAAGAGGATAAACATTTGTGTGGAGGAGGTTTAAGACAGTGAATATCTGTGGCATCTGGGTGAAATTATGAACAATAAAATAACTCTTAGCTGGAATTTCATGGGCAGCTAAACAGTGACCGTCTAGGGCATGCTGAATGAAAATGACATGTCTAAAATAAAACATGCTCACACAAGGAATGTCCCCACGGTCTGGCATGAAGCCAAGTGCATACTGAATTAGGTCACTGCCTTAAGTGTGAATGTTTCCCGACTTCAGAAAGATGTACTCATCCTTTGCAACAAGGAACAAAATTTTAATGCTAATATAATAAAAAAAAATGTAAAGCATTTTTAATTAGCATGCTGGTCTATTCCCGTGTGCTTAGAGAATCAATTAACTTCTTTTGTAAGGAACAGAAACATTTCCATTGTTGAATATACAGAAGGCTCTGGAAATGTAGAACTAGGTGCCTCTGGAAAACCTGCAGATCTTTATAAGCATTGTGTAAGCCTCAGATGTCTCATTCTTGGGAGATCATACACTCTACTTCAAACAGACTCATTCTGAAGGACTGATATAAAGTACCAACATATGCAATTGAAACATAAATTTTGAAACTTAATCTTTAAGCACTGAAATTCCAGGGATTTCTGTATGATTACTTATTACCAGGTAATCTTACTGTCCTCTTTTATAAACTTCAGAATGTTCCATGTAACCCAATTAATTTCTGAACTGTGATTTTGGGATCCCATGTGTTTTTGCTTGTTCTGGGGTTTCACAGCCTGCTTTCACTTGTAATCATATTCTACAGCCTAGTTACTGGAATTCCTAAAATAGGGCTGTGCCAGACCAAATTCATATCAAATTTGAGTTGTAAATGTGCAAAAACAGGGCCTTTTTTTTTTTTTTTTTTTCCTGAAAAGAGAGGATAGTGAAAGAGAGTGCTCATAAGCCCTCCTTTTCCAATGGGATAAGAAGAAAGGAAGGTTCTTAGTGCATTCATTCACTCTTTGAAGTATTCAAGATGAAATGTGTCTTACTCCTTTACGATGACTTCCTCAGCAGAAGTAATACTGAAGGGAATAAAACCCCTCATTTGCCGCTTTAGCAAACAAACTTACCCATTCAGCTCTCCGTGTGCCTTTTTAAATTTTAATGTTCGACATAACTGGTTGCACAAAAGTTCCTAGCCTTTAAAGGCCATGGTGAAGCTCTAGTGGGAAAACCCCTGCTCTTTATGGTGTTGCAAAAAATGGTCAAACATAAATAGGCAATATAAAAAGGCTGTCTTGTTAATAGGATTGTCACTAGCCCATAGATAAAGGGTTTCAGCTAATGAAGGAATAATTAGAGCCTAGAAGTAAAAGTGCCCGTGAGCTCTTTACAGCCCAGCTGGTGTAGTTCTCAGTGCTTCAGAAATGGCTTATTGTATCTCCACCCTGAGCACCCCTCAGGGCAGCGCTCCCCAAACAGCTGAAAATCGGGGAAGTGCCAGTGGGAAGGGCCAGGAATGTGCAGATAGCCAGCAGCGAGCCCGCAGGGGTGTGCTGACTTCCCTAATCCGTGCTTACCATAATGATGTGTTTGGCCACAGTGAGGAAAGGTGTGAAAAGCAAGAGTTCTCTCGATGCCCCCTGCTATTCTCTGAAGGGATCTTAATCTCCTGGTGCATTGTGTCCTCTTGACTTCACATCAGGAGATCTGTTCTCCCTCCTTCTAAGACATGAATGAGACCTAAAGAAACTTAGTGACTCACAGGGCAATTTATTGGTGAAGCAAGAATTGACTACAAAAGCCTACTAGAATTAATGCTCCATCTTCAGGGGTATCAATTTCTCAGTTAACAACAATTAGAATAGTTGGGGCTTGATTTACTGATACTTGATTTACTGATAGATAATTTTTCAGTATGCCTTTACTGATTGAAAATGTGTCAGCTTCTGCATGGAGTAGCTTTAGTACAGTTTAGCATTTACTGAGGTTTAAAGAAACTTATGGTTCTTTATGCTATTAATTGTGGCTTTACCTCTTGCAGTCTAACAGAACAAGAATTCAGTAAGAAATGTAAAAAAACCATCATATGGTCATCTTTGTACTAAAGAAAGCGTGGAATGATATTGCGTCATTGCTGTGAACTGGTTTTATCCTGTAAATTCTGTTTTTCTGTCTCCCTTGATTCATCACATCTGGACACTGGTCAGTAGTCTGAGGATACGGTCTGGTGTTGATCACTATATAGGCATTCAACTTGCATTTATATAAGGCTGTGTTTGTGCAGTGAGGAGTGACTAACTTCTGGCTTGTCTGGATTTGAAGGGATGTTATCTAGTATTCAGCTGACAAAACTGTTACTTATTTTGTATCAAAGTCTCCAGTAGCTTTCCATGAGTTCCAAAAGCTTCAGATTCAGATGAGTAATTGCCTTTAATCTGCCATATTAAGGATTTCTACATAATCTATGTAAATTATTCATTAACAGGGACTTTAGCACTACAAATACTAAAAGCTGCTTCAAGCAGTCCTATAGACTTCAGCTGCACAACTCCAAGGTGTGCAGCTCTTGCCAGACTTGGTGTGCATGGTATGCCTGCAAACTATGGGTGGGCCGTGGCAGGCATTGCTGCTGGTGGTATGAGTAAGTCAATTAATCTTTCAGGCCTTGTAATTGGAGCTTTCTTGCAAGTGAAGATGCTGAATATACTGATAGCACTGCTCCAGGGTACCTGATTTGCACTGCAGCAGTATCCTAGTGCTGGAAGCTGAGTGGGGAGGGAGGAGTGTCACAAAGACACAGTCAGGGAGACACAGTGCCAGGCGTTTGCTGTCAATGCATGGGGAGCACTGTGGCACCCTGACTGACTGGCAGGGTCAGCACAAGATGGGCTGGCTGGCAATGCCAGGTAAGTCTGTCTAACCCATATAGAAGGAGTATGGGAGAGAGCAATGTTTTTCTAGTCTCATAAGGATAGTGAAACTAAGCTGGGAGTCTCAGAACTTCCCCCAAACCATAATTGCATAACACAGTTAAAATGGATGTAGAGCTAATGGGTCCCTGGATAAATTTTAATGAGCTTCACTTATTTTATACAAGCAAATTATAAATGAAAGTATTTTATTAATGTTGAAAGTAGACTAACATGCATTGAGCTTACTTCTTAGTTTTTTATGCTGTCAATGAAGAGGCCCATAAAACATTTAGCTGACTCTCCGTGCTGAGTAGGATTTTTGGTACCCCCCTCTTGCACAACTGTGGTTTCTCTGGTCTTTCCCTCTAGGCTGGTTTGGTCAGTCACGTAAGAGTGTGACCCATGCAAATGGTCACTGCCTCTGCATGCTAGCCTAACCATATCAGAAGATGGAAATATTAGTGGGTGGATAATCTCAGGATCCCTTTAATCAGTCAGGGGTTGGTGTTTGAATTTTAATTTCTGTTGACTTTGACTTAATCTGAAATGCGGTTTCAGTAAACTTTGATATTTAAATCTATAATACTTTATTCATGAGAGAACAGTTATACCCGGAAAGATATTTACTTAAAGTAAAAGCAAATGAAATTGCAAGCAAGCTTCTTCAAAATAGTTCATAGATTATTTTTTTTTTTGCAGAGTAGGAAAGGCATGGGGTTTGTTGGTATCTTTTTATCCTCCCACAGAGTAAAACAAAACAAAAAACCCAAGAAGGAATGGGGGAATTAAAACAAATGTGAAATAAACCATGGTGAGGCTAGAAGAACCATTACTGCTTTGGCTAGCTGTGTGACAAATGCATTTTAGTGGACTGTCCATATTACAATTTTCCAGACACAGTGTCAAAGGGAGTTACTGATGGATAATGCAAAGGAAAGAAATGGTTTTTCTTTCTCCCTTTCTCACTCCTTCCACCAGCAGTCTTTTGCATGCATGTGTTTGAATGTTGTTCATGTGTTTCTCAAATGATAGTCTGCTCTGTGGTTCTAATATGCACCTTTCTTTTAATTTTAGGTTCTGTCTTCGTTTTGCTGACTCAAACCACAGATTCCAAGGAAAGGAGGGGAAGTGGAATAAAATACTCAAGTGCCAAAGGAAAAGCAAGACTAGCCAATGAAAATTACTATTACTGAAATGTAGCTTGCTCTCACACGTAGTGGGGGGAAAATTGCTGTCTGGTCAAAGCCTACAAAATTAGTTTTGCAGATTTCCCTCAAAGCTTCAAATAAACTAAGCCCCTTCAACTAAAGCTGAATTAGGAAATGGAAATATGATTCCTTGCTGGTGTCTTCCATCTTCCACCCCCTTTGCAGGTTTTTTTCGTTTGGGGTAGGAAATCCTGAACAAATTTTATGGCGTCAACCAGACTTACAGTTGATGGTTATGGATGACATAGGAACCTCAGATGTACGTCTCTGCAATGACACCTGATTAAGGCAAAGCTTGAAAACTGCTCATCAGCTATGTTACCAGAACTTGTAGCAGCCATTACAGTTGTGTTTTCTCTCTTTCTCTAAGATTTGAAGTCTAGGGTGATGTTCCCTGGAAAGCAAGAGCAGACAAGTCATCTTTTAGCGTTGGAAACAGAACTAATATGAGAATGCCCAGAAGAGGCTTAGTAATTCAAGCCAGGACTCGTTGGCTATTGGTGGGCCTTGCTTTACTATTCAGTTTAGTCTTGCTCATGTATTTGCTGGAGTGTGCTCCACAAACAGATGGCAATGGATCTCTGCCTGGTGTTGTAGGCGAAAGCATGGGTAAAGAATACTATCAAGCTCTCTTGCAGGAACAGGAAGAGCATTATCAAAACCGAGCTACCAGTCTGAAACGTCAGATTGCCCAGCTAAAGCAAGAGCTTCAGGAGATGAGTGACAAATTGAAGTCCTTGCAGGAAAAAAAGAGCCCGAAGGTCAATGGTATGAACTACCAGGGCACCAAAGAACAAACATCCAATGATCTCCTAGAGTTTCTTCATTCCCAGATTGACAAAGCTGAGGTGAGCGTGGGGGCCAAACTGCCTAGTGAGTATGGAGTCATTCCTTTTGAAAGCTTTACATCCATGAAAGTATTCCAGCTGGAGATGGGGCTCACTCGGCATCCAGAAGAGAAACCTGTTAGAAAGGATAAACGAGATGAATTGGTGGAAGTTATCGAGGCTGGCCTAGAAGTTATCAATAATCCAGATGAAGAAGATGGACAAGATGAAGATGATGGAGTAGGAGACAGGCAGCTATATAGTGAAAATGATTTTATAGAAGGTATGTTTACATGCTTCCTAGCCCCTTAGCAGAATGTCACAACAGGCATTTAATGATGCTTGTGCTTTTAGGTGTTTTGCATACTTGGATAGAGTCATGAAGAGTAATTGCACAATAAGAACCTTTATTTCTGATGATGAGAATATTACTGCTTCACTACCTTGTGTTTTTAGTGGAGTAACAAATGCATTTCAGAAGGGCTCACCACAAGAGGTGTACAGGGGAAACTGTGTCTGCTTAAAATACCAATGCATTCATAACTGATTGTAGCCAAAGTCAGTGTGACACAGCTGCTTGTGGTACTAAATAACTGAAAGACTTTCAGTGAAACTGATGGCAGTGGGAGGGAGAGATTGATTCATCTCTCTATAGTTAAGCAATCCAGAAGCTCTGTGGTTTTTCTTCACTTATCTATCGCTATGCCACTTTTAGTTAATATTCAGTCCTTTGACTCCCTTAGAGCTGGCACAGTCACACTGGAGGGAGAAGTAGGCTATGTTCTGGCTGTGTTCTGGGCCTGTCAGCTGAGGAACTTGGTGTCCTGAATAAACCTTTCATGATATACAGTTATGGGGTCTGCTAAGCTGTGCAGCCGTGAACAGTTCTCTTGTTCTCTCTTCAGTTTTGTCTCAGTGCCTGTAAGTTTAATTGCAGAACACTTATTACTATAAAGGCATATGTAGCTAACAACACTAAGGCCCTTAAAAAATGCAGTAGTGACAAATCCCATAACAAGTGGCTTTCAAGGTATGATCTCATGTGATGGAGATAAGTATTATCAAAAACTGCCCTAGTACCTCTTCTTTATGCTTACAGTATTAAATACAGTTCATGGTGCCATTAAAAACCAAAACGTGGACCGTGTTATAAGACCATTACTGTAGAAGAGATTCTGGAGTAAGTATTGATGACTGTGTTATTAATCAATCATGCTGGAGAAAGATACCATTGGTCTTGAAATAATGGGTTCTTTCAATCTCAGAAGATGTAATTGTTCTGTAGTGCAACAAGTCTCTGCTTTTAACAGCTACTATGTTTAAAGTTTGATGCAGGTACCCTTCTTCATTCCGGAAGGTGGTGCAGGGCATGGAATCCACTCAGCTGGGTCAGTGCAACACACTCTGTGTTAGGCTCTTAGTACAGTTCTCATTTAAAACCCTATTATTTTTTCCAGGGGTAGTCAATCTTGCACTTTATTACTGCAATAAGTGTTCAGGTGCTTTTCCATTACTGCTTTAGATATTGCTTGTACTTTAGTGGATTTTTATTTTACCGTGACTGAAGTAGCTGTTGATTTTTTAGTGTACTGCCTTTAATGACAGACGTTCAAGAAAGCAAAGAGTTTTAGGACCTTAGAATTATACTTCATACCTCTGCCTCTGTTCACACCAGTATGTGTTTTTGGAAATCAGACTAATTTCCTTTTGCTATAAAGACAGTAACTTCAAACACGAGGTTACAGGAACTACAGCTAAAGACAAGTCTTTCATGCTGCATAAGGGTGTGTTAGCAACCAGCCATAGCCTTATCTGTATCTATTAGTATCTTTCTGCAGACAGAAGTTGTGGGTTGTGTGGGTATTCTGTGGGTTTTTTATGTGCAAATACTACTGTCTAATTTAGCCAGCAAAACAAGGCAGCTTTTGAATGTTAGGATATTTTTCCCCACCCCTGTTTTCCCAAAACTCAGAGGTAAGAGCAGACCCAGCCGGTGCTGGTAGGTGCAGGTCCCTTGCCCTGCAGCCCCACGAACAGGCTCTTGCACTCTGCCTCCACTGCCTGTGCATCCACCTTTGATGGAAGTCCAGTTGGAAAGCTAGTGCCATCCTATTTATTAAATACTGCTCCCTCAAGCTGTCCTAAACTGCTAGTGAATTGAAATTGCATAGCAGACTTGATGTCTCAGCTGAAGCCAGAACAGGTCCTGTAACTGTCCTAAGAACACATCAGAATTGTTTCTGGGTTAGTGTTGCTCATTTAGAGAAACAGTTGTTTAAATTTGCCTTCAGTTGAAACAAATATTTGAGGTTCTACATCCTCTTCAGTTGGTAATTATTTTGTAATAAGTGGTTTGTGACTAAAACTAGAGTACTGTGCAATTTGAAACTGGAGGCTGAGAAACTTGGTGTGGGGTTTGTGTTTTTTTTTTTTACTTCTAGGACACAAGAGAAAACATGGTACTGCATTACTTAATACATAACCATCATGTTTTATGCTCAGTATAGATAAGTTGATTTTATCTTCTGACTTGCAGGATTTTTTCCCTCAAAACTACTGCATATCTATCTACAAAAACTTAGCCACAAAACTGCTGCAAGATATAGGCATTTTTATTCAAAAATCTTCTCGCTTGTTACCTCAACAGGCTATTTTTATATAGGTCAATATTTTGTTCTGGGAATTATGTCTGCTATTTTCCTAGACTTGTGAAATAGAAGACTAAACTTTGAACCATGTAATTCTTTTGTGATACATACTTTCAGGTAGTCTCTCCTTAGAGAATTTGGTGACTGTTTAAATAAGTTTAGAATATCTTTTCTTGTGGACGATTTTACTTAATGGTGTATTTTTATGTCTGCTGAATATGTCTGAAGTTCTTTCCCAGCATTTATGTTGCCTCCGATGCCCAGTCAGTAAAAAATTACAGTCTTCATTTGAAAAAAAAAACAAGAATTTTTGGTTTCTTACTGTGTTTTAGGGTTTATCTATATTGAAGTAACTTGAGACAACAAATACCATTAACATGAATTTAAAATTGATCCTCTTTATGTTTTATAAATAGGAGCTTCCTAAATAAACTTTTTTTCTGAAAAAAGTGCACTTAATTAGCCAATAATACTCGTGGTAGTCTGAATCTACTGATTTTTATTACTCTTAATACTGTGTAGGCCAAAAAAGTTCCAAATACATGCTGATGGATGCAACTTTATTGTTGCCTCTCTGCATTTTTGCTCTGTGTCCTTGATTTAACTGTTCCTGCAGCTGCCTTGCTGCATGCTCAGCCTCTGTGGGCTCTGCATGAAGATGGTGTGTTTTCTACCAATGGTGGAGGGAAGCTGTATTCACAGCAGGGAGTGCTCTGGCCAAGTGTTTTCTGAACTGATGTTATTTTTTTAGTGTTGCAAGACAGAGTGATGATCCAAATCTACTTTGGAATTGTTATAAGGCAGAGCTGCCACAGCCACGTCATGGTTATGTGCAGGCTTTGAGCAATAACACTTAAGTAAAAAAAAAAAAACAAAAAAAAAAAATATATATATATACTTCTAAGTGCATATTACAACTACAAAGATACTTTCTAAAAACTTCAAATTATTTTTCACAAGGCTCGGTTGACTTGTTCTGCTGATGAAAAGAACACCAGCAATTTTCTCAGCTCTGTTTGCTGTACCTGTTTTCCTTTGCAGCAACCCATAATGAAACTTCCAGAATTCTAATATTAACAGAACAAAAATCTGACCTGAAAAAAATGTCTTGTTCTGCAGTTGCTGTTTGAGAAACACTTTGAAGTTGTTTTTTTTCCTTAGTGTTTACATTAGATCTAAGTGTATGAGAAACAAGAGTATCCTATTCCCTGTTGAAGAGTATCCCTGGAGAGGATAAGGGATGCAATTTTATGTATTTTCACAAAGGAATGGATTTAGGATTATGATCAATGGACCTAATTGCTGAGCTGCTTGTTTTAAGATAGTCCTGCATTAAAAATAAATTATTTGAGGTCAGTATTTGATAATATTGAGAAATGGAGAGTAATTCAGAGGAGATAATAGTATTACCTCTGTTCCCTTTCTCCAGAAGCCTGTGACACTGAGTCTTGAATAGTGATAGAGAAGCCTTGAGGAGCCTTCATGGACACAATTCACTTATCAGTGTAACTGGTTTATTTGGGTTTACATTTATCAGTGTAATTGGCTTTTTTAATCAAGAGATTAAAAACTCTTCCATTGCACAAACATTTAAAATTAACCTTTGGAAAATAGAAGCACTAGCATGTTTTCAGAAGCTAATTAGCAATTAGCTAATCATTAATAAAGGTCTTGTTATTGAACATAAGCATATATTCAATATATTGAATATAAGCAGCGCTGTTTGGGTCCATTTCTCCTGCTTCTGTGTTTCCAATTGGAACTGGGCAAAGTCTAGAAACTTTCTTTAGGTTGTCAGCAAAAGGAGGACTCCCCACCCATCCTTGGCATGTAAAAATGCTTCATTCCCATGCTGCAAGCCTCCAAGTCCTTGCAATCCATAGAACAATGTGGGCTGTTTGTTGTGCAGGCAGCCCCTGCCAGGTGTGCTGCATAAGACCAGAAACTGGCCACTGGCCAGGGAACTTCAGTGGAGAATTCTAATACACACCAAGAAAACCAGGTCATGCATCTTAAATTCCATAGCCCAACCACTTTCCTGGTAGTTGTAAAGCAAGTAATATTCAAGGCAAAGGAAGAACAGCTTTTTGGCTTTGGTAGTAACTGATCCCCAGGATTCCTATGTTTAATTTGTTTGGTGAGAAACAGAACCTTGTGTAAAGGGAGTAAAGCTTCCTGGACCAGGAATAGCAACTGTTAAATTATTTCTGCTGCTTTTTACCTCTTTGCTTGTGGAGTTTTTATTTTGGATTGCAGCCAAATGTGTATGCTAGTTGGAAGGTGAGATAACAGGTTTTCTTAAATGAGTCAGTTCCAAGTGTTAAAAATCTGAATACACTAAGAAGTAAACCAGATGTGGGTTCTTTTTCTGGCTGTTCTCAAATCTGGCTTCTGTGAATAGAAATTTTAGTCCCATAAAAGTAACCAAATTAGTAGATTAGCAAGAGGCTAGCTCATAGCAAGGAGAATAACTCGAGAAGTACACACTATTTAAAAGAAGTATGGCTCTAGTAGCATGTTGAGATTCGAAAGTTTGGAATCTTGTATTTTGACATTTGAATGTTGGCAAGGCACTATTCAGATTTGAATTTGCATATTCAGGTCTTTATGAAGTTACAGCAGTGGGTTTTGCTTTTGGAGTTTTTTTTAAATGAACCTAGAAAATTTTATTCTGTACTACAGCCTTCTGTTGTAGACTGACATCTGAACTTATCGTTTGATTAAAGATAAGCTATTGGCAGCTGGTATGCTTTTTAAAAACTTCACTTATGTTGTAAATGGTATTTTTATCTTCAAACAGCTATTAGATAGCAGAGGAAAGAATATAATATAAAATACTGAATGTTACTCTCCCCAGGAGTCCTGGTACAAAGTATTTGCTGTCCATTACATGAAAGCATGATGTACCGTGGTGCATCAGCTGCTCCATTAACCAAGATGCTGTTTCCAGTGCTGGACTGTGCAGCACAAAGGGTTGCAGTGGAAAAGGGTTGAGAGGGATTTAAGATCTTCTGCTGCTTCTGACAGTCAGCATTGTGGACTTTCATTGTTTGAAACACCGTTTTCCGTGCTGGTAATTAATGATGATTTGAAAATAACCATTAAAATGTGGTGCATACTTTATGCATCTCTGTGTTGACAAAGGCATAAATGTGAATTTCAGTCTTTTCAAGGAGAGCATTGCAGAACTTTGTTCAAAGGGTAAAAGCATCTCAGTTAAGAGGTTCAGTCATCACTAACTTCCAGTGTGATGGACCATCATGTTCTGCTACACCATGTGTCCCACAGCCCCTCTCTGGTGGTGATGCACATTTCCCATTGGATCTGCTTGTGCATGTGCCTGTCCACAAGACAGGATGGATTACAGAGCTGAGGATGGGAGGGGCACAAGGAGCTTGCTGTGACAGAGAGCCTGCTGGGCAGAAAGAGGGAACGTCAGTGAATGAAAATGGGCTTGGTTTGGGGATGAGGGCTGGAGCTCAGGAACACAAAAGTAGATTTAGGGGAAGGATTCTTTCTTTTTAAATGGAATCTGGGATATAGAGAAAGAAGTTAGGTCTATGTGATGTGCACATTCCTTTGCTTCTTTTATGGAAAAGGAAGGGAACACGGAGAGTACTTGCCTGGGCATAGGGAGACACAAAGCTCTATCATCCCTTCTTTCTGTTTCCTGAGACACTCAAACCCAAGCTGCTCAAAGGCTGAGAGCTGCTTCCTTCATGCACTTTGTCCAGTGTTGACTTCAGTTGCAAAAAAAAGACAACAAAAAGGACAATATCAATACTGGGTACAAAAGAGAACTTTTTGTGTCACCAGTATGGCTTGTTTACTCTGTGCCCTGCCACCAGCTGCTTTCTGGGTGGGAGGTCTGGGAGGGGTTCCAGCTGCTGAGGAGACTGGCTTGGAGAAGGGGCAGCTCAGGGCAGACAGGTGAATGGAAATGCACTGTGTGAGGGCAGGGGTGTGCATCACACTTGGGAATATGCAGCTGTTTGTAACTTTCTCTATGGTCTGGGTGGCCACTTAACTGGAATCTAATGCCAGTTCATGGTGTAACTTGTGGTTCTTATGGATAATCTGTCTTTTCCTTGCTGGTGAGAGGAGAGCATAGATGGGATGAACATAAGCCATTTTTGTTGGAGGACTTTTCCCGTCATCATTTCTTACTCTCAGGTTGGCATAGATATGGAATTAGCATCAGAGAGTTTAATAGGGTCAAAACCACAGATGAGCCTCAGTCCTTTCCTATGCGGTGTAAAATTAGAGTCTGTTGGTTTAACTTCCTTCCTTGATGGTCCTTAAGTTAAAGGACCATGTTCTGAAAGGAACAGATTTTTTTCTATGCATTAGGAGTAAAATAGCTCTCAATAGATAGTCCTGATCCTGCAGGGACTAGCATTGTCCTAAAGTGTGACAGCCACACAGAAAACATCTGCCTGTCTCCTTGGAAGATTTTGGGTGTAGTAAAATACCACTTATTTATCACATAGAAAGCATTAACTACTGGTCAGCAGTGAAACCAATTTAAAAGCATTCCGGCATTATCACACACAGTTGTTTTGTTTAGATGCTGCATGTCAGATTTTGGAGACTTTGTCAGGCAAGTTACTGTCATTTGTTCTGCCCACAGAACAAATTGTGCTTGTCTTGTGTTGGTTACTGGCCAGATGATCTCAGCTTTTACTGTGGACTAGCTCAGGGCTAGATTCTTACTGAAGGGCTTAAGAGCAGGCAATATTAGATTTCAGCCATCCTTTTCCATAGCAAATAGCTGAATTCCCTTTTTGTTGGGAAGACCCAACTCTTAATTCTGTCTGAGAAGTTGGCATAGGACCATTAAAGCTGTTGTCTGTAAGAAGCAGGGGAAGCTGGAGTTCATTTGGGATTGTTTCTCAGGTCTGACCTAAAATGGTAGGAGGGTGATTGTGATTAACAACGGTTGTGGAAATTTCATGTGTTTTTAGGAGAAACCCAGAAGCTTTGCCCCCTTTCTTTAGTTCTTAGGAAAATCAGTGTTCTGAAATACAACTGCTGGGATCTTTGACTTTACATATTACTTGTGTGACTTATTCTTCAGGTTACTATCGTACAGAGAGAGATAAGGGGACACAGTATGAGCTGTTTTATAAGAAGATGGATGGGATGGAGTACAGGCATGTCACCTTGTTCCGACCTTTTGGACCCCTCATGAAAGTGAAGAGTGAAACGGTCGATATTTCTAGATCGATCATTAACATTATTGTTCCTCTTGCTGGAAGAACTGAGGCATTTGCACAATTTATGCAAAACTTTAGGTACGTGCATGCGATTATATAGTGAGCTATGTTGCTGATTTTCAGTATTTTGTTTCCTTTTCAAAATGAATTCCTGTTCTGGTTGATTTGCAACAGAGCTAATGATTCCAACATTGTGTGCAACTGCCTTGGGATGTTTGTAATGGAACCTACTGTATGGAAAAAACATTCCTTCTAAAAGGGCTTAAGAGGTTCTTGAATTGCAGCAAAATGACCAAATGTCAGGGTCATTGTGAACCTGGACACAGATGATCTTGAACATAATTTTTGTGTTTACATCAGTTGTAGAGAGCCTGTTTATAAAATAAGGTATTGGAATGTGACACACAGTATTGGAACCTTCTGATTTAAATGGGCAAGATGGGGAGAGAAGAGGGGAAAACATCTTTCCTTCTTTTCTTTGGAGTCATTTGATGGCTAACCAGAATACTTCAATCTGCTAATGCTTTTCAGTGTGGTAGCATTTAAGTGCCTGAAGTTTTTTGTTGTGTTGCAAGTAATTACTAATATCAGCTTTTCTTTGTGCTTATAGGGATGTGTGTATTCATCAGGATAAGCGTGTTCACCTCACAGTGGTGTACTTTGGACAAGACGGTCTATCAGAAGTAAAAAGCATCCTAGAATCTGTAGCTAGGTAAGTGTACCAATCCAAAATCAGTCAGTACAAACAATATTGATTGGCATTTGAAAAAGTTTTTAAAAAAGAATGAAGAAATTAACCAAATGAAGTTTATACTCCATTACAGGTTACCAGGAAATCTATTATTTATTTACTGTACACTATTTATGGTTGCCATTTTACAGCTTAGGTTGCAAAAGTTTCCTGAAGACTACTAAAAATCAAGTTATAGCCAGAAAAGACTTTGAGGTTTCTATCTGACAGTCCAAAAAACAACAGGGGTGAGTTTTGCAGTGGATGTTCAGTCATGCTAACAGATTGATTAGAGTTTAAGTTCTTTGGAACTGGGATGTACATTTTAATAGTTACTTCACTGGAGAAACAATTTTACTTAATGATAAGGAAGAGAAATGTAGTAGTCAAAGTTGGCCTGTACTTACTCTCAGCTGTAAAATAACTTTAAGCGCGGTTCATCATGGCTGTCTCAGCAGCAGCATCCATCAGGATGGATGTAAAATTCCCAAGTGTGTCTTTTATGGTTTTTCTCCAGAGAGATGGGACAGGTGTCAGCATCCTTTGCCCTGTAGCCAAGGGGCTCCTTCACCACCTGAGCTCCTGCACTCATCCCTGAGCTGGGAGCCTGTTCCCCTTGAGCTCTCACGCTGCTGGCCAGGCTCCTCTCCATGACACAGATTAGACACAGGCTGCTTTGTCACCAGCTTGGAGCACATCATGGAGAGTTGTCCTGACATGTACAGGCATCTGGTAGGAAGGGAGGAGAGAATTTCTGCATTTTTTGCTGCAGTTTTCCTAGCACCTGCCATGTGCTGTACCCCTCCATTTTTGAAGCCTCTGCTGCCTGCCCTGCTCCCTGTCTGAGATGTCCCTCAGAGCCCTGAGTCATTGCTGCAGGCTCACTGGGCATTTACCTGGTTCTGTATCTTTTTAGTTGAATACCTTCAGTCAGTTCTCTCCAAGCATTGTCCTCTGAAGTGTGTCTGAAGTAGACACTTAACTTTGTTGAAGATGTTCCCTGAGTGTGTTTCCAGTCTCCTTTGGCCGCTCCTTCCCTCTTTTGCTGTGAGTACAGGCACGTCTGCTGCTGTTACACAGCGAGGAGAAGCAAAGTGCCTGGGTTATGGTGGCACCACCACACAGAGGGCCTTTGCCCCTTGAGTCTGATGATGCCAGGACTCTGCTTCCTGCTTACCCTCTTCTCTGGACTGGTGAAGACAGATATTTCTCTGTTAGTCAGGACTTCTTGGTTTGTGGGGACAAATTTTAGATGCCGTTGTAATTCAGGAGAGCATTTTAATTCATGTCAGTTAACAAAAGGCCTTTTAATCCATCTGAATGATTAAACACAAAGTGAACTTATAAAGTAAGACTTGTTTCTATTATTTTACAAGGTTTAAAATTGAAATAGACAACTAAGTGTTACAGTTTTTGTTTTCTCATTGTGATGATATAACTGTCTTTCTTTTAAATTTCTGGAATGAAATTCCTGTAAAGTGCTAAAAAAACTATAAATGGTCCCTGTGCCCCTCCCCACAGATTTATTTTGGGTTTGGCTCTGTTTTTCTTGTAGAGAAACTGACTTCCACAATTACACGCTTGTCTCTCTGAATGAGGAATTTAACCGAGGCCGAGGACTTGACATGGGTGCCAGAGCCTGGGAAAAGGGCGAGGTCCTGATGTTCTTCTGTGATGTTGATGTTTATTTCACAGCCGAATTCCTCAACAGCTGTCGCTTAAATGCTGAGCCCGGTACGTTCCCTTACTGTTGCTGTCACCGTGCTTGACTTCAACTGGCCTGTGCTGAGCATAGAGAAAACAAAGAAAACTCAACTAGAATGGTGGAGCTTGTTCAGTGCCACACACACTGGAAAATGAATCACACTCTGCACAAAAGGCAATAATATTTAGACTGAGTTATATCTTCTGCCTCAGTGTGGCTTGTTTTAAGAGCACATTGTCTTTTTTCTACAACATGTGTAATTTTTACGTTTTCTTAAGATTTAGTTGTCTGAAAGAAAGTGGACAGTTTAATTGCTTTAACAATTAGACTGCATGTAAATCTGTATAACAAAACTCAGTGTAACGCTCTAGAGTGGAAGATGATTTTTGTTATGCTGAAATCTCTAACAAGTTTGCTTTCTCTTTTCTCACATGTGCATGGCCAAGACATGTCACATGTGAATGGTTTTCAGTAGAGCTACAGTGTGCTCTTTATGGAGACTGAGCTAATGTTCCACTGTTCCATCCCAAGCTCTGAAATATTCTGATTGTTTTTCTTAAGTCTGTATGATCCTTGCTTGTTCTACAGGCTTTTGCCAAGAAGGATAAAGCTTTCTTGAGTTAACAAACACACTAATGAAGACCTCCTCCTAGAAAACTGTGTTTGGGTTCTTTTTTTAATGCTTACTCCTGTTTCAAATTTGTTGCAGTCAGAAACCATTTTCTCCAAATCTCAATTTGGAAGCAATAGATATTTTTTCTTCACCTAACAAACAGAAGCCAGATATTTGGGTTCTGTTTCTTGCTTTTCTTTCATTTCTGTCTGTTTTTGTACTCCATGAAACGAGTTGTATAAATAATTGGAAAAACTTAGGAGATGATTGTTTTGTGGCTTTAACAAGAAGGAGAGTTGTATAGACTGCTTGAAATTCACTGGCACTTTGTCACCTTTGCCTCAAACGAGATCTGAAAATGCTGCTCACTCCTTCAGAGTTCATGCCCAAGTCAGGTAGTGAATAATATTCTTGTGGACTGTTGTCAATACCTTTGCAGCATTGGCAATGCAAGACATTCATGGAAAAATATTTACCTGGCTTCTGTAATAGACACAGAGCTGGTGTTTTCAGCATAGTCAGGATTCTCATGATGCTTGATGCCCTTGCAGGATATCCTGCTTTTACATGTTTGTGTAAAGTGACGAATTCAAAAAACTCAGCAATGCAAGGTGCTACTTGGATTTGATTATTTTTTAGTTTTATTGCATATCATTATTGCAGGAATTTTTGAGTCACCTAGAATGATAATGAGACCTCTAGTGTTTTATCTAAGCATGTATAACTATATGTAAATGTAAATCAAGTGTAATATATTTAATATGCATACATATATATATTTTTTAGTCCTGTGGGCTCTGCCCCACTAGATGCTATAGGCTTCTTAGGTGGGAAATCTTAGCAGCTAGAACTTGTTTTTATTTATTTCCACTAGATGCCTGATAGATAATAATTTACATACTAAGAGTGTTTCTGGTTTCTTTTTGCCTTCAGAAATCACACCTACAGTGAGTTAACAATTATCTTTTGACTTCCAGGGAAAAAGGTTTTCTATCCTGTGGTATTCAGTCTTTACAATCCTGCTATTGTCTATGCCAACCAAGATATACCACCTCCTGTGGAGCAGCAATTGGTAAGCAGCTTGATTTATTCTGGGTAGAATTAGGCATGCTTTGTATTAAACCAAAATTAAGTGTAATTTAATAGTCTGTTTGGGATATCTTGTGACCTTTGGCACTGTATATCTAAACCATTTTCTCTATTATGGCCAAAGCACTTGGAAAAAAAGCCTTGTCAAACTGTACAAAACTCATTCTTAGATAAACTTAGAGTTCCACCTAGTTTAAAAGAAGTAATTGTTATTAACCAAGTAAAGTTGGTAGTTCTGGTCTGCTGCTTATTCTGGTTTGACAAGTCAGCATTTTAGGAAGATGATGGCATTGCGTGGCAGCAAGTTTCATCTTATGTTCCAGCAAACAAAGCATTGGTGAAAGGCAGAAACCTCTGAATGATGTGTCCAGTCTGACTCTCTTTTAAGAGACTGCAGAGATGAAATTGGATTTTGCAGCTGAGACTTCTGGGACGGACAGGTTTGGAGGAGGATAAGAAGAGAGTAGTAATGCAAAGAAGAGCTGTATTAAAAGGGAAACATAATAGCCCTCATTAGCTATGCTGTTTGCAAGGATCCTACTGAAAGGTGGAGGAAAGGTTTTGCAAATAGCCTTGAATAACCACAGCTGAGAGAGGAGGGAGCCCCTGCCTGACAGCTTTTCTGTTCACTCTTAAACCTAACAGTATTATGGTTGCTGACTTCAATCACAAAACTCACTTTTCTTGTCATATCAGATCAAGAGACAAATGTGGCCTTAGACAATGGATAGGAAATGGAGTGTTGGGAACAGATGATTTTGCAATGGACTGATTTACTGCTTGGTCTGGGGAGATGCATAGAAAATAGAGGTGGGGCAGCAGAAACTGCTGTGGAAACTGCAGTGAGGGTGAGTGGAATTGGAAGTCAGAGGGTAAAGTGAACAGCAGGTGACTGGGAAGCCCCACAAGTGCATGACATGGAAATACCAGAAGTGTTATTATGCTCTATCCTGCACTGATAAAATGGAAGAGCTTAGCTTTCTGCAAAACAAAGTGCAATGTACCTCCTTGGTTGTATTTCATGTTTCAAAATGCTACTGGTTTAAAATTGCAGGTACACAAGAAGGATTCTGGTTTCTGGCGGGATTTTGGCTTTGGGATGACTTGTCAATATCGGACAGACTTTCTGACTGTTGGTAAGAGGACAATAAAGCAAAATTAAAAAGTGGTTTTCTGGTATTATCTAATGACAGGAAAGTAATACATTAATTTCTTGTATTATTTCCCCAAGCTGAGCAGTCAGACTTGCTTGACAAGTTTGATCAATGAGATAAATTAGTTTTTCTGCATTTTGACATCCCATCTGTTGAGCGTTTTAGAAGACATAGTAGAAACAGTAGAAACATTTCATTCTAGAACTTTTTAAAAATACTTCTCCTTTTTTGGTACTTTGTGTCTGTCTGAAGCAAATGAATCAAGTTTAAGAAATATGTTACTCACATAGACAAGAAGCATTCAAATCCTTTCTTTTAAATAACCTTGAGGAGTTGAATACACTCGTCGGAGTCTTTAGCAATGTGCTTTGCCCCCTCTTGTGGCATGTTCTGACAACTGAGAACAGCTTGGTGTGCTTAAATGTGGAAGATGGTGGTGGGGACAGTCTGCCAGAAGATGTAAATCTTCCAGAAGGTGTAACGACACAGCCCTGTGTGCTGTCTGATGGCTTGAATGCAGGCTGATTGCTAATAGCAGTCATATTGCCATCTGTATGGTATGTGCTAAATGAAGACTTCATAATTCTGGAATTTTGAAATTGTACAAGAGCTGCGGTTGCTCTTCCCTGTGGTCCTGGAAAAACAAGAGAACTTAAAATGGTGAACCATGTTCCTCTCCTTAATCCAGCCTTTTGAATTGTGACCTATGGAGTAATTGCTGGCATTGTGAAAGAGGATTTCTCATACGGTGCATGGCTGCTTCATTTTCCAGCTGCTAAAATCCATTATGCTTCCTAAAAATAATCCAAAAGCATAGCCAGCTAGGTTTGACTATGGTTTCCTGCAGCTGTCACATGGGATGTCATGCATAATGCAATTTGGAGACACTGCTCTACAAGACTTTTTGAAGTCAGCAGATCTGTCTCCCAGGCAGTTTCTACCACAAAGGATATGGTGTCCTTGAAGCTTCTGTCCCTCAAATTGGCATGCTCTGGCATGGGAAACTTAGTTAACTGCTCCAGAATTTCTGGGAATGTCATGCCAGATCTGGTAACACCTTAGGCATGAAGCGTTGCTCTTTTGCCCGTGCGCCCAAATAACAATTTGTGATGCTGTTTTTGCAGGGGGTTTTGACTTGGAAGTGAAAGGCTGGGGCGGCGAGGATGTTCACCTCTACAGGAAGTACCTGCACGGCGACCTGATGGTGATCAGGACGCCGGTGCCCGGGCTGTTCCACCTGTGGCACGAGAAGCACTGCGCGGACGAGCTGACCCCGGAGCAGTACCGCATGTGCATCCAGTCCAAAGCCATGAACGAGGCGTCGCACTCACACCTGGGCATGCTGGTGTTCCGCGACGAGATCGAGGCGCACCTCCGCAAGCAGGCCTACAGGACTAACAGCGAGGCCGTGCGCTGAGGGGCCCCCCGGTGACTCCAAATTCACAGCCAACCAGCATCATCTTACAGCCTTAATTCAGCTTACAAATGCAGTGCCTCTCTTTTTCAGTGAAGAAGAGTTTAGAGGGTTTTTGGTTCTCGTGTCTGTTTTCCGAGTAATCCTTTGACTGAAACGCTCTTACCTACATGTCTTGCGAGTTCAAGCACCTCAGCTAAATTGGACAGCATATGTAGTTCAAGGAAAGTGTCTTCAGTATCAACTGGGAAAAATCTGTGGAATGTACAATTCAACACTTTTCCATGCGGTACATTTCTGTTCCTGTATTTGCATTCTTTTGAGAATTAAATGGAATAATCTTTCGTGTCTTGAGTATTTTCAGTCTGTATGGCTCACTGCACTGTGACTTTAGAAGGATACTCTATGTAGACTCCATTGTAGAAACGAGAAGGGTGTGGAAAAATAATCTCACCATGAAAGGTATATGGACGTGCTGACCAGAACAGCAGCTGTGCAGGGTGCTCATTCCACAGCAAGGGCTTGGTGCCACATTTGCTGTATTAACAGACATTGACATGGTTGAATAGAGAATAATTTCAGGGGGGTGGGAATGAAAATCCTTTTAAGCGGAATTTTAGAGCATATAATGAAAGTTCACACTGCAAAGGAAATGCCACCTTCTTATTTCAGTGATGGATCAGACAAGTAGGGAGCATTCCAGCTGGGTGTTTCTGTGCCTGCTCTTTTCCCACAGTAGATGCCACATCCCTTCTATAAACTGAGCTGTTCTATTAAACTTGTTTGTTTAAATATTTTTGGCCCCACTCCTTCTTATTCCAAAGCCCTGCCTATGTATCTCATCCTTTAAGTTGAGGAACCATCTTTTTATTCCCACATGAATTTATTAGAGGCCTGTTTGCTATTATGCCAATATTTTCCTTGTGCATTCTTTCTCTTTTGGGCTTTTTCCTGACATGTTTTTGTAAGGTGTCATATACTCTTAGTTGTTTCCGTGACTGAAAAAGAAAGTGCTATTACAGTCTGTCTTTATACAATGCTGTTGATTCCACTTATCATCCTAGTAGCCTTATTCTTCACTTTTTCAGTTGGAGGCTGTTTAAAAGTGTTGGGTTTTTTTCCCCTCTGGTTTGTTTGTTTGTTTTTGGTGTTTTGGTTTGGTTTTTTTTTTTTTTTTTTGCTTATTGAGTTTTTTTGAGCATGTTTAAGCAGAATTATGCTGTGGTCTCATTCGTGCCTTGTACAATGGCACTACTACTTTGGTACTTCCCTTTTGGGTGTTTTGGGATGCGTAAACAGTTCAAAGGCAGGCAGGTCATTTTTCTCCATGTTGTCTTATATGATACCATATGGCATGCCTCGTTTTTTAATTCATCTGTTTATAGAATGAATGCAGAGAATGCTAATTCAGTGGTTAAACCATTTGCATGGTTTCTGCTGAATTTAGATATTAGTTGAAAACCTTTCTCAAACCAGGTAATTAAGATCTGTTTATGGATTTATTTTGCTCAAGAATTCTGAAGGCAACTAAAGATTTAAATGATTGATTTCTAATTAGCAGATATGCTGTGCAAATAGTTCTGGGCACTGATCCTTTTTTATATGTATATAAAATTTGCCTTTATGTAACTTATTGTGGAGAACAGTGTACGGTATTGTACTTAGAGTGAAGAGAATACATTGCAGGACTTCTTGCAATTGATATTCTCAATATAATAAATGGAATTTCTGCATTTTAGAAATTGTTTTAAGCTGTTTGTTTGAAATACGTTTTTACAATAATATTGTACAGAGTATAACACGCTGAATTCAGATAATATTTGCAGTGAGAAGTTCAATCAGCTCAATTTTGCATCTCAGGTGTCTACCCAGACCAGATACAAGAGTTTGTTCCTCAGGTGACTTAAACTTAGTCCAGATGTTACCTTACTTGGTGATTGCCAACAAAAATTGTAAGGTACTGCTGAGGACAAGATTAAATACATTGGTATTATGACTTGGGGTAAAGATACAAGTGGGGCACTCTCCTGAGACTCCAGCCTTTAAAACTTCAGGGCAGCTGCTGCTGTCCTGGCTGCACAAGAATAAGCATCCAAAAGTGCCTCTCACTGACACCACTACTGCTTGAATGGACACAGAGGTAGGGCACAGGTGTCCAGCATTGCTGCACCTCAGCACTCAGACACTGCCTCAGGAGGATCCAGTTGTCCCAGTTCTCATGTTTTGGAAACATGGCAGAGTCCTGATATCCAGGTGTCTTAGGTTCCACTGTTTTCCACTGCCTGGTTGTGCTTATCAGCAACAGCAAGGGAGATCAGTGTCAGCTGTCCTCATCTGGGTGAGGAAAACCAGCCCATGGTTGTGGAAGGCAATGGGGGAGGTCTGGAGGTGAATGTAGTCACCAGGAACCACTTTGGAAACTTTCTTCCATTCATTATCCCAAAAGGTGGAAGCAAATGCATTGGCGTTCAAAGGAAGTCAGAGCACTTGGAAATATTTGATGTGTGTGTTGGGCAATATATACACAAGTATTCTGAATGGCTCATGATTTGAGGACTTCTGAACTTAAGGAGCCCTTGCAGGCCTGGGGGGCTTCCCTTGCCTTAGTTCAGCTCCCTGCAATACCCCCCTGTGTGAGAGGTTGCTGTGGCACACACCAGCTCAGCAGCTCAGTGCACCCAGTGTTTGAATGCACACCATTGCTTTTGCTCTGTAATGGAACTAGAACAGAAAGAGTGGGTGGGATATGCCTTTATCGAAAATAAAGTGATTTCAGTTACCTGAGTGTGTTCAGCTTCTGCCTGCCTTTGGGCACAGCCACACTGTGCTACAGGCACGTGTTTGTGAGCAGCAGTGTTGCATGTTTTCCAGCTGCTGCTGTGAGCTGTAGTGCAAGGCAGGGATGCTCTTTCCTTTGGATATGTTTCCTAACTTCATTCAAGAAAGGGAGCAAGTTTAGTTGTGCTTCACATACAAAAATCTCTTGCCTGGGAGCGAGACCTGCTCTTGACTTTCCCAAGGTGTGCTCTGCCTGCAGAAGAATAAACTCCATGCTGGGTGGGTTTATTTAGCTTGGGGTGCTGCTGGAGCACTGCAAAGAAGAGTGACAATATCAGGCTTTAGAGTCACAATCTGTGTGCCCAGGGCTGGTGCTTGGGTTACGTGGCCAAGTGCTGCCCTTGTCCTCCTGTTTTGACAGATGCTGTTTATGTAACACACTTTTTTTGAGCTGTGGTCCAAGTGTTTTCTTGGAGGACTCACTGTGTTTTAGTGCTGGAGTAGTAAATATAGTAACACTTATTTAAATAGGAACATGCTCCATTGAATCATGAAGTAATTTTTGATTCTGTTGCATGCTATTCACATAAATTGTAACCTTTTCCAAGGAATTTGCAATCTGTAGTCTTCTCTAGAGAGAAGTGCTCTTCATTAAAGGAAGTCAAGATGAGATTAGCTCAGGGTGCGCTTTTACTTGAGACCCTTGCAGGAAGGAATGTGGGTTGTGCCTTTGAACATGTTTAAAAATATATTATTCAATGAGACTAGTGGATACTGGTTTGGAGAATCAGCAAACACAGATGGAAAAGTAGAAAAAACTTAGGGAAATAGTTCTGGGTCTCCTGCATCTGGAAGAAAATACTGGGGTTTTTTTAATTTCATAAAAGCCTTTGGACTCTGAGATGCACACACTTATGGAAACCAAAAGTTATTTGCAAACTGTGTTCAAGAAGAGAATTGCATCAGAGGGGAAGAGAAGCTGCAGCTGAGCCCTGATCACTTATATTGGAATGCAGACATTTAAATGGTTTTAGGTCATGCTGCAATGTAAACTAGAACAAAATTTTTGCCTTGTCAGATCCATGAATGAAAGGAATAAAACTTCAAATAACCTTTAAAATGGCATTTCAGCATAAATTAGTAACTTACTAATGCATCAGTGTAATGATAAAAGCTTTTTGTGTATCAAAGGTGGGTGTAGCTTTCATTTGCTTGAGGTGTTCTTGCTGTGTGTGACTCCAAATACATCTTAAGGAGATAAATTGTTCAAATTTTACTCAGCTACGAAGGAAAATGAGGATAATGAGCTTTAGCAGTGTTTAGTTCAGCCCCAACGATGCTCACCTTTTCCTTGTTAGGCCTGATTGCAAACTAAACGACTCCACCTGTTTTGACTGGAAAAGCTTCACAGGAAAGGAGACTTGATAAAATAGTTTTTTTATGTTTCTGTGGTTGCAGTGGCTCTGCATATCCCTGCCTTTGTGGTACAGCACATCCTATAGCATCATTTTTGTGAAAGCCTGGCACTGAGCAATGCATTTGGACTATGTAGAGACACACCTGGGAGCTGTGCAAGCACCCAAACTCCCCCAGTGCCCTCCAGCTGATGTGAATTCCAGCATCATCATCACCTTCAGCCCCTGGGGAGCTGGTAGCAGCTGGAGATGGTCCCAGCCCTCCTTTGGGGAGGTGGCAGAGCAGTGGTGCCCCCTGAGCCAGCAGCAGAGACGCGAGGAGCTGCCCTGCCACAGGTGCTGGCACTAACGATGGCAGCTGGTGTTAATTAGCCCTGGGGAAGAGCTGGCTCTCCTCAGTTGGGACCTGAAGCTGCCAGAGAAAGGTTCTTCTCCTTCTTTTCCAAGAAATGCGGTCTCTCTCCTGGATTGGAGTGAGGTAAGTGTTTTACTGTCATTTTTGAGATTGCACTACAAAGGGAATGGCTTCCACCTTTTTATTAGGAGGCTTTATTTGCTTTTGTAGAGGTTGTGGTGGGCCTGAAGAGGTGCTGTAACTGGGTTCTGAATTGAAGTGCTGTGCAGCAAAAGTACTTCTGACCTGCATGTAGAATGCTAAATAAATCCCTTTTATACTTAAGTCTAAGTGTTTGCATAAGGTTTTATTAAAGCACAGCTGTTTTGGTTAGCTTAGTCTTTTCCAGGGTAAGGTAAAGAAGTCCCCCTGAACTTGAAGTTTGTGGTCATTTACATGGTTTATTTGAGCTGCTCTAAATTTGTTTGTTATGTGGTGAGTTTTTCTGGAGTACTTTTAGCTCTTGCAGTTTCAAGGTTGCCTTGTAGCTACAGAGCTTGTGTGTAACCTATAGCTGAAGTGTCCTGACTACATCCTCTCATCTTTCTCTATAAATGGTGTAAAAACTCTTTGCTGGTGCAAGTTAACTTAGTAAAGGGCTTTAGAAATTTCTTTCATAGGTAGAATGCGTTGCCTTTGTACGTGACTTGCAGTTGAAGGAGGATGTTAACTCATTCCTCATTCATTTGTGGGGATTGTTTTTGGGTTTCTTTGTCAATTGCTTTGCCACTTGCATATCCACGGTGGGAGCACGTGCTCTTTGCCAGCACTGGTGTGTTCTCAGGCTTTGAGCAGAAGTGCTGTTTTTAAAAAGGCTGTGTCTGTGGAGTGAAATGGGATTTACAGAGAGGCTGTTGAGCAGCCTTCCCAGCTGCAGTGTCTGACCTGGCTCCTGTTGAAGGCAGTGGCAAATGTGCCCAGGCAGCAAAGTCACTGCTGTGAAACAATGGGGGGAAAATGATCTTTTCCAGTGTGATGGATGTGGAGGAGACAGGAGGTGAAGCTGAGCAGAGCTGTGGAAACAGGAGCCAACAGCCACAGCATGGCTTTGGCCCTGTGAGAGCCTCAGCCCTTTGCAGATTTCCTGCAGCCTTATCCAAGCCTAAGTGGCTTCTTGCTGGCTTCATTGCAATCCATCGGGAAAATGATTGTGTTAAAGGGATAGTCTGAAGCAAAAATAAAACCCTTTGAGATTGCTTGGTGCTCAGGGATGCTGTGGAGAGCAGCTCTGAGACAGCTTTGGCTACTCTCAGGTTGCAAGTCACAGCTTTTCCTGGGCCATGCAGTTCCTGGGGAGCAGCTTGGAGGGTGTTCTGGCCTGGAAATGCATCCATGGAGCAGATGTTGGAGGGGTTGTGTTTGCATGCTCTTAAAAACCTTGTCAAAGTGATTTTTTTTGGCTGCTGGATTACTGTTAAATTCTTTTTGGGATAATTGGATACTCTGCAATTTTTAAGTAGCAACATGAAGTAAGAGGTGCATAGAAAAACAAAATGGATTTGTTTGCATCTGTCAAATTATTCATTGCTTGCTTGGTTTTTATGCTTTTGAAATGTGTTAGAAGACCTGAATAGCTCAGGTCTTCTTCTGAGCTATTATGTCCCCAGACAAGAATAATTCACCGTTTCATTAAATTCTGGTATTGCCATAAACATCCAAGGCTTCAGTCAACTCCATCACTTAAAACTGTGTTTGCTGAGTCCCCTAGTGCTCGGTTACTGAGAATATGTTGTACTTTGTTCTTTGATATAATAGATATTTGTGGAGGTGGAGTGTTGTTAGCAGTATCTTCTTTGATTTGAATGTAAACAAATGGATGTTGTGTAAACATTTAAAGGAAACTTACAATGTTGATACTGATGGATAGCAAGATGCTGTATTTAATTTAATGTGCCTCAGAATCAGAAGAGGCCATAGTGTGCTCATGTGACAGGGATTAAGAAGATGTTAAGTAGTTTTCTCTGTAATGAGATTCTGTTGGAACTCATTTGACTTCTGCCCTCAAACAGAATTACATTACTTTTGAGATTGCTGCTTAATCTGAAGCAGCTAGATAAGATTAGAAATATTTTTGAAAAAGTGGAGTGTTAACCACACCTATAGTATTCCTTATTCTCCTCCAAGTCAAACAATCATTGAGAAAACACACCAAACTCTAAAATCCCTTTTGAACAGACAGAAAAGGGGGGAGGCTGAGGCAATGCTTCAAATGTGGCTGAACAAAGCTTTATATGTTTTAAATTTTTTAAATGCCTCTTTTGCAGAACCTACTCCACCAATCATCAGGCACTTCTTAAACAGCGCACAGGCAAAATTGAAGGAAAATCCTTTAGTTTTGATCAGAAACCCAGAGACAGGGCAGATTGAAGGACCACTCCAACTAATAACTTGGGGCAAGGGTTATGCTTGTGTCTCCACAAAGTGGGTTTGATAACATCCATTAACAGTTGCAGCTGAATTCTTTGTGCAAATTGGTGGGTTTTTTTTAAATATTTAAGCCTCTTGCTGTCCATACAGCCCTATTCAATTGCTGAAGAGAACAAGGTCAAAACTTCTTCCACACACTGCTTGTGGGCCGTTCTGGTTAGCTGGGAAACTGGGGCTGCCCTGATGAAATTGCATACCTTGAAGGCTGAAGAGAGAAGGTCTGGCAGCATATCCTCAGAAGAATTACTGATTTCTCCCCAAAAGATGTACTAGTATCAGTTGGCAGCTAACTGCTCAGCTGAATTTTGTCCTGTGAGTCATTTGCTAAAAGAAAGCTGTTTCTTGGGAATTATTGACTTGACAAATCAAATTGCTGCTAAGGTAACTAGGGATACCTTACTGGCTTTGAGCTGCTGCTTGTCACACTGTGTTGTGCTCTAAAGGCAGTGAAGTACCTGGACAGCAGTTTTATTATTTACTCTTATGCCTGTGTAAATAGCTAATTTATCCTAATGACTGGATGGGACATAGTTGGAAGTGAGTTTTCAAGGATGCAATATTCATATTAATTATGGGTGTGAACTGGCCATCAGGAAGACTCTTATCTGCTCCATCCTCTTAATGCTGGTAAACATCATTATCTTTTCTAATGAGCTGTGATGACTGAGCATAGCACTGCTCAGCTCTGCAAGTGTGATGTGGGTGTCTGGTTACCAAAACCATTTCCCTAGAGAGTTTCCAACAGATCAAAAATGCTTATGGGGACTTCCAGAGCTCCTGCACTTCCAAGATGTAATTTACTTTTTTTTTCCAAGGCTCATATCCCTGAGAAAGGAGTGGCACTGGGACAGAAAAGCTGGCTTTTGCTCACAGCTCTGTTCTCTGTGTGACCTTGGAGAAGTGGCTTTGCTTCTGTACAGCAGGGCACAAAAAAGGGCAGTGGGTGCAAGCAGAGGTGCTGGGGTGTTGAAATGCCAACAGAACCTTGCACAGGAAACCCTGCAGCCTGCTGCAGCCAGCAAAGGTTCCTGTGCTCTGCGGTTCAAAGGATAAATACAGAAAAAAATGAAATTCAGCTCTTAGGACACAGAATGTTTTTTTTTTCACAGTGGAGTTGTTAAGCATTCAATTGAGAGAACAAAAATATTCTGTAGCACAGTCTCTATCAAATCCATAAAATACTACTACAGAAAAAACATTAGAAATGGCAGCAGATTGTTGGCTTAATGTTGCTCTTGCCTTTGTTGAAAGAAATTTAAATATATATATAGCTTTTCATGTCAGAAAGTAACCAGTTGGTTTGCTGTGACCATATTGCCTTCCACACCTCATTCAGCTTCTGGGTTCTGGTTTGATACATTTGCAAGTGAAAAATAACTATGGAAAAAGTTAATCATGGTTGAAGCAATTTCTTTTTTTTATTAATGCAAGCACATCCAGTCAAACACAGAATATCCTGCTTTATGGTACAGCTTTATATTTAGCATTTCAGCTCAGAATAGCAAAACACGGTATTTAGGGAATGTATCAAACTTAGGGAGGAAAATTAAGAGGGAACCAATGTAGATACTGCATGGATTTCAAGTATATACTTGGACTGATTGACCGGTGAAGTGCACATTCATGTGAAAGCTCTTTTATACATTTACAGAAAGTGTTCTAAAATTGAATTTCAAATATATATTTTTTCTTAAATTTTAAGCATCCCTTTTAAACTTCAATTACATAAACAAAGCTGATATACAATCCCTCGTATAGTGTCTGACAATGTTACTAGCTAGAACATCTCTGAAAGTGCAAAACACTGTAATAATACAGTATAAATATTCTTTACTGGAATCCAGGGCTGAAGGCCAGTACTTCAGCACAGGAAAAATAGCAGCAGGTCATAAGAATTATCCCTTCCCCTTTCCTGGGCTGTTCTTGTTAACAGTTAGTATTCTACTTCTTCCTTCCTCGTGGTGTAACTTGCTTTTGTTTCACTTCGATGCCAATGCTATGGGAATAGTGAAATGTTGATTTGTCTCCCTTCCTCACATCAACTTACTCCTCTAACTTGAAGTATTTGTCAGGGGGGAAGTGAAAGAGGGAAAGCTTTTTAATTTTTCACTGCGCTCCAGGGCCAATAGAGCAAACTTCTGCTTGCAGGTGCTGCCTCAAACAGTGGCACTGCTCTTGGCCAGGCACTCAGGCAAGGAGGATCTGCTGGACTGCAATAAACCAGACCCTCAGTCTAGCAAGTCTTGCCCCTCGTTCAACACAAGGCAGAATAAGATAAACACTATCTGCCTAGAGCTAGTCATTTTTAAAGAAGTCCTTGCAGAGGTCCTCTGCAAGGCTCTGTTAGGGAGGCTGTAACTACTGTCAGCTTCAGAGGGACTGTTCCTTTTTCTGTTTGTTTGGTTCTTTTAAAAAAAAGAACAAAAAAGAAAAACCCAGTCTAATTATCTGGCTCAAGTTATTATCTTATATTCAGCCCTCAAGCTTTCAGAGGAAGTTACTGGAAAAGAAAAATAGGTATTTGTGGGTAATAATTTGTTTATTAGACAAAATAGTTATTAATCTGATCCTATTTGTTTTTCTTTCTTAACTCAGAGATCAGTTGACAAATGTCCTAACTATATATATTTTTTTTTTCTCCCTGGAAATGAATACCTTGAACTTCAATACCTTGAGGAAGCTCTTCAGGTACTTAAGATAGTCAAGTTAGGTGTAAACTCAATACTAAAAGGAGAAATTAGAAATGGCAAGCATCAGTGGGTTTGCAGATCACCTCTAATTTTGGTACTGACCTGTTCAAAGGTTTGACTAATTTCTTAGAGTCTTTACCCTTAGATTTCAGTGGGTGCTGTCCCAGACAAATAATCATGGCTTGCAAAAGACGAGGAAAACTTACATTCTAAGTTGGTCTTTTGTTTTAACTGTCTATAAGTGCAGACTGGGCTTTTCAAAGGAACCAATGCAATCAAATGACCAATTCACAGCAATGAACTCTTCTTAAGCTTCTTTGGAAACTTTAGCCTTAACTTCAAATTGGACATCTGAGTTTACTTCCCTTTCCCATGCTGATTTTTGTTTTCCAAAAATTCTTTTAAAAAAAGCATATTAGGCCTGTTTTGCAGAGATTATAATCTAGGTTAGACATTCTTCTCTTCAAACAAAACAAACAAAAAAAATTCCCTGATTTTTCAAAAGGAAAACACAAACTATTCTGACAGCCAGAATGTAAAGGATAGTTCCCAGAAGTATTAAAACTTGGACATGTGTGCATCACCACATGTGCACACACACATACTCACACACAAACACACAGACCCCAGCAGTTACCCCCTCTTATCTCTTTAAATCACATAACAAAAATAAGTTTGCTGCACCATCAGTGTTACAGGCAGGTATACTCTACTTCATGTGCCATAATTCTCACTTTATTTAAAAAGTACATTGTAGCTGGTTTCAAGACATCCATATTTTTATTTCCCTTACTTCCAGCTCAGTCAGAAGGTACAACTACACAAGCTCAGTACCTTGTAAGGCACTATTTGCTGATGGAGGAGAGGAACAAACACTTGTGAACAAATCTGTGAACAATTCTGCTGATTTGAAGGAGACCCTTCCTTTCAAAGCTGGGGAGACATACTGAGTGTTCTGTAGGATACTGGTACAATGGGGTATTTAACCTGAACACTGGCTTCAGTTAGGATGTGTGTTTTAATTTGTATTTGTTTTGGTGGAAGTAATAAAAAATAAAAATTTGGATGCTGATAGAATAAGATACCATCTCCCATGATACATTTCATCTCTGAGAACAGGGCCCTGCCCTTATATTTAAAATAAAAAACCAAAACCCTTCAGTAAGTGCCTTAAGGTTGACATGTGAAATATTTACCACATTTTATTTCATAAAAGTTACTGTATATACAAAACAGACCTCATCCAGTGAGGTCTTTCTTAGCTCAGTCCAAGTCTTTCATTCAGGTTGTAAAAACGTGTCCATTAGATGTGCTTCAAAGTCTGCAAATCTGATCCAAAAATCTCAGGCTCTATTAAGCAGAGTTGTCCTAAGAAAAAGGCAATAAAAAAAAATTTATCTTTTCTATCACAAAAAAAAGCTTTTCATTTTTGGCAATAAATCTATCTGGCATCATTAGCTGACAGCCTCAGGGGACAGATTTTCAACTGCTAGAAACTGGAATAAATCTTTGCATTTCAGTAGAGATGCTGACGTTAAATGAGATGAAAATTTAACTTGCACAACATCCTCGGGCCCTTAGGATGACCTCACACACATAACATATGTTATATTCTGTCATCATAAACCACTGCAGGCTGGACAGTGTTGGATTTAATGCAAGGTGCATTGCATGGGGGTCATAAGTGAAAAGCTCATGTGGAGAGCTTTGGAAACGTTGGGATCAGTGTCTTGTCTGGGACAACACAGTCCCACTGTGCCTCGAGAGAGCTCAGGGCATGCAGGCTTTGTCCATCCTCTCTCTGGTGCAGATATGTCAGATCTTCGTGTTTAGCACAAATCTCTCTGCCTCAGTATTGGAAAAACTCTAATTAATTGATCTAATCACATACATGGGAGTGGTGCCTCCCATCCTCAGAAGGATGTGGAGTCTTTGAGACTTTATCCCTTAGGGCAGGCTGACAATTAGCATTTTCCTAGGAATTTTCATCCTTTTATATGATTTGTAAGAGCAGAGCACTTTCTTAATATCTCTATGGGTTTGTTCCCCTGAGAGAATCATCTCTGAACACTACTACAAATGCAGATATTTTTACTGTATTTGATAGCCTAAACAAAGGAGAGTCTCTTCCCAATCCCAGCAGTGATATTGCAGCCTCAACAGATCTGGCTGGAAAAGCTGTATCTAAATCCAAGCCCCACTGAATTTTTTTCAGATTTAAATTTTGAAGGAAAAGGAACTGTATTATGGTTTTAAGCTGGGTATGCAAATAGGACAGAAGAAGCTGATTGTTACATCCCTCTGTGTGTCTGCAGAAAGACTCATGTTGTGAGGAAGCTTCATACCTGAGTGTTTTCCAGCTGTCTTTTTCCATGTGGTTTTCTGGACCTTCACTTTCAAAGGATGCAATGAACAGAGCTGGTTTAAAAAAAAAAAAAAAAAAAAAAAAAAAAAAAAAAAAAAAAAAAAAAAGTAGTAACAATCAGATACATGAGTTCTTTACCTGAGAAAGAAAATCTAAGGGTTACAACGTAGCAGATGTAACTTGGCAGTCTTCATGATGAAATTTGTTCTTATTGGAAGCCAATAGGGAAGTGATAACACTTAGAAAATTATTTATAAAATACAGTTTTGCATGTATATATTTTTCATCTGCATATTTTGTATTTGATAGGAAGACTCACTATAATGTTCAACAAAGGATTTTACCTTCTTCACTGTAAATAGGTGCTGTGAGTAGATAGGTCTGGATTTTCTTGTCTTTTTCGAAGGGACACTCAACCTGCTTCCATGTCAGGAAATCATGAATCTGTCTTGAAATTTCCCAGAACTTCTGCATGAAGTAATTAAAAAAGTATTATTAAAGTGGTATTTGTTTTCTTTGAAATATTAGTTTATTTCTATTTCAGAGGCTCTCCACCTTATTTATGCTGCTTTTCTTATTGTCCCTTACTCAGACTTACATGGAATTGGTCACAGCACCAGCCTGACAGAATTCAAGAAGGATTTGGACAATACTCTCAGGCACCTGGTGTGACTCCTGGGGGTGGTGCTGTGCAGGGCTGGGAGCTGGGCTTGGTGATCCCTGTGGGTCCCTTCCAACTCTGCATATTCTGTGATTCCTTGTTATCCTATCTTCTTATGGTCCCTTCATTTCCCCTTCTTGCTGCTTGTTCTTCATCTGCTGCCAGCCTCAAATTTAGAACAGTGTATCTCAGCCAACCATCTGATCTTTTGCCTCCAATATTTTTCCATCATCAGCCTTTCCTTCCTATATAATAGTACCTATTTTCTGTGTTGAGTGCCTAAATTTCTGTGACTGGAACTGGACAGTAAATAGTTTATTTGCTTTACTTTTTGCATTTCCAAACTTCAAGTTAAATGAAATGTGACATATCTGATCTTTTCACAAAGATCTTTTCCTCTTTAAATTTAGGAAATCACAGTAACATATAGAAACATGTAGATATCCTTTCTTTCCTACGATTTTACGAAATCTGTAATTAGGGTTGCAAACTTAGGGTTTGCTCTGTATCTTCTGTGTGGCCCCCTCCACTTACACAGCCTTAATGATGACAAAAAGAAATTTTGTCAAGAAGCACTTTGACAGACTGTGGTTGCTTGGATGCACATGTTTAATTGGAGAGAGAGAACCCAGGGGCTGTAGAACCTCCTTTGCAGACCTGACAAACACTGGTTGTCTGCAGTGTTCATAGCCAGCGAAACTGATGAGGTGAAATCACCTAAGGCTCAGGTCACCTAATTAGGTGAAGTCACCTAATGACTCAGGCTGCAGTTACCTATTACATTTGATCAGATATGATGGCTTGCTGCCACAGAAAAGCTGGCTTTCCCAGAATTTGATTCAAATCAGCTCCCCAGCATGGTCTGGATCACGTGGGCACCGAGGGAAGGGCCGATCCAACGAGCCAGGAGCCAAGTGCTGGCAGAGCAGCAGGTTTAAGTGGCAGCGCAGGTTCTGCAGCAGCAGAGCCCTACCTTGAAGTTGATCTGGCCGTTGGGCAGGCGGTTGGTGTGGATCTTGTGCAGGAAGTAGATGTCTTTGATGAAGAGGTTGAACACCGGGATGACGATCTTCTCGCGGTTGCTGTTGGCAGTCTGGGAGCGCTGCGCCGCTCCTTGCAGGGCCGTGCGGTAATTGCAGAAGTTGCTGGATGGGTCCATGTGATGCTGTTTTTATATAGGGGGGGAAAGGCAGTCAAGTAATGCACCTTTCCTAAAATTTAAAAGCTTTGCTCTAACCATCATAGTTTATTCTTTAACTTTGTTTGGTCTCCTTTGGAATTTTCAAGGTAGGGTACCTTTATGCTAATCAGGTCTGGGCGTGGGTTTTTCTGACTTCTGCCTGGCTTGAAAGGAGTTCTGTACAGCTTTGCATCTATTCCATTAACAAAGCAGACCGAAAGGAAAACCTAAATGACTCTCTGGGGGAAAAAAAACAAAGTTCTCCTTTGCTGTCGTTGCTGTTTCTGATGAGAATGTCAATTAGGTTTTGTTTCCATGCAGGTCTCCACTAGGTGGAGTCCTCTAATTGGTTTTAAGGGCAGCATTCACTGGAGTGGAAACTACCTTGAAGCTAAATTGGCAAAAATACACTAGGAAGAAACAATCTATAGAGAGCTGGCACCCACTCTTCTTCTTGCACACAAGTAGAGAGTTTGAAATGGAGGAAACACTCTCATAATGTTTATGTGCTGGTGACCACTGACAGAGGTGTCTGCTCTCCGACACAGTAATTAGCAGAGGTTTGGATGAAACTATTTGGGGGATTTCTATATAAAGTCAAAACTTTATACATACCTCTAAAACATCAAATTTGGCTGTTTTAACCTTGGACCAGGTTTTCTTTAACCGTGCCACAGGGCTCAAGTTCATGCCAGCTGAATGCAGGGAGAGAGGAGACAAAGAAAGAACTGAGTTGAAAAAAATAGGGGACTGATATAACTGGGCTTATGTATCAACAGCACACATTCTGGAAGGTGTTTCAGCTTGACAATCAGAAGCTGCAGCTAAAGCTCACCCACCCACACATTAATCTGTCACTGGCAGATAGTGTCCCTGTGGAAGTGTGCATGCTACTGTGGTGGGCTACTTCAGGGCAAGTGTGAGTGCAGTCTTGCAGTCAGGTTGTAAAATGGAATGCCTTTTGCCATCTGTGTTAAGGATACTCACAGATAATAGCCATCATTGAGTTGAAGTTTCCAATGTTGAAGCATTCTCTTGCCACGTCAATGAAAAATTCCACCATTCTTGTACGTTGCTTTTTCTTTACAATCTGGAGGAAAATCCAAGAGGGAAGGGATAGTCTGAATTTTGGATAGGATGTCCAGCCAAAGGCACTATAACAGGTTCAGTGATAATAGACATTTCAAGTCTTTGTCCAGCTAAATCTTAATATAGGCCTCAGGATTATTTGTTAAGATTTATTTTTAATAAAATAGCAGAAATATTTGGGGTGACTACCAATTACTTGTATAGTTCTGGGGGAGCGCACATTTCTGTTTATACAAAAAAAGTCCATGTCTTGGGCAATTCTGCATGAACAAGCTGGACACTTTCAGAAATTTCCTGTTACTGGAAAAGGAAGATAACGTGACACTGCTATCAGAATATATGCAAAACATTTCAACCTCTCAAGAAGGCGGGAAAGCTTTGGACAGACTTAAGATCAGGGGCATGCAACCTAAATGTGAGAGAAAGCAACTGCCACATCCTGCTTTTCTCCTTCTGCTGTATGTTCTAAATGACCTGTTGAGAGCAGGCAACAGCAATGAGCAAACATACAAATTCCCACTCGCACAAACGTACACAGGATCAAGCAACTGATGCTGAACATCTCATCTGCAAATTCTTTTATGAACTGCAGAGCAACATTAATTATTGCCTGGATTGCATTCATGAAAATATATTCCCTGTTTAAACCTAAAAGCTCTGTCTGGCTTATATAAAAAGGGCTCCTAAGCAGTGACTGCAGACTTTCTGACCTAAGTACTTTAGTTTCTGTCATATCAGAAGAAAATGGTTCAGTAGTTGAAGGCCTGGCTTAGCCCTCAGTGTGCAAACCTTTCTTTGATGGTTTACTAAGTGTATGAGCCCTACCAGCCATCTCTGGAAGTGTCTTGGTGTGCCTCTGCAATACATTTCTGAGAGCAGGAAATCTTAAGAGATTAGGATCTGTACATTGGACTTCATGAAAATGCAGCAGGCGTTGGGATTTCCACAGAAGAGCTACTGACCAAGTAGGAATAGGGGAAAAAAAACCCATTTGCTAGAACTGGAATTAATAGAAATCTAAAAAGAATAATAAGAAGCTAAAAAGAGAACACACATGCAAAAA
>VYXD01000359.1:316663-330625 GCA_013397195.1 Hylia prasina | reverse complement strand
AAAAAAAAAAAAAAGGTTTCTGGGGCAGTACACCTTTCATTTCTTTGCCTATTATATGACAGAAGTTACCTTAACCTCCAGTAATGTTATTCTCCCTCTTTTATTTTTTTAAAAACTTTCCAGTAGCCCATTTTCTTTCCAGATTCTAAAGAAAGCTTATTCTTGATTTTTATACAACAAATGTTGAATAAATAGAAATTAAAAAATTAATATATCACAGTGCTAATGTTATCTAAATGCAGTGGAGGGACCGCTGTTTATTGGTACATCTGCATTCAAAGATGAGAATTTTTAAGAATCTTTTGATCTATTTAAAAAAAGATAAATCCAAAAAAGCTCCTAACTCAGTCCACACAAGTTTCATTTCACTGCATGACTAATGCAGCTGCACAAAATTAGAGGATATATGCGAAGTCAAACATAGCCTTGAACTCTTAATTATATGAGCATGCAAATAATTTAATGCCTGAATAATGCTATTATCTTTAATTGCACTGCTAATGTTTAAATCTCATTTAGAGCACTGCCTGCCTCTTGTCCTTAAGGCCAGGATCCTTTTGCTATCTTGTTTTCTAGGAACACCTACCCGACAGATCTCTGTAGCCACCAGCATGCTGAGACAATTGAACCAATTGTCATAGGCCTCCAAATTATAGGTTTTGGTCACATCACTTCGGCACTGTAAGAGAGCAGGTCACGTGTTAAACCTCTCCTGTATCAAGTCAAAGTCTACAAAAAACCCACTTTCTTTTCATGTCTTGAAAAAATCTTGTTGCACATGTTTTAAGGCATGAGCTTAAAGAAGCTTAGAAAATGTCAGTCTTTCTTGCACAGGGTATAGTCAAAATATGGAGGATTATTGGTTTCTATATTTCTTTTTCCCTCCGTACGCCTTTTAGTACCTTGTGATTATCCAGGGAGTCCATGTGGCTGACAATCTGCATCAGATCCTCTGGGTAAATGTTGCTCACCCTTTCCTGTGTTTGGAGAGAGGAGAGATTGTCATTGTACAGACAGACAGAGAGTTCTGTAAAAAAAAATCAAAGTTAGGAGAACATTTTGGTAACTATCTTCCTGCAGTGTAGATGTGCGAGGTGCTTTTTATCAGTGTACCTAACTGGTCTTGTTCATTACTTGGTATTTTTTTATTAAAACACTGGAGACTTTCAGTGAAGCCACAGTAAAATTCATATTGATGGGTACATTAATATTTAGTAAATGGAAAACAGAATACTCCACCCCAATCAGTGTCTCACCAGTTCGATGTAGGTCAGCTGCTGTGCCAGGATCAGAGGGTCACAGCACACACTCAGGATGTCCTTTTGAGTTGACTGGGGCTTGGTTTTGAGGATGGTGCCCTTGTCAGTAACAGGCTGGCGGAATTTCTCTCTGATTTCCTGGTATTGGCTCCGTGCAGAGAGGGCCATCAGGAGATTCTGTGTCATCTGGCTAATGATCTTTTTCACTGTTCCATTTTCCTAAGCAGAAGGGAGAAACAACAACTGCTGAAAACCTTTAGCTATTGCAGACACAGATCACCAGAGAATTTCTGCCTGGGAAAAATAAATGCCTATTATCCATTTTCTTTCATCTTTTCTGAGCTGATCATTCTGTGACAAATGACCTTGTCCTAAATACCCACACAACTCCATAACGACGCTGTTCTGCCTGCCTGCCTTCCCAGCTCTGCTTTGCTTGGCTGGCTGCTCTGCTCCTTTGGGTAGTGCCCCATTTCAAAGGCACCCGTATCAGCAGCTGGAGTGGGCATGTGGAAGGTGCTGCAGTTGCTTGCACGAGGCTTCCTGGAACCTCTGTGCACCACGTGCCAAAAGCTCTCATTCTGATCTGACCCACTGGTGAATCCAGTCTGTCTAGCCCAAGCAGAATGCAGGGAATTCACATTATGTCCAGGAATGCACCCCTAAAATATCCTAACTTAGCTTTGAACGGCTACAGCATCCAAATATTTATATAAGAGCAAAATATACATCATGTTCTTGGACAACTAAAATGCCTTTCCTGTTTATTATGTGCAGATTTTAAACATAAGATTTGTAAGGATTTGTTGAAAGGTAAAGCCACAGGAACACAATCCATCTGCTCAGTGTTTTGACAACTGAGGTGATTTTTTTTTTTCTGCCATTGTGTCCTATAGACATTTCTCTGAGATCACCCCCAAAGAGCTGACTTGACTGCTTTCCTGCTCCTCCATCCTGTCTGCTTTAAGTGACCCAGGTTTCTTCTGCTGCTAGGAAAATTAATTCAACCAGACAGTCCTTTTCCTCACAGAATCGTTCTCTTGCTTTTATGCAAATTACTTTTCTTGAAGTTAACCACAAGGTTCACTTCTGCCAGTCAACAGGACATGCTAGAAAGAACTGCAATGAACCTGTGACCATTCAAAGGAGCCACTAATGTGCAGCAACGACTGAAATTATGCAGCAGATGTGAGAGATGACTACCAAATACTTGTATATTGCCTGTTATAATTAAGCAATAATGGTGTCAGAATGGTGCTTTACAAGGCAATAATCTGACTCCCAAGTGAAATCAAATGAAAAGCTGAAGGCAGTGTAGCTCATCTTGAGGCTGGATTACTGCTGAACAGCAGCTGTCTGGAGTCATTTCTGATACTGTGCTACAAGTGTTCAGAAATGCCAAGGGAGCCTGGTGCAGGGGACTAAAACAAAGCACAGTTCTCCTCTCTCTTATGCTGAGCTTTGCACTGTGAATGGTTTGCCTCCAGCCACTGTGCCTGACTTGCCCACGTGTCTGGGAGGAAGCAGACTTGCTGATAGGATTGCAGAAAATGACACTTGAAGCTAGGTGAGAGTGTTGCAGATATTATGTAAGAGTGAAGAAAGAAACTCAGACATGAAAAGCTATGGCTTACTTAAACTATTATGAATTATTAGCATTTTAATGCTTAGACAAATGTCCTTAAGAGTTTTCTTTCATTACTAGTTTTACCCTAATTTTCCCTTCAATTTTTGAAGACAAGTCAGTGACTGTACAATGATTTGGGCTTGTTTGAGTTTATTTTTACTATCTTTGGGATGCAATCCTGGCTGTAGATTTAGCTATTTGGTATGCACCAGGACAACACCTGACTGCTTTGTGAGAGTTCTCCATTGACTTTCTAACTTGTGTATGAAGAATAGAGTCATAAGGGGATTTGAAAAAGCTTTAAAATACAAAATAAACCTCCAACCTTTACCATAATTCCATGCTGAAGCATAGTACGGGGGGGTAGTTCAATGTGCTAACAAAAACTTAGAGTAAGAGCTGCTTTATGTCAGTGTCACATTAGTATTTCCTGGGGCTCAGATGAGGCACAGCTCTTCACTGATGAACCTTGCCTGTATCCTTGTTAAGGGGGTAAATGAGGTGGTGCTGTAATTAATGGATGCCATCAGATGCCTCAGACACCACAGCACTGAGCCATTCCATTAGATGGGTTTTTCTTAAACAAGAATTATTCATACATAGGAGAGGGAAAGATGGGGAAGAGGAAGAAAGGAATACTTATGTCTAGTTCAAAGTAACAAACAAATGAAATACTAAGAGATGGTAAATAAAGCCTCTGTGAAGTCCCCTCTGCCAACATCCACCCCTCTTGCCCTTGTCTGCAAAGAGAAGGTTATAGTCCTATTTCCTCTTCCCCTCCTCCTGAGGCACTGACATTCTCATCTAGCACTCATGTAAACATCTTTGCTGATGCAACAATACTGACATACTTCCTTCTGACGACTTGGTAACACCTCACTCTATTGTCCTATCCCTGATTCACGATGTGCTGTCAAACCTGTTGTTCTTCATTTTCTCTCCACTTGAATCAACAAAAGCACATAACACAACTGTCTTCCTGGTTCCTCCTAATTGTTCTCAAAAATATCTTGAAGTTGTGGGTTTAAAAACAGCAAGAAGCTCCTACTTCTACATAAGTAAGACGTCACATTTGTACAAACACTTTGCAATTAATTCTCTTGCAGTTTTTGATTATAGTCTTTGTTCTGTCTATTGCTGTTAACAGTGACTTTCATAATGAACAAAAAGCGTAGGCTTTGTGAATGTTAGGAGAGAGCCAAAACTAACAAAAAAACCCCAACAATCCCCACTCCCCTGGCGCCTTCCAAAAAACTAGCAGCCCTTGTTTTATTCCAATTCACTTGATCTGTTTGCTTTAGGTTTTTTCTAGGCCTACTTTTCTTCATGGGCTAGAAATGCAGAGCTGTTAAGGCTGGTGATGGACTAGCTAGCAGAGCTCAAAGATAACTTGCTTTGTGGTAATACTGTGCCTGTCACCTGAAACATTGCAATAAACCAGCTGCTTTTTATTGTTGGAAGCTGGGAATGCACTGCTAAATAATTAACACCTTCACCTTGGCCAAGAGTACTTGTGTTACAACTGGTTGGTGTGTCTAGCAGAACTCAGACATACAGAGTAGTGACAATGTACAAAGGATGGTATGTAATTCATTATGAAATCCTCTTGAGCCATTCTAGTTACTGTTCTTTCTCCTTGTGCACCACAGTCGTTTTTCATACTGCCATGACTATTTTCTCTCTTCTTCTCACACGTGGTGATTAGATGTAGACAGTTCCTGTTAATGGAGCATTAAGTCCATCAGGCAGCCCATGTCCTGTGGTTACCCTGACAACTCAGCAACTGCTGCTGGAGGTCATTTAGGAAATACTGCCTGCAGGATTGTATAGGACATGGCACAGTTCATGTAACAGTTGACAAATACTGCTTTAGCACTTAACTTTTTTCCCCTCCCACCCCTACCTCATCACATTGTGTGATCCTGTGAGCAATCTCCTTCAACTCTTTCATGGATTTTTCATCTTGGAAATCATAGGGGAAAGTTTCAGTCCATTCCTTCAGGAGCTGAATGATTTTGGCAGCGAAGGATTTTAGTTTTGCCTAGAAAGAAACAATGAGTTCATTACTGACTGTAGACATGTCTGACTGCAGATTAAATTGGCTGATAAAGGTTCACAGAAATCCAGAGACATCCTTGAAAATACTTTGCATTTTAGGTAGTAGGTGATGGGGACAAAAAAAGAACATATTTAACGGTGTGCCAGATTCCTAAATAGTATCATTTAGCCTCCTTTCATGAGAGCTTGGTGATGTCTCTTGCCAAACACTCTGAAGATACTTTCAAGGTTAGTTTTATAAAACCAGGAAGATGACAGAACAGTTTAAGTGACTTATTTAACTGAAGTCCATGGGATTTAAGCTGATTTATGCCATCTGAGGCAGCAGTACTGTCGTGTTTGAATTCAAATGTGTACCAACCACAGTACTCTACCAACCATCTTCCATGAGAAACATTCACAAAGACATTTCTGTTCTATAGAATTTATCAGACCATCCAGACTGAGCTGTATATTAAATAAATGAATGACAGGAAAGACGTGTATGTTCTCTCCATGACGTCTAAATCAAAACAGACTTTGACAATAAAAGGTCCTGGCTTATTGTTCAAAAACCTATCAACCACAGAAAGGGCAGCAAGAGTATTTTGCTGTATTTTTTTTGTTACCTGTGAATCTCCTAAGGCTTTTAATCAGTTAGACCTGAACTGGGTGCCAATTACTCCCCTCTCCATTGCATCAATGGAAAGCAGCATCAGTACATCCAAGGCAGCAGTCTTGTAAAATTGTGAGTGTGAGTGCTAAGAACACTTGTAATGAACAAGAAGAATCAAACCTTAATTCAGGTTATGTTTATCCTCCTACCCAACTTGTGATGCACTGAGGAAAAAGAGGAAGCTTTGTTTGTGTTCCCTCCCCACCTGTGTAAGTGCAGGGGTCCCTGGAGGCAGCAGTTCCCCCTCCCCAGGCACTGCACAGCCTTTCGTACCCCATGCTGCATCTCTGGGGACAGGAGGGCACTGAGCAAGTGAGTGTCACCACAGGAAAGTGGTGTAAGACAGAGAACGTCTCCAAATACTTGTAGCAGCTCCTGCCAAAACATCGTGGTACATCCCAGTTTATTTAATCAAAACCAAAGGTCAAGGAAATTAAGCTGGTTTTGTTTAGCTGCCTTTTTTTTTTTAATATCTCACCTTTATATAGTCAATGAGACTATTAGTAACCATTGATAAGAACTTTGAAGTTAAACCATGCACCCTTGAATCCTCAACCTGACAATTAGCCAGTGCCTTGTAAGTCTAGAAGGAATTTTCTTGAGTAGTTTTGGTTTTTTTGAGACCTACAAACTGCTATGTGTTACCATGCATTTCCTACCTGTTTTTATTGACAGCATTTAATTGATGCAGCTAATGAGATAAACACAAAATAGCTGCATAGGGAGGGCAGGAATAAACCATCACCATTCTTTTTGCCAGCAGTGGGCATTCCTCCAAAGCAGTGTCTGTCAGTGCCCCTGACAGCTATTTCTCAACAGTGTGGGACAGAGTTCCAGATTATAGCTGCCTGTCCTCCAAACTCCCACTGTCATCTGCCTTGGGGAAAAGACAATTTATACTTACTTGCTAGGAAATGCATGGAGCCTGACATTATTAAAAGAATAATCTGTAGGTGGTGATGGACAATTAATTAGCCAGGGAGTGCACTTCCATTCAATTAACATTAACAGGTATGTGCCTACTCCACTTTTGTTTACCAAAAGCTGCTACAGGATTGTTTCTTAGTATTAATCATCCTGACTATCCTTTCTTTTTAATTTTTGGAACTGAAAAAGGAGTGGCGAGGGACGAAAGGTTTCAAAAAAGATTTCAAAATCCCACCTTAGGCTGTGGCAAGCATCTCCATGTGAACACTCAGTTCATAAAGAATTTATGGGTTGTCTAGACTGACCCCAGCAGCTGAAGAGACTAAATCAGTCATAGCTGATGCTTTTTTAATGCTGGTGTGTGTAAGACTGCTCCTTAAAGACCAGGAGCCCACTGAAGAGGTAGCACTAGCTGTCATGGTTTGAAATAAGTGCAGCGTAACACCAGGCTGTGTTTTATTGGTTTTTAAAGCGCCGATAGAGAAGGAAAAAGTTTGAAGGAGAAAAATGAAGATTTGTGCTTGTAGTACTCAGCCAAATTATTGCAAATTATACTCCATGTACAGCTTAAAACATAGTGATTTATGAACACTGACTTCCCATCTCTTGTGTCTATTTTTGAGTTGTTATGGTTTGCCTTCTTCATATGGCAAGCCAGGCATGTTGCAAGACAAGATGCAAACTGTATCACTCTTCAGGTTTAAAAAAGCTTAATGTTTCATCAGATGCTTTTTAACACTCATGAAAATAAGGTGTACACTTTCTGAGAACAATGCTATAACAGACCTCAGTGCAGTAGAACATGGGATTTCTGTTTCATGTGCACTGTGATGAAGCCCAAAGCAGCGTGACAAGCCGGGTGCATGTGGCAACCCAGATGGAAACCTCACAGATCCGTGGGTAGCAGCAGTTTCCTCTCTGTCATGGCTGCAATAAACCTACCAACCTACTTCTCTCCAGTCCTGCTCCAGACGTGAGCCTCCCCTTGTGAGGCCTGACAGAGTTCTCTGCAGTCCATGGGAATACTTCTCCAATAAATATTTCTTTGAGAAGAGAAATAACTCTGTTAAATTAAGTGTTCTGTGGATTGACCCTGCTCTGCATGAGACAAAACAGGACTGAAAAATGATTCCCAGTTAGAATGGAGGGCAACAGGAGTACTCTGCTTGTAGGAAAGACTTAATAGCAATGACCTGGTTATGAGTATATTTTTTTCATTTTTTGGGTTTAAAAAGGAGGACTTACTGGCAAAAAAAACCCCAGGGGAAATAGTAATTTTTGAAGGGACTTATATATTCCAAGACAGGCAAAACAAACTTAATAAGAATTAACTTCTATGTCCTACTTTTATTTCTTACTTCTTTAACTTCAGATAGATAAAATACTCAAGCTGCAGAGAAAAGGTACAACAGGTGTAACAACAGGGTTTTTCCCATTCAATAATACTATACAAGTGCTTTTTTCCTGAGAATCACCTTTGAAACTTTCCAATCTCTGACACACTTACAGAGAGTTATTTTTTTTTTCTTTATGGTCAATCTTAACTACTGACTTGTATGTTATAATTGATGTCTTCAACTGTGAAATTCTTGCTTTTTACGAGCAGTTAAAAGGACTCTAAACAGACTCCAAGACACCCCAGAGTGTTTCTTTGCAATCCAGTTTTCTCTGGGTTGTATTTCTGTAGAACTCTTTGGCTAGCCAGTAATGTCAAAACCAGCAGAAGGATAAGTATTGTGGTGTGTAACCTCAAAACCTGGTTTCTTGCCAGTTTTTCAGCTCACGTGCTATCCAGGCACCCAATTGCCCAGCTTGTCTTAAGAGATTTGCATAAGCAAACTCTGTCAGAGATGCTTTAACTGCTTTTGTCAGCTATTTCCTGCTATGCAGCCACTTAATTAGAAGGTGCTGGTAGTTGATGATACCTTAATAGATCATTACTGTGAATACTTGAGAGTATCTTGAGTGAAGAGTTTGTATGCTGGATGTGAAATGAGAGTTTATTTGTTGCCACATAGAAAACCAGATGTTTGCAAATGCTAGTGGCCAAACGATTCTGTAAAACACACAGGTGCTTGCAGTAGAGGGCAGTAAAGCAGTAATCTGAGAGGAATGTCAGAAGTTCATGTAGTGTTTTCCAAGAAGTTTGTGTTTGGAAGGCAGGAAAAATTTGCAGCTTCTATTAAGGAGGTAGGAAGGGATCAAGGGCATACTAGAAAGAGCAACCAGAAAAGCATGTAAATGAAAGCCACCTCCCAGAAGTGTTTTATTGTCACCTTGCTGTTTGCTGTTTTCCTGTAGGCCCACGTCCAAGGTGCCAGCAGAAGGTGTAAGAGCATGACGTTTGGAATATGAGCTGCTCTTTAGGATGTAAGACTCGTTCATTTCTGTTAGGAAGCCATGACTTTTTAACGTGTCTGCTGAAAAGCCACACTAATACTACTCTACAGTTAGCACTGCATCTCTAAACAGCCAGCTGACTTAGTCCCCAGAGACGGCTTTCATTTGAAAATCTCCAGAGTGCACTGTTATTCACAGAAGTTTCATCTTTTAGCCCATTCATTTTAAATCCAAGTATTTCACAGATTTATCTGGCCATTTTCTACTCACTGCAGTCTTTCCCTGCATAGGTCTACAGCTCAGATTGACTCATTCCATATTTCAGATGGTCCCGGCATCTTTTAGAGGTTCCCATCCCTGTTGTTTAGTTACATGTTGCTGAGGAATCATTACAACTTACAGAGGAGAATTTGCTCAGTCACAAATTCGGTTTGACAGTGGTGCTAGGGACAATTATCACTCGGAGCACAAATCTGGATGCAGTGGTTCTGGCCCCTTATGTCCCTGACCCTTGGTTTCGCCAGCACCTACAGGATGAGCTATGCAGATATTTGGAGAGTAGAACAGGGGACTGACCTGGATGAAAGTCATTTTGCACCATGGTTAGTTTGTCCTGTGGAGCAATTTTGTGGCATTAATGAGAGCATGCACATCAGGAATAGCATGGGAGAAAAAGCCCTTAGGTCAGTATTGCTGTCAAAAACTCTTTATTGACCAACCAGAGTTGCCTTTTGTGCTCCTCACTCAGAGCGCTGATACACCAAGGAGAAAACAAAATGGGCCCATTAATGTGCTGAAGATGGGGAATGTAAGCATGTAATGTCTCATCAGAGAAGAAAGGTTCCAAAACATGCCCAGGCTTTGAACAATTTAGGTCTTTAAATACTTGTTAGTACCATCTTGCTTCTGTCATTCATTTGCTACCCAGCTTGGACTTTTCTGGAACTTCAGTTTCAGTGAAAAGTCTTTCAATACACACTTTGCAAATGGTGACACTTGGAGGGATGTAAGTTTGGTTTAACTGATTATAATAAAACATGTCAGTGCAGGTTGCCATTTTAAATAAATGCATCTCTTAATTTTTGTGAGAGGTAACTTTCTGATTTATTGTTATACTGAGTTAAAACACCCCAACAATAAACTGCAGCAGAGGTTATTGTTGACTCTAATAGGATGGTGAGGCTGACTGGAGAAAGGATTTTCTTGAATTTGATTTTCCTCACTTGGTGAAAGCTCAAAAGTGCAAATCAGCTTGCTGGGCAGGTTTCATGGCAGATACACACTGCTCCAGTGCACTGCTCCAGGGACCTGCAGCTGACTGGTAAGGCAGGACATAACCTCTAGCAAATGTGGCCAACAAATGAAGTAAAGATACTTCAAAGGAAAAGCCCCAATACAAGTGCATCCAGCAACAAATGCCAATTACAATTTCGTATTATTCTTTATCAATCTATTTAGCTTTGCAATGAGAAGGAGAGAGTGGAAGATAAATTGACAGCAGCACAAGTAACTGAGGGACATGATGATCCATTTACCTTTTCTGCCTCAGTCCCCGTTTCCAGCTGCTGCTTCTGTTTAATGCAGATCTGCCCCACTTTAGCCAGGAGCTCGTGTGGGTGAATGAAGACTCGTGAGCTCAGTAGGAAAGTGAAGATGTAAGTTCTCTGCGGAAGGAGAAAAAAGAAAGAAAAACAAGTTGAAAAGCTATAGCAAAACTAACGTGTCTTCCTTGGAAAGACTAATCTGTAAACTATGAATGTAACTTTCCTTCATTTAAAATTTCTATAATTTTTCCTGTCTCCAGAGAAATGCTGGTCTTTTCTAGCTCTGTTGAAAGGAAATGCTATAGGCTTCAAGGCTGTTAACTGTGGGGTTTTCCAATTATCAAATGATTTCCTTTCAAAATGCCAGACTCAGTGTGCCTAATTAGTCATCACTTACCAAAGCCATAAATGAAATATCTCTCACGTAGGGTGTTATGACTCTTAAACACCACTATTTAATGCTGCTTTGTTTCTTTAAGAGGGATTGTTTGTCACTGAGCTGCAGGAAACTGCTTCACATGTATTCCAAACCACAGCTGTAATTTTTTTATGTATGGGGATTTTCATTCCTTTCTCCCCACAGTCACTGACAAAGTTTTCACTTAGTTTGGGGGCACAGGACAATAATTCAGTTTTAAGCTTGACTTTATTTATTTGGGGCCTGTTTCAGAGTCTTTTGAATATGAACACTGCTAATAAATACCAGCAATGATGATGTCCCATTAGAAATAGCCTCTCCATTTGTAATTTAAAAGCTGTGATGCACTGTATGGTAGTCTGGACGTGTATCCATTGTATCATATTCTGGATAGTTTAATTGAAGCGAGGATGATTTTTTGTCCTAGTCTTGGTCTAGGCTTCTGTACTGGACTGTAATTGCCTGACTAATGACAGTAGCATTTAATAAATACTTCAATTTTTCCCTTAGGCGTTCTGGTAAAATTTGGAGTTGGGAAATTATCAGGGATCTCCTTGACATTGTATTTCAATTAACCTTTGTTATGTTTGAAATGTGTGCTGTTACTTTGACCATGTTTAATAATGTGACTTTGCAGGACACAGCCAAGTGCATTTAAGTAGTCAATGTGAGCTTGTATCACCTTGGGCTGGGCAAGTAAATTAAGACAGCTAAAATTTTAGGACCAGTTGTCTAAAATATGGTATCTCTGCTATCAACTAACAAATTCTGCTGTTGCAGTCTCTAAAACCAGCTTACAATTAAACAAGAATGGTATCTTTATGACCCCAAAGAGGTTATGTGGTTTCTCTCTCTAATCAGAGTAAAATGTGCTATTAATGAAAAATGTTTTCACTTCTTTAGTACTCAGTGTGCCCTACAATACAAATCTAGCACTAACCACCACATATCAGGGAAAAGGGATTTTTTTAAAACAAAATAAATAACACTAACAAAAAGTCACAGGGAGTGAATGAAAAGTATAATAGATTAAACATATATCTAAACATACAACTCTGTCCTGAGCTTCTCAAAGAAGCTAATGAAAGTACAGAATGGAGCAGAGGCATTCAAAATGCTCATTCTGATTTGAAGATCTTATTAGTTCTGGGGTTCATGTATTACATTAGGAACAGCATGAGTTCTGTACAGTCAGAACCAGAGTTCAGCTGTAGTCTTTGCCTTGTTTTTTGTTTAGGGATGGAAGCAGAGAGGAGGTGCAGGGTTAACTGGAGGGACAGTTTGGGTCAGGTTCCTGAGTGCTTCCACTGATGCCTACAGAAGATGCCCCATGGGGCCACCTCACAACTGAACTCTTGGTGACTTTGAGCAGGTGGGCAGGGCAGTGACAGGACACTGAGAGCAAGACCTCCCTCCTTAATTGTGCAGTTGCAAATATATGCCACAAGTGTATGTCTGGAAATCTAAGAAATTAGGCTTCTGTTTGATATTGCATGACTCTCCAGAACTTCAGAGTTTATTTTTAAATTTACAGTGACAAAAACTTCAAGATCATCCATAAAAATCTGTGGTAGTGTATGTGATGTGTGATGGGCACTAAAATTAGGCTGAAAAGCTAACCTGATTCACAAAAGGGCACTTGGTTGTGTTATGGGAGAACATATCAGATCTTCTACTCCTGTGTGTACGAGAACAATTCTTAAACTGACGTGTTCCCCACTCAGAATGAAAGCAATGAAAGAACTGGGTTGGGTTGTGAGATTTGGGATGTGTGTTTGAGCCTTTAACTATGCCTAGTTATCCTCTGACAGACTTTCTACCTATCTCATGCTATTCATTCATGCTGTTCATTGCTACCACTGTTGTCCCTGAACTTAAAACTGTGAGTCTGGACTATGTGGAACAGGAATTTAGCTGTTGGGTGTGTCAGCTGTCACTGGGTTGTGTAAAATTTTTTGCACTGAAGAAGCCCTCACTTCTTACTGTGTGTTGCATATGGGAGATGAGATGGGGGTGGGGGGGAAAGGACTTGACACTTTGATCCCTTCCCCACATTCTTGCTTTGGGAGTTGAGAGGGCTTGTCTGAAAGATGTCTGTATGTGTCAGTAGCAGGGAACCGCAACTTAAGCCACACTGCCCTGGCAGTGACCTTTGCTCTGATAAGCTGGAACAGATTCTTTTAAGCAAAGATGTAATTTTGCTTCTCACAGTAATTCTAGCGTTGGTCTCCTTGGTGGAAGTGTGTGTGATGTGGCACAGTGTTTATCCCGAGTGACTCTGAGACAGGGCCACTCACAGCATCGCTTCCCTGCTGTCACACAGCAAGAGAAGTGTGACAAGGATGACCTGTGCTTTTGTTTTGTTTCTTTAATAATGTTTTATAGGATGTTCAGAAAAGTTTTGAACTGGCAAGATGCAGGACAATACAGGCCACAGTGTGTACTTTCCATTTAGGCTTGCTGATGTATCTCTGTAATCAGTAATAGCTATACTGGACCCATGCAATGCTTTTTCAAACAACATCGATCTTGAAGGTTTTAAAAACAAATTATCATTCCTTCTGGAATCCATCTTCTGTATTTTCATTCTGTTTTTTTAATGCCATTTAACTGGAACTAGGTTCAATACTTAGGGAAACAAAATTAAGGTATGCTGGTGTACACTATACTGGTATTGAATTGAGGGTTTTTTTGATACTTTTATTATTGACACAGACAAGGACTACAATTCAGAACCAAATTAAAAATGACAGCAGTACTGACTCCCCCCATTTCCTTGCCTCTCTGCTAGTAGCCACTCCTTATCCAATAAAGAAATTTCAGACTGAACTAAGCCATGCATTTCAGCTTAGAGGTAGGTCTCAGGGGCTAGGAAGAGTTATTTTGGATAGTAAAGATTTCATACTAATGTGATATGCCTTACCTAGATCAAGGATCTGCATCTGCACTGCTGTACACAGGCTAAATGTTATAACAGTGTAAAAACCTACAGTCTCTCAGGCAGTCCTCTAGCCATGAAGAGGATGATTTGAAGAAGGAAATTTAGCTCTGAAGCTAGCTGGTTTGATAAAAGATGCTTCCATAAGAGTGAAAGTTAAGCTCCATTTATCCTGAAAGTAACAGGTATTTGGGAG
>VYXD01000359.1:273212-311383 GCA_013397195.1 Hylia prasina | reverse complement strand
TGCTTGTTTCCCCTTTCTGTGTCCCCCCCACCTACAGTCAGGCTCTCCAGCCAGCAGCCCGCCCGTCTTTCCGCGCCCCAGCACTGCGCGGGTCCGGGCGCGCTCCCCCCGCGTGTGCCGGTGCGCGGGGAGCGCGCCCGGGGGCGCCCCGTCCGCCGGCAGGGCCGCGGGATGCGCTGCTCCGGAGCCGCGGCCGCCCAGCCCTCCCCGCTGATAATTGCTGTTATTCTCTCTGTCGGAGTTGTTTCTCTCTTCTACATGTCTGAGCCACTCATCTGATAGCCCTGGGCTTGTCCCAAGCTGAGGGGCTGACGAGGGACCAGCCTCTGTGGTGTCACACACGGGCACGGGTCCTGTCTGGAATCTGATCTCCCATGGAAAGGCTCCGAGGTGCATCCAGCCGCCCTACAGAGTCCCTCACCTGTACCCAGAACCAGCTGAGGGCTGCCTTTTCCCACACAAGCAAACCTTTCCTGTCCTGTTGTTCGTTTTACTTAAATTGGGGTGGTTTAGTAGTCGCTACGTTGTCTCCAGTTATTAATTGTGGGTTTTTTCTTATTAAAATTATTTATTTAATTGCTGTTTGAATATGTAGCAGAAGCCTTCTTTGGTTTCCATGGTGATTAATGTAGGAAAAGCCTTTTTGGAAGTAGGTACGCCAACACTAGGTAGGTGGGCACGGCAAACGAATTTGGGCACATGCACGTACTCAGAAGTGTAAGGAATAGATTCATGATTGCTCACAATTTGAGGACAAGCGCTGTCATCCATCCTAAACACACATTAATTTTAGAAGGATGTGTAGCTGCTTATTGTCTTTAGTGCTTGCTTACTAAATTCCTTCTTGGTTTCCAAATTCTAACAGTTCTGCTATAGAGATTATTTTCCTTATTTAAAATGAGGTTTTCTTTTAAACAACTACTAGAAAAGTCACAGATTTCTCCCCCCCCCTGCCAAACCTGCTTTGCTGTTAGTCTCAATCCTAATCCAATCTCTTAGCTGTACTTCACAACCTTTAGAGTGTGCAGGTGCTGCAGCAGATCTGAAGCCTGTTTACACTGAGGCTTTCCTCAGTTACGGCCCCCTGCCTGCCTTGGGCACCGAGCAAGTTCCAGGCAGCAGTCCTGGGTTGGAATCCCCTGAGTGGTGTCTGAGCTGCTGCACTGCCACGTTAGGACCTTACTGTGTAGTGCCACAGGAGGGTGAGGGACAAGTTTTGTTAAGTCTTGTTCAAACATCTTGAAGTTCTTTATAAAAAGTTATCGAAAGCAGGAGGTAAGAATTTGCAGACAATCTCTGTATAACATGATAATATTTCTTTGAGTGCTATGAATATCTTTCAATACCTCATCTAGTATTTACACCTAAGAACAACACCAGCACGGCTAAGAACAACACCATCAAGCCTGCAAATAAGTATGCATGAAAAACAGGTATTGGATTTCATTCTGTTTCTGTGCTAATCTGTTTTCCCACCTTACTCAAACATTTGCTGAGACTTGTAGAAGAATATGTCCATTAATCTTAGCAAAACATACCTAGTTAATTGAGCTCTAGTCACAGATTCAATCTGTTGTAAAAACAACTCCTGGTCTTTTTGTTTGTTTGGGGTTTTTTTCTGACATCAGAAATTAGATCTGTCCTGTCACTGGAAATGTAGGAATTAAGAAACATGCCACTAGAAATAAGGAAAACTATGCTAGCTAGGCACGTTCTCTCTTCTCTGGGACATGTATCTATACTGTGGTGTTTTTCCACATTTCTGCATTCAGTAGTCCAGCAGTCTGTATAGACTTTTTTGTATGTGTACATAAAGGAGCATATGCCTGTATATTTCTTGTTTATATACATAACTAGGTATGTGTATACAAATGTTGGGGGGTGTGTTAGGATAGAAGTTCAGTGAAATGTCTTTTTTTCCTTTCCTGGGATCCATGATGCTTGGTTTTGGGGACACTGGATTGTGTAGTCTTGTTGGAAAGGTAGTTTTTACAAATCAGAGGAGCTGGAGGCCTAAATTCAGTTTGTACAGCATGTAACAGATGAATCATGTTATCATTTTATTTCATTTCCCCGTCTGTAAAGTGTAGATGATGACCTTTAGCTATCTATATTCTGAGTGTTGAAATCTGTTGATACAGAAACTCTCTGAGGTCTAATTGTTTTTGCAGTTATGTAAGTTCTGTTCCTCAGCAAATTGCTTGCATTTTGAAGATGTTGCCATCAGGCATTGCCTCATGTTACTGGTGGGTGGACCCTAGAGCAAGTTTAATCAGCAGAGCCTGTACTGGTTCTGTAGCTTGCTTTTGAGGCAACACTGCTGTGGTTCACTTGAGCTGGCCAGAGCAGCATCTTGCTGCAGAGTGAGTCAGCAGCAGCCACACCGTGACTGTCTCAACCTTCAAGGCTGCTTCAGCCTCTCTCACACCGGCTAACATCGCCCCAACACATTCCATTATCTTATGATTAACGACCTGGGTTGACACCTGCAGTATTTGGGTTCTGTTCCTGCTTCTGCTGTGGACACTTGGCTGATAAATTTTTTAATCCCTCTGTGCCCTTAGTACTCACATTATGTGAGTATGGTTAGTATTCATCTGTGAGATGCTGATAAGGATATTTTCACGCTATTGCACTTACTTTGTATGTTTTTATATTTGGGCAGTAAGTTTTTGCTTTATTGTGTTGGAATGCAGTTTCCTAGTAGAGTCACATCTCATTTTCAGTGGAAAATTGCTAATCAATAGCTTGGTAAGAACAAGAAATTTTAGCAAAGAAAAGCAGGTGAAAATGAAGGAGAGATCAGTTTGAGAGTGAAGATTATCAAGAGAGGCAAGAAGAAATTTGAATTTTTTCCACTTGTCTTACATAACAGCATTTTGGAAAAAATTTGTTCAAATGTACCTGTGTGTATATTTAAAATATAATTGCACTTAAGAAAAGTCAGTCATTACAAATGTTATTAATGCTGATCTGAGGCTATAAAGTCAATTAAAAATGAACTCTCCTAGAAATGCTGTCCTTGGAGCTTTCATTGTCAAGCTACTCGAGTCACTGGCTTGGTCACCTTCCACACAAGTCTGTTAATAATAAACATTTGGTTTCATTTAACAGCCTGGGTCAACCTTTAAAGCCCCAGAATCTGCACTGAAGGAAGCAAAGCGGGACAAAGCCACAGAAACTGGCACTGAAAATGAACCTAATTGTGTATGAACATTGTTCATAGTGTTGATTAAACACCAACATAGGATCAAGTCTTCATCTGTCCATTCCCACCCTTTTATGCACACAGGAGGATGAATACAGACATTGCTTAGGTCTTTGAAGCACTGCTGGGTTTATGCCTAGCCTTGTTTCTTACTTGGAGGGCAGTCTGAACTGTCACCCAGAGCTCTCCAGGCCTTGCCAGTGGCCAGGGTATAGAAGGTGACTGTGTTTGCACATTATGTTCTCTTCCACTGGTCCATTGTACCCACAGTGCAGTACAGAAACCCTGCTGTATGCCCACCACCTTTACAGGTGTAGTTACAGCAGAGAGTTCTGCTTCTTGCCATTGTGGAAGGCTTTAAGGCATATACAGCCTGATACTGTCATGTGGAATTTGAAAAAGAACGCTGTATTAAAAATGTGCACTTTATTCCTGGGTTTTATGGATTGATGGCCTTGGTTGTAGACTGAACACTTTTATCTGGACTTGAGATAAGGAATTTGTCCAGGAAATGCCATTAAACTCCACAACAATGGCCTTAGGGCTTTTAGGTGGACAGGTGTTAGTATGGACCATTGGAAAGACTTTATAACTTAAGGAGTAGAATGTAGTTAGAGCTTCAAAGCCACAGGTGGCTGTCTTCAGGGAACATTTGGGTTCTGGTCTTATTTGTAGGGCTGCACAAGTGTTCAAGATCTCCTCGCTGTACACAGATTTTAAGATTTGAAAGCTGTTCTCAAACCACTTTTCGATGAATTTGAAGACTTCTAAATTTCAGACATTCATGCTGCAGAATAACTTGATGGCACATTAATAACTTGGCAGCAGATGGGAGTGGGAGGAATGAGTTTCAAATAGTGGTTCTGAACTGAACAAAGCTTTATAAGCTTGAAGCAAGGTTGAAGATCCTAGCCAGCAGTCTGTGGTTATTACTGACCATGCCTTTGTCTCCCTCTCCTTGACCTGGGGCAATAGTTTTGTCAGAGCCAATGGGTATTGTAGTTTGCAAATGGCATTTTCCATTTTGAAAATGTTTTGCTAAAGAGGTCCTGACCAGCCTCTACCCCTTAGGTATCCAGCAATTTTAAGAGCAAAGCAACATGAAAATATAGGAACAACTTTAGGTGTGGTTTGGTTTGTTGCTATGTCTGTTTTTAGTTCTACTTGAAAGGGAAAACTGGTTGTGAAAATTCTGCTCTGTATCTTTGGATCAAATGGCATTTTCACTGGCATAAGGTCAGCTCTGTGACACCTCTGAGAATAACTCTTTGCTGGGCAGTGTGAAACAGATTTTTCCCTGATGCTTGATACTGTAGCTCCCCCTTGGCCTGAAAGGAAAGGGTCTTCCCCAGGATTTAGAGAGGACATGGTGCTAATCCCCAGGTATTTTTGTACCTTTGCCAAAATAACAGATTAACATAACCTGACACGAGTTTCTTGTGACACTGGTGTGTGCCTGTTAATTAGAGATTTTATTGGTTGTTTTGGCGCTGCTGCTAAAAGAATTTCACTAGAAGTCTGTTTGATTCCTGGTTTTCATAGATACTCTAGTCACAGTAGTTCTTAGGCATTATCTTGCCTACTGATTAAGATTTAAGGTACATTCAGTTGAGAAACAACTGGATTCATCAGCTTTGATTAAATAAAATACAAATATAATGGGTTGATAATTCTGCTTTGCATTAAGGATGTCAGGAGAGATCCTTTACAGGAGTCTGAGGACCTCAGCTCATTTAAAGGCAGAGGAGGGTCAGTCAGAGAGTGAAGTAAAGGAAAAGATCTCAGACAAAGATGTAGGCTGGGCCTTCTCTGCTTAAAGGAGCTGCTAAAACTTGTCACACATAAATGGCAATTTGTGTGTTTTCAGGAGCTCATGGAACATTCTCACTTTTTTTAAGAAAGGGCAGAAAAGGCACAAAACCCTCTATTTAGCTGCTTTTAATGTTTGTGATTCAGTCTGATTTTGACTCCAGCAAGGAACAACAGAGGCATGTTAATGTAATATGTGCTTTTTATATTAATTTTATCTCAGGCCTTTTTAAGTTGACTGTTTAAAAACAACTGATATCCTATCTTTAATTGGGCTCAAGTTTGGGTTCAAGATGGAGTTCTGGACTTACCTTAGCTAGTGTGTCCTTTACTTGCATATTTATGCTTGCTGTGACACCAGCAATTCCAAGACGGTGCCACTGAGCAGAAAGGGAAAATCAATTATGCCAAGAAGGGAGCATGTACATACATCAGCAGTTTGGTGCCCAGGGGAAGAAAAATCTGCATGTCTGCTGATGTCAATCTTCTTGAAATGGTATTTTTGTAAATGCACGTGGGTTGCTATTTCTTTTTAACTAGCTCAACAAAAAATAAGTTTATTTTTAGTGTTATAAGCTTCAGGGCATCACAATTAACAGATCAAAATTACCAGTTTGATTAGTCAACCTTCTGTTTGCTTTAGCAGAAACTATGACAGTGACATTGTTAGCATTCCCACAGGTATTTTGGAAGATTCATTACAATCAGTTATGGGATCCATTTTTTCCTCCCTAATTTTCCTTCTCTTTGGTCCTACAGATTTTATTTTTCAGCTGATGGAGAGAAATTCTGGGCTGATGAGCTCATTTGCAGTAACTCACCTTCAGCTGTATTAGTTTTAAAAGCATTTCTATTAAACCTGTGATGTGTCTTGCCTCACCTGAATTACTGCAACTAATTCAGTTCCCATGAACGGCTATTGCTTGGACTCCTTTTGGTGATGCTGCCAAGAAATTCATCAGCACTTCGGGAGTTTTACAGTAGTCTGAAGTCTACTCATTTTGCAGGGCTCTTAACTGCTGTTGGTTTAATTCTAATGGCTTTATTTGGAACAGAATCAAGGTGAGAGAGTCTTGAGGAAAATATATAGCAAAGTATTGTGAAAAGAGTTAAACATGGTATCATTTTAGCAAGAGGCTGCCACCAAATTAAGTAATCAAAATGGATGAGCTCCCAAGCCTACTTAGTTTTATCTATAAGCACTTTTCTGTCACCTGCAGTGACTTTTAGCACAGTTTGGGAAGCACTGACACTATCACATCACAGCCTGTGATTGGATTGGTGCTGGGTAGTACAAAACAGAGGTTTTTGTTTCATATGTATGTATGTTTTTCCTTTTTTACGTATCCTACGACACAGTCTCAGACTATTCAAGCATAAACTATTGAATGTGAAGCTCTAAAATAGTGTGGCTCTATGTGGTCAAATTTGCACTGGTTTAAGCTGAGGACTGTTCTGCGGGTGAACAAAATTCCTGCTGTAGATGCATAAATGTTGACAATAAAAAAAAATTTAAAAATCAATTATCTACCTGTGTACTAGTGATATTAACTGAACAATTACTTAATCTTCTGTGCTGCTAAAGCATCTTGGCATCAATCAGTCACAGAGTTCACATGACTGAGCTACTTTGGCCCAAACCTTTAAGAAAGTATCTTTGTAAGGACATAAATGTTAAGTGTACTATAAATAAAAGATTTACTGTCTTCCTGGAGCTTTTCCCTGTGGTCTGTACTAGTCAAGCCACAATTCAAATAGCTGCTGATGAAAAAACAATGTGCTCTTTGAACCTGTTTGCTTTGTCATTTAGGGCTGACACTCACCTGAAAGCTGGCTAAGTCAAAGGAAAACAAGCTTCAATAATTTCTAGTTGCATTTTTTTTTAGGGGCAGGGGGAGCACTTATATTTTTGTCAGGAGGATATGAGTGGATTGTTTACCCTTTTCTCTGCCTTTTTTAAGTTCATTGTGCCAGAATTAAAAATCATTTAGGGAGGCTGTTTTATTATTTTGCTTAAATTTTACAATTTATATTCTTCTGCTTTCTTACTAGGGGAAGAATCAAATGGTATAAAACAAATACAGTGAATTTGAGAGCCACGTATGTTTTGATGAGTCTGGATTTCAACCCTACAGCTGCTGCTCTGGCATGAAACAGATGTTGTGTCAGCCAGCAACTTCAAAGGGGATTCCCTAGGCATGAGCATGTGGGAAACTTAAAACTGATCCTACTTCCCCAGGGGGAGCTTGTTCCTTCTGTTGCTCACTTGTGCTCCCCATTAGGCTCTGTTCTCGGGTCTGCAAAAGCTGTGCATACCATGGGCACAGCCTGGTTTAGTTCAGGTTTAGACTTGTTTTAAGGTTGTCTGTGGGTGGGTTTCTCTGTTTTGAGTTGTTTGTTTTGGGGTTTTGTTTGGTTGGTTTTGACTTTTTATTCTCGTTTGCGCAGGGATGCCAAAGCTCCCCAACATCCATGGTCACGTTAGTAAAAGATTTTTTAGACTAGATCTCAGAAGTCTGTAATCTCTGTAAACATTGGAAAGTGCTGTAGTGGTTGATGCTATTTTCCCTGCATTTCCTACTTTCCTAACTTCCTTTTTTTCCTCCAGAGCTAGACAAGGTAGAAACAGATCCAGATTGTCGATATAGCTGCGGAGAGAAGCTGTAGAGATATATGCTGGGTTTGTGAAATGAGTACCTGTCTCTAAGACATGGCTGCAATAAATGTAATAAAGCATTAAGTGGTGTTCTGAAGTGTGGTCTCCACTCACCCAAGAAAATATAGTCAACTCTTTTATTTAGTGTTCTCTCTGTAAAGTTTTGAAACAAACAGAGAGCATTCTACATACAAACTATAAATTGTTATGTAAAGCTCATATACATACGTATTGCAGGAAAACTAAAATATGTAACAAATATTTCAATTATTTTGGATAACAAGAATGAGAACAATTTTAAGAATTTATTTAATTGCCCTGCCATCCTGTCCTTCCCTGGTGCTTCTGTGTATCCTGAACTGTTACCTATTGTTTGACTGATATTTGAGCTGGTGGTTTAAAAGTAAAAGCTTTCCATGTCTTGGCGGATTTCCTGGCCAGCCTATTCATAATGCCTTTAACTTTCCAACTGTACAAGGTTTTTGGCCAGGTAGCACTCTCATGCTTCTTTAAAATCTGTATATGCAGAAAAAGCTTCAAAGTGCCTTGCCCCCAAATGAAGCTGCTTAAGCATAATGACTTCACAGTGCTGCAGTACTGATTGTTAATTTGGGAAGGTTCACTGAAAATCAGATAGTTTTTCTTGTGTAGGAGACTAGTTCCTTTTTTTCTCACTTGCAGCTCCCGCAGAATATGTGCATGGCAAAGATGAGTTAAAAATCCTAAACTTACAAGACATCTCACTGGGAGTTGGTTCAGACCTAGTAATACTGAAATAAAAAAATACAGCTTGTTTCACGTGAAGTGTTGCAAATGCATTAAGTTATTTAAACAGTTATCTTTGCAAATTCTTTAATAAAATCTAGCTCAGTTTCAATTAGGGAGATCTAAAATGCTCCGTTGTGTCTTTTCAGCATAAATGTTTTATAGATTTACATATCACAACCATTTTCTAAGGTACTACATTCTATCATTTTATGTTGTTCTAAGTATAATTAGGACCATAATATAAAGCATTATATACAAAATTCTCCCATGATTACCCACCAGCCTGTATCGAATCCCTCTGATAAGGGATAAAGGCTGAGGAATTTATTGTCATATTATGCTTTGTGCAAAACCAGTCCAGAAAAGGGGGTGTATCACATTCTAACTGCTGTCGTGTTCCTTATTGGATCTGCTGCTTCTTTGGTGTAAAAATTCGGTGATGCTGCAGAAATGTAAGACTGGAGAGGTACCCAGGTGTTGGCATTTTAAACACCTGTGTTGTAAGTTGAGCACAGTCTTGCTGCATGCCCTTGGTAGATGAAGTTAAACACCTACCCCCTCTCACACCTACGTCAATTGAAGTAAAGAAGGGTTTGTTCAAGCAGAGCAGTTGGTTCTAGAAATGGAATTGTAATTTTAAAGCAAAAGATGAAAAGCATATTCAATGCTTTTCATTGGTAGAAAGTGCTTTTTATTGGTAGCTATTTTCTAAAGTAAAAGAAAGTCTTGAATGGCCCTAACATTGCATGATACATATTAATTCATATTACCTAGGAAAATATTTTTTTTTAATGGATGTTCTATGAATTTGTTGAAATGGCTGCTTTATGTTTTGCAGTTCCCAGGGAGCCTATTGAGAGAAATAATTTTTTGTTGTTGTTGCAAAAGCTTGTTTACTGCTACTAAAAATCTAAGGAACATCGACTGTTTTATGTAATCACTTCATTTTTATGGTTTGCAAAATATTGGCAGACTTACACTGAGGTTGGTGAAGGAAGGCAACACAGGATTTCAACAGGGGTGTCTGTAAATAACCATAGAGAAAGCAGGGCACAAACCATAAAAGCTCATCTCTGGCCTGTTGTCTGCTACTCTTGTCAAAACTGTGAATAACGAGGCGCTGAGCCTGAGTGCCAACCACTGCCCACACTTACACAACTCTGGAGACAGCAAAGCAAGTCAAGGAAAGCAGGTCTCTGATAAGAGTGGAAAAGCCAAAGAAGTAGCCATATGTATCTCCTCATTCCTACAATCTGCACTATCCTGATGATCATCTGAACTCCAGTCTTCACAGAATCCACAAAATAAAGCAGAATTACAGAAATATAAGACAACGATGGAATGCTCGCCCCATATCTTTTTCTGTAATGCAGCATAGACATCCAAGCAAAAGTAGCTTATCCAACTGTAGAAGCTTGGAAGATTTTATTGTTTAATTATTATCCAACTGCTACTTGGAAGATTTTATTCTTTAATTAAAATGCTAGATTGTCAGGAGCAGTTCCCAATGAATGGAAATAGCCTGCTTAGGCACCCTTTGATCTGAGCTGGTGTTTATCTCTGTGTTGGCTGATGAAACTTTCAAGATACATGTTATTGAGTCCCAGGGTTCTATAGTAAATGCTGAGATTTTGGCATGGTTATTTACTAAAAACAACCCTCCTAAAAAAAAAAAAGTTTCATAAGGAACCTTGGCTTCTGATTTTATCCTGAAAACATCAGAATTGCATCTGAAAACAATTTATAATCTATAAAATCTATTTATAATCTATAATATAACCCTGCTTTGACGTGTTTTGTTAATTGAACTTGTGAGGATGTGCAATTCCAACGTGTCTGTTTAAGGAAGCAGTGTGGCTTACCTGGTTCACGTATTCACAGCTAAGCTAAACTCTCATCTTTATTCCATGCAGCATTGCCATTTCTACTAAAACCTAATCCATTATTCATAACTGCTTCTAATTTTGGCCTAACTTTGAACTGGAGATAATTGGAATGTCTCCAATTGTGTCGTATGTTCATACATCAAAGAGCATCAGTTCAGAAGTTAGCATTGTTCTTGTGGCATATGTGTGTGCATGTTTGAAAGAGTGAGGAATTATTGTTTGGTTAGTGATACTGGGATATTCCACTTTCTTCTTTCAAAAATAAATGATAATAAATTTGTAATCTCAGGGAAGGGATGCCATAGGTTATCATGTCCAATGCTGCAGATCTGAGTACTAGTATAGAACTTGTTAGAGGCAACAGAACTCATTTAAGTGACCCCAAGTAAAGGTTGATATTCAGCGTTCCTTAATCCCTCTTTTCCCTTTGGTGCTGCTTGTGATCACAAGTCCCTAACCCTCCTACTGAGCAATATTATTACTATTTTTCCTTATTTTTCCTTCCTCTATATTGTATTGGTACACTTGGTTCAAAGTCTGATTCTGCATATATTTTTTTTAATGCAGATAAAAATTACCTCACCAAGAGCCAACATTAAAAGATTTTGCTATCTTTTTTCTTTTTAACTTCTGGATATGTTATCCCTGTAAAAGTGACTACTAATAGTCTACACACCTAGGAGCTCCACCGAATCAAGCACAGCACTCCAAATGTTACAGCACTGAAGTTATATCCCAGGTTGATACACACAGGAAGTATTTAGATTTATCTTGAAGCTGCCCATTCAGTTTCCTGCCAAGATCTCTGCTCAGTTTAGAAGATAACCAAAGTTTTTACAGACCAGAAGCAGTTGATATCTCTTCACTGGCAACAGATAAAAACTAGCAAAGTACAGTTTGATCAGTGAGTTTTTGTCTGTTTGTCCACATGAAAAAGTAACCTTTGTTAGAAATGGCTAGCTGTCAATGCAGTCCTCAAACCTGAGCTAAGTAATCTGCTCACTTTTCTGATTGCTTTGAGGAGCATTCCTGTACAGCTATGGCAAATGTCCCAGCATAATTTCTCATATCCCTTTAGTGATAATTTGTGCTCAGTTTTCAGCTGCAAAGGACTAAAAGAACATTTCAAGCCCACACAAAGTCTGACAAGAGCTCGTGACTGTCTACAATTTGGAACAGCAGGCAGCATGTTCCCTGTTGCAGCAGGGAAGATGGTCAGGATTTGGTTTATTTAGGGTTTCTTTTTTAGCATTATTAAAATACAGCTGATATCTACCAGAAAAAAATTGAAAACCAACAATTATTTTTTTTTAGTTCCTTGCTAGCAGATTAAATAATTTGGTAAGATTATGAGAAAATAAGAGGGTAGATTGAACATGCAGTTTACTTTTTAACATGCTTGTGAACAATAAGGAGAGAAAAATCAGCCCAGGAAAGGCATCACTCACCTTGTAAGTTTTTAAGCTTTCCCCAAAGGTGTGTCCTGCAAATCCCCTGAAGTGCCATGTTCAGCTACCAGCGTTTTTTGCTACCCATCTTTTCCTTCCCCTCCTCCAGCCATCTTCTTACCCCTTCCCCCCACTTCCTATTAAAAGGAGAGCTGCTGAGAGCCCATAAGTAACAGACTCATGCTTTCAGTCAAAGGAGAGAGCTGAATGACCTTCCACTCAGAGTGAGCCCAGCGGATCCGGAGTCAGGGCCCCTTCATTAATGAGAAAGGAATCTGTTCACCTTCTGAAATCTTTCAGCACTCCCCCAAGCTGCCTGAACCACACAACTTGCGTTTCTCATAAACTTCCCCACCCTGACCACAGTTCCATTTCTCTCGTTCTCTCTTCCATCTCTTGAAAGCTCAATATGCAAAGGTAATTTCCCTGCTCTTGCTGGGTCCGTGATGTTTCTTTGCTCATTAGGAGATGCCATTTCAAATTAATTTATTTCCCTGGCCCCTAAATCCTTGGTTTCAGTGAAAAAAATATTTGGGCTTAGAATTACATGCAAGAAAACATAACATTTGCATCAGGCTTGCCAGACATCTGTGCAGTGCAGGTCAAAACACTGTTTTGATTCTCAGGCTCAGTGGTTTCCACGGGCAGTTTTTTCACTCAAACATCTTGTTTCAGTTCACACCAGCTGAGTTTTGTCTTGAGTTTATAAGGGGTTACAACAAACCCTGGAAATTCAAATGCAGAGCTCAACGGAAACAGCTGCTATCCTTTCTTTTGGTCCAAACTACATTACCACCTAAGATGCTAAAATCATCCTTACCTCCTGAAACTTTCCTCTGCTTTGGTGAAAACCTCATAAACCTAGTAGGGTATCTGTTTGTTTTGAGAATGTTTTATTAGCTCATTTTTAAACTAATACCATATCATAAATATGAGTATGTACCACATCAGGAATGACATAATTTCATTTCATGTGTTGTCAGAAACAGAGAGGGGTTCTTTGCCATCATTTAATTTATTTTTTTTTTCCTGTATCTATGCTGTCCATAATGTGAACAGAATAGTTACTGTCAGTGAGGGAATAAAGGAGAATAAAGCAGTGGGGAAAGACATCAGATGTGATTTCTGTGAGAGGCACAGAGCAAGTATCCAGTTGTTATTCTGTGGATGGTCTTAATACTTTGGTCTGGGGAAAAATGTGTTGGTAGCACTCCTGCTATGATCATATAGGCAAATATAAATGACTTTTCTTGTTACAGGTGTGGAGGAAGATGCATTGTACATAGGAATGTGAATCAAAAAGGAATGGGAGTTGATAAGAAATGGGTGTTTTATAGATACAGTGTCACTGAACATTGGTTTAGATTTTGATAGTGCCTTTGACACAAGGTAGTTTCAGTTCCCATTCTTATTTGGAAACAGTTATGCTCAAAATTCAGACTGAATAGCCAAATTCAGACTTCTTTTGGTCTTTAGATCCATTCTACTTCAAGAGTTGTTATTCTCTATTAATAACTGATAGTGAATATTTTTTCTGTTAATCTGCCTGATGGAACCATGCAGTATGACTTTTCCTACTAAGAATGAGAAAATAGTTTTGGTTGTTGAGTTCTGTTTGTTATTTAATGTTGATGGTACACACAGCTCAAGGACATAGTGACTGACTGAATTTGAAAATCTGAGTGAAAAGTACATAGAATTCTTGAATAAAAAGAGATATCTTGTCAAAACAAGCCCTGTGTGATAAAGATTTCCATGGCAGAAAAAAATGAGGAGAGAATGTACAACTGGAATACTGTCTATGAGATGTTAATTGCTGTGGGTGCTGATTGCTTGCTAATTTAAACAGATATTGTGAGTGCTCAGAACTAGGGTATGAAATGCTGGCAGTAGCTTTCTCTGCCTGACAATCATGTAAAATAATATTTTTTGATTGGAATTAGAGATGTAGCTCTAAGATTATGGGCACAACCGTGTTTACCTTTGCTCCCCTTCCACTTGGTGGTGGGGCTTTTTCATGCCTTAAGTAACTTAATTGAAAATTGAAAATAATTGGGTCAGAACACAGGGAGCAGGGTACCAGCAGCAGCAGCAGTGCTGTAGCAGTGAGTTAAGCTCCTGATGCATCCAAAGGCCAACTGTGAAACGTGCCCAGCAGTGTCAGCCTGTTGTGCCTCAGCCCCTGGCACAGCAACAGAGGAGCAGCTGTTCCTGGTGCCAGTGGTGAATGTCCTTGGGGCTCCCTGCGTGTGCTCCTGCCTGGGCCTGCTCTTCCAGCTCTGGCAGTGCCCGCTGGCATGCTCCTGAGCAGCCTGTGCAGTAGAGGGGGAAGAGTTTGCTTCTGCTCTCCAGGCTTGGTTTTACACTGGCAGGCTTTTGTCTCCTTGCCATCATCCCAAGGCAGAGCAGGGTGCTGCTGCCTGCTGGGATGCACCATGCTCAGGCTGTGCCCTCTGAGTGCTCCTGTGACCTGGCCCCTGGGCTGCCCAATGGCTCTGCCACCCCACTTGCTGCTCTCTGCCCTTTGAAAAATTAAGAAATCAGAGTTTTGAAGTGTAAGACTCCTCCTCTCTTATTGCTTGGTTACTAGCAACGATGCTATGAAATCATTTCAAAGCATTTCAATGCTTTGAAACGTAGCCAGCATTCCCTTGTACTTCAAAGAGGCCACTGAGGCTCTGGGTTAGTTCTCCCAAGAGATCTATCCCTGAGGGATTGGTGTGTGTTCACGTCCTTCAGGAGTGCCTTGGGGCCCTGCTGTGCCAAAGCCAGGCAGTCAGGGGCTCCTGGCTGCAGTCCCCAAGCTCTTGGTGCTCCCTGTTGGGAACCTGGCAAGGCAGAGGTGGGAGCAGCTCTCCTGGCTCCCGCGCTTGGTGAATCGTGGGCTGCAAGGAGAGCCTGGCTGGCCCAGACCTTTCACCAGTTTCTTCCTTGCCAAGTGCCATCTGAACATTTGACTTCTATTTTGCAGCATTGCTTGGCCTCGCCCTTCTGGAGGCACAGGGATTGTTCAAATCCCCATGGTGCAATGACCTGCTTCTTTCAGGATTTTTCCAGTTAGGAGCACCAGGAAGAGTAAAACTCCTAGGCACAGCTGAAGCTCCTTGCAGTGATTAAAACTTGTGCATTGCAGTAACAGCAAATGGCATGAGATATTTCAAGGACTGCTTGATTGTGAACTGTTCCCTGCAGATGTGCCCAGAAGAAGTTTATTTAAAGCCTTTGTTCTTATTTCGGTTCTCTGAGAGGAGCATTCAGGCTCTATTAAATTCTACCGAATAGAAAATAAATTAAGTTTTAGTGTCATCTATCTTCTGTATTCTTATGATTTCAGAGTTGATTAAAAACTTCTTTACCGTTACAGGGCCTGCTCTGAATTTTTCAGGTAGGCAGAGTGTGACCCTTTGAATTATTTAAGGCTGCGCTAGAACAGTTACCTGTTTACTTTTCTATTGCTATAAATTTCAGAAATGGCTAAGAGGGGTAAAAATTATCCCTGGTTTATTCATACAAAACGTCTCTGCTAGTCCCACTCTTGCCCCACAGGAAGGACCATCCTTAAAGCAATTTAAAATTTAGGGGCTGTAAGTCCAGGGCCTTCTGTTTTGTCACTGCTGAGGTTAACGAGTCAAGGGTCACGGCATTAATCAGTGACTATGGTGCAGAACAGAGATGCTAAACTTGAGGTGAAATTTGAGCTTGCTGTCATGGGAACAGAGAGGGAAAGGCAGCATTTGGGAAGAGCCAGCCTTACTCTGGCCAGGAGGAGAGCCCCATAAGGGCACCTCTGCCTGGAGCACTGGTTTAGTGCTGATTGTATCTGTGCATGTGTGCATGCTGCATTTAGTCTTAATTTATGGATTTTCCTCTATCCTTTAACAAGTCTGCTGGAGTCTGTTTCCTAAAAATTAATGTTGGTCATCACATATCTGATTATTGGTCTGAGTGGTGGGAAAGTACCAAAGAGTAAGGCCAAACACTACCACCCCTGAAGTTTCTGAGATGTTATCTTAGTCCAGCGGTGACTGAGGCCCTAAATTCTTTTTCACTCAGTTCACAAGTTTTCTTTAGCACAAACAACTCTTAAAGAAAGGAGCTGTTAGCAGTGTGTACAGCTTTTGCAGTACAGTTCTGAGTCATGATACTGGAAGGTGCAGAGCAGATGTAATGCTTGTCAATTTGTTGTTGTTAATTACAAGAGAGGACTATTTCATACAGATTCTCTCTCTTTCATGCAGACAGACTGACTTCTTCATTTTTATTGTTTAATTTGTGATCAAAACAGGAAGATGCTGCTTTTGTTAGGAAATCTGTCTAAATTAACAGATTGTTATTTCTCTCTTTAGAATGCACAAATCAAATTTCATGGTCTCATTCAAGGCAGAGCATCTTTTCTCCTGGGTATCACCAGTCTACAGGGAAAGTTATTACACTTTAATAGAATTCCTGAAACATTATTACAGGGACTATAATTTTGCAAGAGGCTAAGCTTTAGTTGTTTACAGTCTGTTAAGCTATTTATTTACTGTGTGTTCTCACTCCTCCCTTAAGACCTTCAGAAATGAAAAATATAAGGGGATAACAGTTCCTTTTCTCATTTAAATATGCAAACATGGTTTTCAGAGCTTTTTTTTTTTGTGTGTGTGTGTGGCAAAACCAAGGTCACAAGATAATATAAAATAATGTGTACAAACAAGATTCTGGTTATAATTTGAAAGCATTCAGTACTGCTGTCTGGTTTTAGTGCTAAAATACATATGGATGCCCTATGGCAGAAGGTAGAGAAACCTGGTAATTGCTTTGATTTGCCCCCAGTCTCTGCCCATAGACTTGGGCACAATGCAGAGGTCTGCTCCTACCCCACCTCAGCTTAGTGTGTTTCCTGCTGCTTTGCTATCCTAACTTGCCCATCTACTCCAGATGGTGCAGCACTATTCTCCTCATTTCAGGTGGTTTTCAAAGCCAGTGATAGATGTCGTCCAGCTCTATGTCTGCAGACACCAGCAGGTGAGATAAAGCTACCCTCAGTGTGGTAGGGCTATTCTAGTTTACTGTCAAACATCCAATTTGGCTAAAAAGTTGCATGGATTACTGAGATTTACAGTACCAGTCTTAGGATTCACTTACTCTGTCTTGTAAGGAAGGCTACTACTTGAATAAAAACAAAACAAAAAAAAGAATAGGCATTTCTGTTATTGGTTGGTGGCAAAACCAGTAATGGGATGCCTACTGCTGATGATAAACCTGTACAGTCCCTGAAAACAAATTAATTTTGCCCAGACTACTTCTAGATGGTATTTTCCTAATTTCTTGCCTTTTGGTGGAAAAAATTGTATTGCTTTTGCTGATTATATTTATTTCAAGACCTGTTTATAATTAAAAATATAAAATTAAAACATCGGAAAAATCAGACATTTTTCAGTCTTCTATTTTTCACTGTCAGTTTCCCAAACAACTTCCTTCCTCAAGGGATTTAAATATATGAACTTCTAAATACAGAGATAGGCAATTTCTCTCCTGTTTCTTTTCTTTTTAAGAGATTTATTTTTTCTTAGTGCCTGTAAGGCTGGAATCCTGGAGATTTGAAGGTTCTTTCATCCTCCAAAATGTCAGCAATTTCAAAGAAGTGGGCTCTGTACACTTCTTTTGACATGCTCTATAGTACTTTTCAAACTTGGCTTGGAAGCTCTTTCTCTGCAGGTGAGAGGCACTATGGGCAGAGGACGTATTTATACCTTAGACCCTGGCTAAAACAATCACCAGGGAGAGGAAAGCACCCTGACACAAGCAAGCTGTGCATAGTCTAAATGACTGACAAAAATTTTGCAGCTTCACCCTCTTCCTTCTGAGGTTTGCGAAGTATCAAACTCATACAGCTGAGAGCCAGCTTTAGGATGTCTTGGCTTTCTGTTCCTTTAGTGGGAAGACACATTAGGAACCATCAGACAAAACCAGCAGAGTCAAGTCCCTTTCCTTCCCAGTCTGTGATCTACACAGAGCAAGAACTCTCAGCTTCAGCTGAAGTTTCTTCTTTCTGGGTTGCAAAGTACCAGGTGGCAGAGCTGGAGATTTGCTTAGGCTCGTGTGCAGGACTCCACCTCATCTCTTTGGTTAGACCAGAAGATGATGGGGAGTGAAGGAAGAGGGAAATGGAAATGAAGTCCTCCTCCTGGTAACCAAAGCCAGCAGTGATAACAAAGAGGGCAGCAATTGATGGGACAGGAGAGGAATGTCATTACTGCTGCCAAAGACAACTGGGCCACTTATTGGATTAGCATGGAGAAGGGATCCAGGCAGGGTGCAGGAACCTGCTGGGGCAACAGCAGAAGGGGTGGATGAGCTGGGAAAGTAGTGCATGTAAGGAGGGAATGCAGAAAAGAGGGTGAAGAAATAGAAACAGACGTGGGACAAGGTCTATCTGACACTAAAACTATTTAAAACTTCTGAAAAGTGATTTACTCTGCACAGGTGTACTGCATTTTACTTTCTTTGAGGAAATAAAGGTGTTCCCATGTTAATATGAATGAAGAGTTTCAATGCAAATATCTGCTTAGATTTCTGGCATGTGTTCTGGGAAAAATAAATGGTTGTAGGGTTTTGTAAACAAAAATATCTGTTTGAGGTTTTTTTTTTAGTTGTATGTTATGGTGTTGAGGAATGGTTACATTTTCCTTTTGGCTTGTGCTCAGGGTTTCATTATTCTATAATGTGTGAAGAGTACAGTTGTACGACTTGGTTCATGTTTTAAGCAAGGGCATAAGTGTAACATAATTAGAGGATATTATTTGATAATGCAGGAAGGGATCTTCTGAACATTTTTATTTGGGAGATGAACTGTATCTTTTCAAAGGAAAAAATCCTTCTAGTTCTGGTTGAAACCTCCTCCCACAATTTTCAGCCCTTAAAGCATTAAAAAAAATTGATCTGCTATTCCTGGGCAATCCTCAATATATTGCTTTTTTACATCCCCAAGGTGAAAACCATAGTTTTTCCACGTAAAAGCTGTTATTGCATCTTAATTAAAGTCCGCACAGTAATAACATACAGGTGAGATTTTGCAGAGCATGAAGATATATTGAGTGAATTTATTGGGGCTTTGAGTAATATTTATGGGTATAGATAGATGAATCTCATTCAATTTAAGTATCCTAGAGTGCATTTAAATTAAAGTTTAAAGTTTATTTCAAATAAATCCATAATCAAGTATTTTTCTTCCTCTGTGCACTCTTAATTTTTAATGTCTGTTTCAATGGAATGTTAACTGCTTGTCAAATCTTTCTGTAATATACAAAAAATTTCAATTATAAAAATATCTGGGATTATATTAAGAGAAACTTTTATATTAAGGTCCTTTTTTTTCTGAGTGAAAAAAAGAATGACTAGTTTAAGGACAGGGTGAGAGGATTTCTAGGACTTAAAGGAATCTTAGCAGTTGTGAAAAGCGTCAAAGCAGCAACCTGGAATATGTATGTTCATATGTATGTTTAAGAAATAACATTTTATGTACAAGAAAGTCCTAGATGTTTTTTTTTTCTTTCCATCTTGATATGATTTTTCTACTCCTATGGGAATAAAACAAGCATTTAGATGCAGTGTCCTGGCATGCTAAACTGGAATGAAATACACAGTTCTTGTTCTGCTTCATCCTTCAAAGGATGCTTTATCCTTCAAAGCATACAAGAATCAAATTTGGAAGCTCTTGTTTGGTGAGACCCTGATGTTTCCAGGTTATCACACCGTGTCATTTTCTGCCAGGGGTGTTACTGAGTGGGACAGATGTGCCACAGCTTCCCTACTGCAAATAGGAATGCTTATTTTATTTATGGGATACTCGTTGCTCAGCTGTCCTGTTTTGCAAAGCCGTGTGAAGATAAGGAGAAGGAGGGAACACTTAGAAGAAAGGAAAATTTAAACCATAGGTTTGGTGCTGTCAGAGGGAGTGGGTGTTATATGTGGGAGGTAAAGTTGTAGGTAAAAGGAGTGACATTTACTGAACTTACTCCTCAGACTCCTTGTAGTTCAGCTGTGCCTACTGATGGTATTTGTAAAGCAGCCCACATGCAAAAGAAGAAAAACTGACCTAGTACTGAAAAAGGTAAAAAAAAAAAAAAATAAATGTAGACATCTCCAACTTTCATTCTGTCTGAATCTAAAAATATATTTTGCAACGCACAGTAGTCCTTTTTTCCTTTGGAACTATCAAATCTGTCACTTTACAAAGCCCATGTCAACACAGAGCATGTGTTATATTAGAAGCATTTAATGCCAATAAGTAAAGCCTGTTGAAAACACAAGAACAGGTGTAGGGGTTTTTAGCTATTAAGTGCTATGATTATGTAGATGCCATATGGCTCAGCTGTGCTGTTCTCTGAACTGAACCTTCAGCTGTCCTGCATGAGTGAAACATCCAAAACAAAACATGCCATGGGAGCCAATTGATACAAGGTTTGCTGAGCAGAGAGCAAACCAACCTGCTCTTTATTTACTCTCTAAAATTTTGATAGAGAAAATTAGCTAGGCAGCACTTTGACCATGTTGTTACTTACTCCAGTGGAAGAAATGAAAATCTTTGGTCGGTTATTTTCATGCCATTAAGCTCCTGAAGGCTGACTACTGTGAAGGAGATAATGTAATATGTAGTTGTCAAGTTTGGGATTAATGTATTAGGATGCATAGTTAGTAAAAATCAGTACTTGTCACATCTGGGTGAGTCCCATGAGGTATAACCATCTTGAACATCTCTATTGTTCCAGTCGTTTTCAATTTTGTTTCCTACTCTGCGGAATTTCCCAGGAGATGTGATGGGTCAGTAGCAGGCCAAAGATGGGCTTCAGACCTAATCTAATCAATATTGTGACAAACGTAATGAAAGAAGCTGTGTCACCTTGGAATCTCAGTAGGTTTTATCAGCTTTGCTCCTAATGGGATGTGACAGCAAAGCTGATCTGTGTCTCCTTAGGACAGGACAGAAGTTGTGCAAGGGCTGGGGCAAGGATGGCTGCGTGACAGAGGGTAATCTAAGTCCATGATAATTGCAACTGAAGGTTGTAAGGACTAGAGGTCCTTACAAGTTAAAGCATTAAATGGTTACTTTAGTAACATCCATTTTCAAGTGAACTGCGCAGGCATGTATTATATTTTCAGCTCCTCTAATATGTCATATGTGTTAGAAAACAGTAACTTGTCCTGTTTTGATGGGACGGTTCTGAAGCTGGTTTCACAAACTAGAAGGCAGTGGTCACTGTCTACATGTATTCCAAGCAAAGCACTTTCACTCCAGTTTCTGTAATGGCATTTTATTTCTAATTGCCCCTTTTTGCAGTCACATACATTAAGATCATTTGTCCCCCATTACGTGACTTTTGCATGAGGCTTAAGTCAATGATTACTTTTTTCCTGGGATTTCCTCCCTTAGCACTTCTTTACCCTAAGTGTAGTGCTCTCTTGGTAGATAGACCTCACTGATGCATTCTGGTGTGCAATCTCAAATTTTTGTGTCCTTCTAGTTTTGGAACAGCAGCTTTGCTAAAAATTGTTTTATGAAAATAACTTCATTTTCTCTGATTGGGGTTGTACATATTACCAAAACTGACAAGTTTTCACCCTTAATTCTTATGATTCCTCTTTCTCTGCCCAGCTAGGTTCAACTACTTGCTTCATCTGTTGCCTTTATAATTTTTCTGTTCTTAGGTGTTGGCCCCATACTGTGATGCTCTTTCTAGAAAGTTATTCTGAAGGCATTCACTTGCTTTGTCTCTTTAACTTTCCCTCTCAAGTTGAATGGCAATTACTGTCAAAATGTTCTCATGCGTACAAATCCTGTGACATGTAGGTCTCTTGAATATCTGGAAAGCTGCAGAGATATTCCCAAAGTAACTATCAGTGTAGGACAAAACTTCTTGAATATTATTCCATCTCATTGCAGATGTTTCTGTGAAAAAGTTTCCTGTGACAATTTACCAAGTTCTTTTCTACAGATATGATTTTTTAATATGAAAGCATATGTTTTGTCCTTTATTTTAAGACCAAGTTGTTTCACAATCTCATTTTCAATTATTCAAGTTTTCTATATGAGGATTTCCATAAATTGCCTTGATATGTAAATAGTGTAGCAAAGCTGCCTTATACCTTTTACTAATCCTGCAATTACATTCTGTAGATCCTTTTTACTTTCCTTAATATGAAACTAAACCCTCCTCTCACCTACTCCTTTACATAACCAATGCACTAAGAATTATGGACATGAGAGCTAAATCCAGCTTTTAAATCCCAGGCACAGTAGCTGTGTGCTGTTGCTGCTCAGTGTTTCTTTCTAATAAGCTACATACAGGGCAATATCTTATTAGTTAATTTGAAAATCGTTTCTCAAGGGATTGCACGACTTATGTGCATCAGGTCCCTACCAATCCACTTAAAGCTTAAATGCACCAGACAGAGAAACTTAGCCCAGAATTGGATCTTATTTGTTGTAGCAGAAACCTTTATTTCCCTGGGAAGTACCATGACAGTATTTTTGATGTAGCAGAAGTTAAAATGAAAACATCCCTTAGTTTTTTGAAAATAAACCCTTTTTTTTTATATTTTGGAAAATATTTTTTTATTCTGTTGCAAAAGGTAACAGAAGGTGCATGTTGCAACTCAAATGCCCTGTTACTCTTGAAATTTCAGCGTTGCTGCTTAACTTGGAAAACGAGGTATTGAGAGAAATCTTTGGGGAAAAGTACCCATCTTTGCTGCAAATGTGAAACTTGGTTACTGATGTTCTGGAAAGCATCACCTGAGTTTGGGATGGGTTGACTCCAAAAGATACATTCGAGCATCCCTGCAAGAGAACTTTGATTCTGAGTTTATGATGGAGTGTCCTGCATCCCTTTAAACCTGCCTACACAATACTGAAACCATCTCACTGTGAATATTCATCCAAACCTGTTTCTGCCTCTTCTGTTACTCCCCTCCAGAGGAAAAAAAAAAGTTCACATACCACATGAAATATTAACCTCTTTTTCCATTTTTCCATTTTTCCACACCACATAAAGCTATCACCATGTAATCTTCCTTGTGGGTGGTATCAATTCTTTACAAGTGACCTAATGAACAGAATATCAGTGAATTTACAACCTGCGTCACAATTTAAAACGTTCTTTCTCTGTAGCACGACACTAAATCACTTTGTCCCGCACGGCTGTGCGAGCGTGGGTGCTGAACCCAGCCCGGAGTTACTGTCACTCGAGTGTTCCTGGAGCCGTACGTGTCTCCAGCAGGACGCGGAGCAGACAGAGGAGCCCATAGCACGGTGCAGCCTTACCTGGCTCTGCAGGACCATGTCCTCTCCCCGCCGGGCGCCCCGGAGCCCGTCCCCGCTCTGTGCAGCCGCAGGAGCCCGCAGCTGCCGCGCCGCTCCTCGGGCACAGCGCGCACGGAGTGAGGGCGGCTCATCACGCCCAGAAAAACCCGAGCGCCGCGGAAGGTGCTGCACCAGAGGAAATTCTGAGCCTCAGCCCTCCATGACGTGGGAGTCATGTGCTGGGCACTGGCTGGGAACTTCCATCCCTGCCGTCCTTCAGCCACAGCGAAACCAGGGCTCTTCTGCTGCTTCCTCTGCCCTTGGGCTTATAGGAATTGCTAGTTAACACCTGTGTACAGATGTTGTGAAGGAGAGGAAGCAGATTCTGGGCATTTCTAACTGGCTGGTTTCTCATATCATTGATGCTAAAATTACTCCAGATTTCCTGTTTTGGTGTAGTATGACTTGATTTGTTGCTTTCTGGGGGTTTCTGTTGGTTCGGGTTTTTTGGCAGTTTTGTTTTGTTTTTCTTTTAATATAAAATTCCTACAAAGCTACCTAGAAACTGTTTACAAATGTATTCTATGGAAATCTGACAGTTAAGACCTAACACTCTGAAATTAAACTTGTTAACTTTATTTTTTTTTAATCAATTCTTGTTTCACCATTCTGTGTATTTGATTTTTGCATAGTAATGTCCAATGGATACCAGAAACTCTTCAGAAGCTCACTTGAATCATACAGGAAGAACTTTAGATAAATTTTCTTTGGAGACCTGAATCAGTAATAATAAGAAATGAGAAATTCTCTCTATTCCGTAAATGTCTACAGTGCAAAATCTTCCAAGCAGAGGCAAATCAGTAAACAGTGAAAGGAATATTCTGTGTAGGTAATTTAGTTTATAGTTACTGAAGACTTCATGTTAGTGGTGGGGGTGGGTTTTGTCTTGTGTAAGGGTATAGAAATTTTAATAAGTAGACTGGGGAAACAGAACAGTTGGTAAAGAATGAGGAAGAAAGGAGAGGTGATGGCAACAGACAATGACATAACTTTATGGAAATGGAACTGACATTTCTATGCAGGAAATGTGGAGGAACAGTTTAGAAGGGGAAGGTAAGAAGATAGGGATGTGATTATATGCTAGTAGGATACTTTTGGAAGAGGTTAGTGTAATGCAGTTAATTTGGGCTTGCAGAGGATGAGGTTTCTGCAGCAGACACTGGTGACGGATAAGAATGGTTTGGCTTTACCAAGTGGGGTGTGTGTGTTTAGATTTGAGAAGTGGACAACTGAGGAGCACAGAATGAGTCCCATAATCAGAGATTTGTCTGAAGTGACAGAAAGGAAGGATGGGGGGGACAGAGGAGTGTGTTTGGAAAGCAAATAGGGAATTTTACAACAAAATGGCATTGCAGTGTGCTTGCTGGCATTTCCTACTGCACCATTTGGCTTCAGTAGTTCCAAGAGATATTCTTCTGCTCTCTAATGCCTGAACTAAATTTTATTTAAGTTTAAGACTGCCCAATGTGATTTCTGAACAATATAAATCTCTAACTATAAATTATCCTACACCAGTGCTTTCAAATTCAAAAGAAAACCTTTTATGTAAGATTCATATAAAGTAAAATAATACTTACTTTGCATTTCTTTACAGCAGCTTTGCACAGTGGTTCTGCCATCCAGCCTTTCCCAGTGGGTGGACTTCCAGCTATTTCACTCTATGATTTTTGTCATGTGTCTTGCCTCCTTCCCCTTAAAATGAGGGGTGCAATGGATTACTATTAGAACACACTGCTAATTTGCACTGAAATTGCATTGTAGCATCAGAATAAAATTTGACATACATATTTTCAGGGAGGGGAGTATCATAAGCAGGAAATAGGACAAAGTATGGTATACAAAAAAGGGGAAAAGGTAGAATTTTAAATACTAGGTGCCAAGAGAAAGGCAATGGGAAGAGCTGGGAGGGTTAAAACTCCCAAAGCAAATCCATCAGTGACAGCAGTTTTTTAATAGTCATTAAGAAGTTATTTCTAATAAAATACCACTATTTATATTACTAAATTGACTAGTCATTAAACTGTTTCACAAAAAACTTGGAACTGAGAATTTTATTCCTTAGTGCAGTTATCATCATAGAAGAATATGAAATTTTTTTTTTTCCTTCTTGAAAAGTACTATCACAGCATAAAGAAAAGTGACAGCACAGTCATATCTCATCAGGATGATGGATACATCCTTAATGATATATGTTTAAATGTGACATAAAAATAAAGAATATGGAGAAAGTGGCAGCTATTCTGTTGACACCCGAGGTAAAATGGATTGAAGAGAATCCAGGTTTGAGCTGTTCAAAGACACATTGTAGTTATTGCAAACACAGATTATTCACCACAGAACAACTTGAAAACCATCTTGTAGGTTTTTAGTAGGACCTGCACTTTTTTCTTTTTTTCTTTTTCTTTCTACAGAAAATGTCCTGTAGCTGCATTACTAAGCTGAAATTTATGCTGTGATTAATACTGCTGATTTGGGTGCAGTTTGTCATTTCAAGGCTTTTATTTTTCTTCTGGATATGAAATTAAACCAGATCTATGAGCATCCTGGCTGGCACCAGCCACATGGGGCTGTTACAGCTGAAGCTCTTTGACTTCAGCCATGGCACTAACCTGAGCTGTTCTTCTCTGAGCAGATATTTTTTTAGCACTGAGACCTCTACCTTTTACAAATTTGAATTGCCTGCTGGAATTAAATGTAGAGGGGACTTGTCAGACAAGCAGAATAATCACACAAAACTCACTTCCCTTGAAAATCAGACTAAAAAAATAACACTTATTTGCCCAAAAGCATAGTATGTGGCTGAATGTATAAATATTTACACCAAGTAGGGTAGGTGTCAGTTATGAAAGTGATAATGACTTTATGTCCATAAGAAATTAAGGACTAACTTTCATGTACTTGTACCCTCGAATCTGAATTATCCAGAGTGTTATCAGTGTTATCAATGAATTTTGTTTTCAGTTAGTGCTTGATCAAACTCTTAGCTTAAACCTTTTAAATAACTTTAAAAATAACTTTTAAATAACTTTTCAGGTGCCAATATTCTTAATTAAACTCTGAGTTAATTTCAATTCAAAATAAAAGTTTTCAAAACGCAATCTTATTTCTTTGATTTTCATCATCAAAACAGAAGGAAAGATAGTAAGCAAGAAATATCAAAAATGCATTTTTGAGTTGATTGTACATTATTCTGTTACTTTGATGTGATGCAAGATTTTTACGTGTTAATAATTTCATTGAAGAAATGCTGCTCCACTTCCCACTGGAATTGAAGTGAAAATGTTGGGTTTTTTCTGGTTTTGTTTGTTTGTGGTTCTTTTTAAACAGTATATGTGTTCCTGATTCAGGAGAGCTTCCCTAACAGTTATGAGCATGAACACGGTTTCTCTGTAAATATTAAGAAATCTTCTGGCAGGCCTTCCAAGCTCTGGTGCAGATGCCATCAGAACCTAAAGCAGCAGGAGCAGACAACTTAGCAACAAGCTCAGTTCTGGCTATTAGTAAATAAACATGGCTACCAGGAGGCCCCCACGTTTATGTAGCTTCTTTGTCAAGACTGTTTTTTTCCCAGTAAAGTAGTGCATGTGCTTTAAATGTGCTTTAAATGTGCTTGAAATGCCAAAAGCATTCTAAGGCAAAGCTTGTCTTCACTTCCAACACCAGCAAGATGTGCTTTCAGCTGCTGAGTTGTGTTAGGCAATCAACACTTACTCTCTTTGCCTGTTCAGCTTCTTGCGTGTGTCACACTTGATTTTGGGGAAGGTGGATGTGCCCATATAGGGTTAAAGTGGGCTGTGACTTCAAAACACTGCAGACAGGCAGCTTCCCCTTTTTTGTAAAGAGAGCAGCTTCCTGCTAGCACTGATACTGCAGAATGTCTGTAGAGTGGAAATCCCCACCCCTCTCAGAATGTTGTGTAGTGGAACTTATGGCAAGAGTAAAAACATAATGGTCTGTTTATTTTTGGAGAAGTGGGAAACTACTGGGGGAGTAAAAAAGTTCTCATGGGGTTTTTTCATCATTCACCCAGTTGCTTGTATACAATGATGTGGAGGAGAAGAGAAAAAAGTTAATAAAATCCCACAGAAATCACAGAATTTGAGGATAAAAATTCTTTTTGCAAAAGTTGGTATTAGAGGCTACAGTGCTCATGTGTCTTCTGCATCTTCCTTGTAGAAGTATTATGATAATAGAAATGATGTCTGAAATACATTTTTTCACTATGTGAGAACTATTATTGGTGAGCTCAAGTGGTTTTGTTTTTTCTAATGTAAAACCCCTTCTATGCTGCAGGCTACAAATTAGATGCACTGTACTTCCCTAGAAAACTGTAAGAGTGCTGTTGAACAAAAGATAGGTCTTGCATGGTTAGATTGTAATTCATACTTCTAAATTTGTGAATAGACATAGACTTGCCATTGGAAGTCACCAGCTTTGGAAGGAGTCACTTAAGTGTTTTGCCTCCATTTTTGATATGGAAAGATTGGTTTCAAATGTTTAGCAACAGAGTCAATTTCTGAACGTTACTACTGCAGTTTAGTTTTGCTCTGCATTATCTCTGAGCTCTGGCAAGGCTGCTGCAAAGTATGAATATGGATTTAATTTCTTGGGTATTTTTTTGTATCTGCATAGTGGCTATATTTTGACTTGCACTTCATTATAATGCTAAGAGTTATCTTGGTGTCTTCTCTTGCTTGGCATTGGTTTGTTACTATCATTTGTCAGTGCCATTGATTCTGACCTAGAACAAGGAACTCTTACAGAATTTTAATTATTTTTTTACCGAAAGGGAGCTGATGCTTGTCACAAGGAAGAAAGTACCAAGTAGCAAGGTCTGATACAAGATGGGCAATAATCTGGCCTTGGAAAGGTGGTTATTAATCCTATTACTCTAGAAGGGGATTTGCAAGGGTTGTGGGAACTAAGCATTATTTCAAGCTGAAACTTTTATTTTTAATATACACTTGGAATAGTTAAAACAAGAGTGGAAAAGAATAGTTGTGGTTTTTGAGTACATGGGAACTTTTACATTTTTTAATTTAAAATCATTCAGAAAGAAGTGAAAATTTTGAGGAAATAGTTCTTGGGTGAATAAAACTGTGTTCCCTTTCAGTTTTATTTTAAGTGGGAAAGAGGAAGCACTCTAAAAAAAGACCCAGAATATAATTTCATGATGTCTGATTTGTGGCTTTCTGAAGATTCTTTGATTGCTCAATACAACTTGTTTAAGAGAGTGCTGGTGAGAAAGAGAAACTGCTTGAAATCATCCTTCCTATTTGAAAAAAAGGGCTCTTTTTTTGCCCCTGATAACCACAATAGAATGGAAGGCAGATTTGACTATTTGTTAATTAAACTTTGAAAATACGACAAATGTGGAAATGTGTCAGGAAAATATGTAGATTATGACTGATACAATCTTAATTTGTTCTTTTAAGATGGAGATAAATTTCCCTTTGGTTATCCCGGGTACTATGACCGTAGGTTAATGTCTAGTAGAGGGAGTGAAAATTGGTAGTTCCTCACAAGTGTGTAAGAGCACATGTTCCCTGTGGTGCAGGTGCCCCTGACTGTGCTGCTTTGAGTCCTGCCCGTGTGTGGTGCAGGTCGGTGCTGTCAGAAGCACTCACTGGGTTATGAAAGTGGCACAAAGCATCAGCCCAGAGCTTTACACCACAGACGTGGGTTGTGGAGCTAATTGCAGCATTTAGACCCTTTAAAAGTGGACAAAACATATTGGGCAAAACTCACTTCTATGGCTACTTCATATGCATGTAAAAGAGGGAGTGATCCTGCTTCTTTGGATGGTTCTTCGGAAAGAGGACCTGAGATGTTGTGTTTTAATCTCAGACTTTATCTATAGCTTGTTTCATGCAAAAAGCTGCTCTTAGACTTCAAACACTTGTTCCTCCCTGTGGCACCTGCACAATTATGTACTCAATTTTTAAAAAGCATGGAGAGACACAGAGACAAATAAAATGTTTTCTTCCACAGTGGTTTCCCTGTGACCTCTTTTCTTTTGCTGTTAAGCAGGCACTGTGGATTGAGTGATTTCCATTGCTTTTTCTGCAAGTTGTTGGAGATATTCTTGTCATACTGATCTAGATGGTATTAAATGTCTCTATTACACTATGCTTTTTAATGCTTCTCACAGGTACTACATGTAAAATAAAGATGCAGACCTTAGATCCCAACTTGCATGATTCTGTCTCTGCCAGGCCTCATTGGGCAAGAGCCAAGTATGACCATTTTGGAAACCTTTCAGGGTGGCAGTAAATGTTTTGGTCACCTGAGTTTTGCCCATGTTNGATAAATTTCCCTTTGGTTATCCCAGGTACTATGACCATAGGTTAATGTCTAGCAGAGGGAGTGAAAATTGGTAATTCCTCACAAGTGTGTAAATGTTTTGGTCTGAGTTTTGCCCATGTTGGCAGCACTGCAAAGATTACCACCCCCTGTTCTTCAGGTGTAATAGATGACAGCAGAATGCTGGTCCTTTACAAAGAAATGCAATGTTTGCTACTCATAAAAATTATGGAACAGTATGGCACACGTGCACTCTTGACAGTTTAGCTCTACTACATTACTCTAAATCTGATTAAAACAGTGTAGTCTTGGGAGTGTCTGAACACACAAGCTGGGACCAAGTCCATTTGCTGGTTCTGTTGCAGTTCCCTTTGTGAGCTGTATTTTGTCTCCCTTGCTTCTGGTTCAATACATGACTATACTGTCTTTGACTCTTCTTATTTTTCTGAAGCATGGAAGTGGAAGAAACTTGGGAAATATATTTGTCTATTTCTTAATCATCTCCATCCATGATCAATCACCTCCAACCATGAGCACTTTTATTTCAGTATTAAAAACTGGAAAATAGCAACTATTTGGCAGGGCTATCTTATGCCTTACTGTTTCATTGTCTTGAACTCCTGGTGATGCTGAATAACGAGTTCAAATTACTTGCACAAAGTCTGCTCCCTTTATTGTTAGGTTTTGTTTGCTTGTTTTGGTTTTTGGTAGGTTTTGTTTTGTTGAAAAGTGTTTCAATTTGCAAGTCAGAAGGGGAAGTTCTGGCTGTAGAACTGCTGTACACTTTCAGGAAATAGGCTATTTACTGGGGTTTTCCTTGGTTAAGCAGATTACTTGGCATGGACTCAACATTTGCAAGTTTTAAGCCAGATTTTCCTTGGCCTATCTCCATTCCTAGGTCCTAGATCCACTTTTAATCATCTTTTTTTAACACAGATATGTGTGGTCACATCACAAAGGAACATTAATTTCTTCTAAAAAAGAGTCATTTGGTGAATCGCTTGATATTTGCGTTAGTGACGAACAATTATTTGTCTCTTACTAAAAACTGAAAAGTTGCGTATCATGGAGAAGAGTCGGTAGTTTTATCATGTTTGGGGGGCTGTGTTTTGCTTTATTCATATTCAGGTAGTTCTCTATGGCTTGGCTGTTCAGTGGAAGCTCAGTGTGTGAGCTTTCCTGTTCTGTGGCCACAGCCTTGTCTTTCCTGGTGTCCCTCAGTGAGTGTCCCGGAATAGAATGAGGATCCTCCGAAAAGCGTGATGCTTCAGGCAGCCACCTCATGTGACCAAAGCAGAAGCTGTGGAAAAAGCAACTTTCCCTAATTCTGAAAGGAAATACCCAGGAACTAAAAAAAAAAAAGTCCGGGTTGGAAAGCACCAGAAATTTCCCACATAAATCTTCAGCATTTTTGTTGTTTACAGACAACTCAAAACTCTTTGATCTCAAAATGGTTGATACAGTCACTATATGAAAATTGTTATGAAAGGTGTTTGAAAGTGATAGTGTGGGAGAATGTGAACAGGTTTGAGAAGCAAGCCTTATTCCAAGAAAAAAAGACAATGTCAAGGAGAGTGCCAGAGTATTTCTGGAAAGAAGAGGGGCTGGTGGTGCAGCCCAGGGTGTGTTTCATTGGTTTGAATTGAAAAGGAAGTAAAAAAACCCCTTGAAATTTGCACACAGCATGGAGCCATAAAAAGCTGGACATACATTAGGAGTTTGAAATTCTCTGCTAATAACATATTGCTTTGATGGTAATGTAGGCCACAAAATGAGAGCGTGCAGGTCAGGATCCGGGCTGAGGGCCAGCAGACAGCAAACTCTGCTTCTAGCATGAATCATGATGTTGTTGTTTCAGTGACACATTGTTTTCCTGGTAGATATAAAGGGCTACTCTATGGAAGATTGACATGAAAAAATAAATAAAGGTTGCTGTGACAAATGAAACTGGGGAAAAAAACCCGTGCTACAACTTGGTTGCTGTTCCACACACTCTAAAGTAAACCTCATCTCAGCCAGTGGATTCTTACCTTATGGCTATGTGCCATGTACAGATGCGAGAGCACAATTCATCAGGAGAAAGTGGCATAAGAAAATGGAAGGCGTGTATCAAAATATTAAAGGGTTGATCTTTTTGGTGATATCCTTCCTTTACTGAGAATTTGTTTGAGCATATTGTATGTGTGCATATTTTGGCATTTTTTTGTCACATAATTCAGGCAGAAGCATTCCCTGCCTCTTACGGTTTGTTTCTGGATGAAGTTCTCTTTGCTGCGTGTCTCCTTTGGGTTGTTTTAGTCTCCCACACTGCATTGTGGTGCTTTAATCTGTTTATTTATTTCAAATTAGGAGTATATTAGGCTGTGCTCCATCATTTTGGTAGCAAAATATCATACAAAGCAAAAAATTAGAGAGAATTGGAAATTCCATGTTCCACCATCTTACACCCCAGATCAGGCTGGACAAAAGAGTGGGATAAGTACAGATAACTAATGCTGTACTCAGCCTAGAGCTTATGAGAACTATGTCACATGCTGTGGCCTCATTGATAATGTATTGCTGATTCAAGGTTTTGAAAAGTTACCAATTCCTACTCATTCGTTTGTTTTAATCAATAGCTTGCTTTTAAATTAGTTTCATGAAAAGTGTTTTTTTTCCTATTTTGTCCACAATGTAATGGATACTGTCACAAACTACTGTAAACATCTTCGGGATTTTATTGACAAATTGAATGAAATTATTTAGAAAAGTTATCAAAAGAAAACCCAAAACCAACAGTAACCTTTCCTTCAAGTAACTCTCCATCCCTCTGCCCTCCTTTTCTCATATCCAGTGAGACAGGGTAGATTGTGATTCAGTGTTGAGATTTCCTCACAACAGAAATGCTTTGTTCCAGTTTACAGTTTGAAAAACTGCCAGTGTATATTTCTATTTCTTAGAAAAACTCATTAGCACTACACCCTTGCTGTGGTGAGAAAAACACGACCAAGACAGGCATCTTTTGTAATTACAGAAATGACACAGTCATCATCATGAAGAGACACAGGAAAAAAATAAAAGAAAATCACTATTGCATGCTGAAAATTATCAAGACGTCTGCTTCCATATTCCTCCTCTGTTTCAGCAATTACTTTATACATCTGTCACCAGCACCTGCTAGTTCTTTGCATTTAGGTCTTCCTAGTGTGCAAGGTGATATCTTGGGGTTTTTTGGTTGCTTGATTGGACTTTGTTTTAGTTTGGTTTTGGGGTGGGTTTATTGCCTTTTTTTTTTTTTTTTTTTCTTTTTGGACATTTTTTTCCCTGTTGCTGATTATGTGGGAGGTGCAAGTCAAGCATGATGAGCACATGGGTACTCAGGAATGATTTTCCCAAGAGCAGCAACACAAGGAAAAGGCTCTCCAGGGCATGTTCAGGTGCTGGTGTGTTCTCTGCAGCCCTGTGTGGTCCCTCCATGCAGATATGCCCTTCCTGCCCTTCCATCCTTCTCTTTTATAGTTGATCTCAAGAGAATCAGCCTCAGTCTGACAGACATGGTGAAGTTCAGAGGTGACCAGGCACCCTGGTAGGTGTCACTGAGCTTGTTTAGCAGAGCGTATTATCCACCTGCCATCTGTGCTTCAAGAGTGCAGAAGTGTGACATGAGTAAATACATGCTGAACTGGTCAGTAGTAAAGGTGAGAAATACCATTTCTCTCCCATTAGGTTATTTTAGGCGTTTCTTTTCATCAGTCCATGTGTTGGTTTATGACAGAGGTGTGTGTGTTCTTTATGGAGTCACGGAATACTCTGAGTTGAAACTGCTAACGCTGCTTCAAAATCCAATTTCAATCTTTAGCTGAAATTAAACACAATAAGCTGATTTTGATGGTCACAATGACCAAAATGCATTGTCCTACTGATTTATTAATGTGTAAGGTGGGTGTACCAAGTATATTAAGTAGTTCTGGCTGTTGCTGTAGTTCCTGGAATGTATCAGGCTTAAAGCATATTTAAATGCCAACTTTCTATAATAAACTTCAGAGTCATCATTAGTCACATTTTATTTTAACTTTGAGGTTCACGATAGGGACAAGCTATGAGATTCTCACCTGAATTACTTGTTGATTCTGTTAAAACCATCACACTGGCTGAGAATGAGGCTCGGTGCCATAGGCGATGATTTAGGTCCAGTCTGAGAGCACTGGAAGAACTTGCTGTGCTGTTGGGGGACAGATGGTGCAGGCCAAGTGCCACCTCCTTCTAACGCCTCTGCTTTGCACATTGCAGGTGGCAGCTGCCAACACCCAACTGGCTAAGGGACACTTGGCCCTGCTCACACAGATTTAGGCAACTTTTACCCCACCCTTCGGTCATATCATCAGGGATTTTACCAATCCTTTCATTTGCAGGCATTCTCTTTTGCTCTCACGTGCTAAAGCAAAGGCTTTGTGTAAATGTTTTGTTCCTGAAATCCACTCTTACCATTTGTGAGGCATCTTTTGTCTCAGGACTCTAAAGCATGCTACAAACAGTAATAAATTCATCTTTCCTGGGGGAACTGGACTTTATTTGATTATTTTTGAGTGGCTAAGTTTGTTGGTTAGGGGTTGACTTGCTTAAAATAAGGTACTTTAAAACAGTACTTTTCCTTCATAGATAAGGAAGGATTTAGAAAACATAAGGAGTGCCACTAACTTTGTTTTTCAAAGAAAGGAGTCACTCTGTTCAGTGATTTTTGTCTGATGCTGTTCTGAGTTAATGGCAAAGCCAGGCAAACCATCCAGCCCTCATGGCATGCAGTGCTGTGACCCACTCAGCTCATTTATTGGTACAAAACCTCCAAAGAAACCCAGAGCAATATTGTCTCTCTTTGGCCTTCCATCACTCCTTGGTAGATATGTGGAGGGAAACTCTTTTTTGCACAGTTTTACAGTGGAGATAATGTACAGTTTCTACCAGCAAAGTCACTTCAAGCATCTCTTAGCTTTCACTGAACTGAAACAAGATTTAATTTAAAATTGTATTGTAAAGCTTATTTGTAATTAATCATAGCATGATGAAAGTGAGTTTCAGTTTCTTACAGATAGTTAATGTAGGCACGTGGTCTCTTGTGGAAAGCCTGATTTAGCTGGTGTTTAACAAACCTAAGGCAATTCCTTCTGCTGTGGTCAGTGCTAGAGTGTCAAAATATTTTTAAATGTTCTTTTTCTGCGTCTTCTTAAGTCCTTCATTCTAATTATGTGATACTATGCATCTTGGTTGATTTGGAAGGTGGGTATTATTATTAATTTTTTTCTGCAAATGCAAAAGGAGTTTTCTCCCAGTTACTGGATGTTAAATCTGAATTAAAAGTAGCATTCCTTCCTCATCTTCTCTAATTTCTCTGATTGCTGTGGGCACACTAGGAGCGATTGCTTTCTTAAGTTTTTTTACTTGGTATGCTCCTCTGGAGAAGAATGTCACAAAGCTTAATTTTAGATTAGGTATAGGTTAAGTAGGTTTTTCATTTTTTTACTTTTAAATCATAGAGATTATGTAATTCGGTTGTTATTTTTTGCAAGTCTAAGATTTTCCTCTCTTACATCTATTTTATACAATGAAAGCAGTGCTGGAACTTGGTTTGGCTTGTTGGAAATATTTCAGAGAAAACATCATAGAAATGGGGTCATAGAAGTGACCTGAGGTATCACTTGAAATCCACCCAAGATAATGTACATAGTATTCATGGAACATGGATTTGAAGTGGCCCTTGAAAAGTTTCAATAAAAGATTTCTTTGTGTGTGTTGCAAACCTATAGAGTCTCTTTGTGGGATATTTTGTGGTATTTTTCATCTCTCTTGCTTTTCTCTGGATGCTGCGTGGATTTTTATAGTTTGAAGCTCAAATTTGGGTACTGTATTCCAGCTGAGAGACACTAGCATTAAAAAGAGTGGATTAGTTGCCACTACTGCTTGCATACAGATTTCCTTTCATCTCTTAAAGTCTTGTTTTAACAATCACATTGGCTCATACTGTGATCTGCTGCACCTCGTTCTTACTGAGCTCCTCTGTGTGAGTGGATTTGTTAGCAGTTCTCTGGGCTCACCTTGCATGTGCCTGACTTGGACTTTGTCCTGCTGTTTTTAAATTCTAGTTTGGCAGGAATTGCCAACTTGAGTTTAAATGCTGTCTTCCCAAGTGCATCTCCTCCTACTTTACTAATATTCTTAAAATTCATACAGCACATAATTCATACAATTTTTGATGATGTTAAACTGTTGAAGAGACTGGGCAGAATGCAGTGTAGACACCATATAGCCCCACTGGAGCCAGCTGGCTGACACAGGAGCAGGTCACGGATAACTCTGGCTCCATTATGATTTTTCAGCTGATTGTGGTCCTGCTTACTCAGTTTTCCTGCAGGGGAAGCTGTCCTAGAGTGTGTTTGAGAATGCCCTCTGTGACAAACCAAGTGGCTGGAGGACACTCTAGATGTGTCACTCCTGCTGCTCTGTCCTCATTGCTAGGCCAGTTATGCTGTCTAAGAAGGGAGTTAGGCTGCTTTGACATGAGCTGTCCTCAGCAAGCTTGCATTGGCTCTTTGTCATTGCTTTATTGTGCTCTAAGAGTTTACATAAAAATAGTTTTCCTTTGTGTCTCCTCCTGAGCATTGCAGTTGGCATCCCTGAATGTAATACAGTGAATCTCTCCTGCTTCTACTGAGGAAAATGCTCTGCTCATCTTTCTCCAGTCACCTAGGATCTCCCCTTCTATGCTTTTTGCTGGTTGCAAAACAGAGTCTTATGGAATTGGCACAAATGGAATATTGGAAAACTAATTACATATCTATTCTCGTGAGTTTCTCATCTGAATACTGCAGCTATTAGAGGATTAATTAGCTGAACAAATATCAAATGTTTACAGCTAACTGAATTTCAGATTTACATCATGGACAGTACTATTATGCTAAATTTGCAGTGACTTTTGCACACAAACTCCAACAAAAACAAGTCCTGGATATAAAACAGTTAGTTTCCAGAACAGCTTCTGCTTCCCAGCATACTGACTCCCATGTTGAGCTGCCCTGTTCCAAATACACCCTTCAACCTGCTCACCTGCTTCAGGAAGAAGTATGTCAGCAATTGCTCACCTGAACAGCCATTGCTCAGATAAGTCCAAGTATCTTTGGCAAAAATGGGTGACAACCAAAACAGATACTAATCTGTTTGTGTTTCTGAGATCTAAATACCCGCAAAAAGTAGACTAAAATAGGGTTGTAACTCAAAATGTCATAATCCAGGGCTTTATTCCTTTTCCATATTTGCATCTGTGCAAAGCCCAAAATTCTGTGTTCTGTCTCCTTTCTTCAATCATTATCTATAAAGAATGCATATAGCCACTCAACATTTGCTGTTGTTTCATTCTCATTGAAGAGATTATTCCCAAGCTTAGCAATAAACATACAAGGAGTTGCAGGAATGTGCCTCCAGGAAATCTGCTATGTCTCTTGTGACTGTTATCACAAATTCAACTGACAGCATTTAAAAGAGTAAAATCCTATGAGCCTTTTTATGCCCATCCACGATATCCTGTTTCATGAACTGGTGGGTCCTCCTGTTCCCTCTTATAATGCTCACCTGCACTTTTTAACCCTCAAAAATGCCAGTGTTCATTTATTTTAGGACTACAGATTAGGGAAACTGACCCTCTGACTGCATTATTTCTACTAAAAACATCAAGATATTCTCTGGAAGTAAACTGTTTGGCTTATATTTGTAGAAAGAATTAATTTGTGTCATTTAATGTCAACTCTGTTTTGGAACTGACTTCTTTAGACAACCACTATCAGCTTTCTTCCTAGCGCCTCACAATCCTGCTATGAAAGAGCTTGTCCTAGGTCAAGACAAGTAAAATTTGTAATATAGAACTTATATCTTTAGGGATCCTCTGTCAGCCAAGGAGACAAGGCCTCTTGTTTCCACAGCTGCATACAACAAAGCATAAAAGTGAAACATAAAATTCAGAAATATTAGGGAGTTATTTTGAGAGAGCTTTTGTCTCTTGGGTTTGGATTTGGCTTTCCTGGATTTGATCTGCTTTTGAAGTTGGAAGGGGGATTTCTGTTGATGCCAAGGGAAAATCATTCAGATCTTTTGTGATATGTTGTGGGCTAGAGATCATCTAAGTGCTCTCAGCCTGGAATGAATGGGGCTGCTCATGTGCTTTAATCACAGACAGCCTCTGTTCTGTTGATCAGCATTTACCTATGCAAGGCTAATGAGCAGAACCAGTAACAACATGGGTGAGGACTTGTGAGCAGAGATTTTATAGCATCACACCAGTTTCTGGAGAGTGGAGAATCACAGTGAGAGAAGCTTACTAGGCTATGAACTTATTTTGCAGTGTTAAGAGAAAAATGTATATTATTAATCATTCTGCTCTGGAAATAATAATACTAAAAATACCCCTGTGTGTTATTCCCAGTTGTGGAAAGTCCTTTGTGGAATATTCAAGGTAGGGTAGGCTACAGAAACTTGCTGAACTTGCAGAGCTACTACTTAAAATATTGAAATGTTGTGTGTAAAGAGAGGAATTCTCTGCTTGCTATTAAAAACAAGCTTTGCCTTTTAGAGTGCAAATTCATATTCTGTGACCTTTTGGAGTATTGCTTTAACTCACACCTTATCAGTTCTGAACATACATTTCATATCTTCAGTGTTAGATGTATTTTATTGTGTGATAAAGTTTTTTGTAATAACATGGTTAAATGTCTCTTCTCTTTTTTTT
>VYXD01000359.1:217044-273178 GCA_013397195.1 Hylia prasina | reverse complement strand
TTTTTTTTTTAATCATCTTATAAAAGAAGTATTCTTCATTTGGACAGACTTGCCATCTCTTTTGCCTCCGGTCATTTAAATATTGTTCTTGCTGGAAATTGCTTTTATATTCTGTTTCAGGAAAGTTTATTTGACAATTATGAATTTTTAGTTTATAAGTCAGCTGTAAACCTTTCTGAGTGCTGTAGTAATGATAATATTTAAAGGTAAAATTGATTAACTCATCAGGATGGCTTTGAGTTCCTTGGGCTGGATTTGGATTTTGCGTCCTTTTGGTTTTCAGTGTGTTCGTTTGGTTTTTGTTTATTTTGATTTTGCTTTTAACATGTGCAGAGTAGTATTTTCTTTGGTCACTCAGCAATTTTGCTTTTTCATTGTTCATAACCCACAGAAGAAAACAACAGGAATGTCTTGATCCCAGCTTTACTATTTATCCAGAGGCTGACCAGGCTGTTGAATAGGGTTAATGCATTGTGCAACAGGGTGATGTTGAAGTTTAACTGCTTTGGTAAGACTCTAGGGATATTGATTTCTTTGTTTGCTTGTATATATATACAGACACACATAATTGCATAATTTTAAAAACTGTGCAGTAATAGCTATAATCCCACTTGGATTAATTAGTTGTGCATGAGTAGTTTTACATGTGAAATACTGATGATCACGACAAGAGGGAAAGAGTGAGAAGCAACAACTACCAAAAAGTTCTTATTCCCATAGTCAGAAATATAACTTGAGACAAACTTAATAACAGTTGTAGAAATATTTAGCAATAAACTGATCTTATATACTATTGAGTACTGAAATAAACACCACTTTTTGTGGACTTGCTTTTCCCCCTTTGGTGTCAGGGAGGACAGGCTGCAGCCATATCATTTGGCCACAGACGATCTGTGGGAAGAAGTGCAGCCTTGTTGCAGGCCAGGGAGTATAAAAAGTTACTGAGCTACGAAAGATTAATGCCTTTGATGCTGATCTTATTTGCCTTTTGAGTACTACCACACTGTTGTGCTGTTAGCAGTTTCTGTAAGGTTTCTGTCACATAGATATGAAACTGAATATATGAAATCTTCTCTGCCACACATAGCAACACAAAGAATCATTGAATTCTTCAAATGGTACAGGGGAAAATATCTGCATCCACAGTAAAGAACAGGGTTAATCATATTTGCATCCAAAAAATGCCTTTTTTAATTATTTTTTTTAAATTTTCTGTTCCTGGCTAACTTGGTAAACTCTTCCAAAAATATGGGGTTTGTTTCTTGAATGGTGGTTGTCCTTGACTGTTCTTTCCCTGTCTTCCAAAACAAAACTGATACTCCTTGCATTAGGAACGCAGAGAAGAAACTCAGTCAGTTTCCTCTGTTAGTCCCTATATTTCTGTAGTAAAGCTAATGAACACATTCTTTTTTTTTTTACTGTAACATATAAAGAAAAAGGTTCTTTCCCATGTGAGAGTACTTTAGTTGTTTAAAATGTATTGCTACAGTGTGTATTTTGATATTTTGTGGCAAATAACAAATGGTAGATGTTGCTAAATATGCATTGAGTTGCTCTTGGTTGTTCATTCAGGAGATAAAATTGCTAAAAAACAGATTGACTTTTTCTTACAGTTCATGCTCTGGACAACACCAAAGGACAAACCTTCACTCTTAACTTGCCTTAACACCTAAGAAGCCTCCAGTTAGACCTGTTCCCAACAATAAGTACAATTCCTGACTCTTTCCTCTGGTTGCTGTTGCTGTGGGGTGGAAAGGGTCAGGGAAACCTCAGGAGCAGTTTCAGGCATTGTTGCCATCTATTCAGCATTTGTTGCCATCACAGAATGTGGTGAGAAAACTATTTGCTTTTGGTAGTTTGATGAGCTTCCCACTGGCTTTGTATGCTGAAATAACTTTGTAAAAAATTAATGTGAAAGGAATCTTGAAACATATGGCCAGGAGCAAGTGGGTGCAGAAGCTGGTCTGGAGGGGATGGCAACCAGACAGGGTTGGTCTGCTGGGAAAGTGCAGCCTCAGCAACTGCCCCAGGTATTAATTTCTGAGATTTGGTTTGCAAAATGAAAAATCACCTTTCGTTCTTGTCACTTGAATTCAGGGACTTTTGCTTAGTTTTGACCCTGGATGCTCAATTGCTGAAAGCTGTACAGTGATTGTGAGCAGAAGCCCCTCTGCAGGTTGCAAGAGAGTTGCTGTGGTTTTATTGCTGGTTTTGTTCCTTTTTACAAATTTCCAGGAGTCTAGAAGCAATCTCTTCCAACTTTCATTTGTTTCTAAATGAGTATTTTTGTCTTCAGCTAGCAAAGAAGCATTCTACAAGTTTTACTAATGAACATGCATTGAAGCATCTCATCTTTTTGACAAAGTTAATACTGTAAGGCTTGCCAAGAGGTTTGGTATTCCATAAAATTTTTCAGCTTGGTATATGTCTGGTAACCAAACATCTTTGAGGGTCATTCTCAGATTTTCTTTTTTTTTGGTCATCATCTGTAACTGCCTGTGATTAAAACAGCCCTGGGATTTAAAGGTATATCCCAATCTCTAACTTGCTTTCAGTACTGTCCCTGTACATGTTCATCTAGATGTAACTTCTGGTGCAGAAAGACTGTGGTATGGAAATGTGGTTAATGAATACTGGCATTTCTAATTCTTTCCTAATGTTCCATTTATCAGCTAGTTTTTCCAGCTACTCCCAGTTACACTCATGCAATTCACAGAAATGTGGTCTTACATCCTGTGTTGAACAGACTGTCATCTGACACATCTCTCTGTCCACCTTTTCTATCTGAGCAGCCTGGGTTAAAGAGTACTGGTTTCAGTCATCTGCAGGTGGAGAGGTATCCTCATTGCAATAGAAGAAGACTTTTGCTCATAGTCTTAGCAGAGAGAGGAAGGAGTAATTCTATATGGAGTAGGATACCCTTTCCAATGTTCAGATCAGCAGGAGGGCAGTGTGTGTTAAGGGAAACTTGTCCTCAGGATGCCTGTGACGTGTCTGCCATTTAGATAAACAGAGGGCTTTTTTCACAGTAGCCATCACTCTCTTGCTTCTCATACATATTAAAATTCACCTTGAAATATGAATAAAGAATTGTTCTTTTCAGCTTTGGAAAATCCCATAGGTGAAAAAGAAAAATGTAAGAATGTCTTATATGTCATAGTACCCTTCTGATAATTTTATGCACTGCATTTAATGAAAATTTCTAGCTAATGCAGAGTAAACTCTGCCAAAAATCTTATAATTTTTGGTGTTCATTGCTCCACAAAGACATTCCACAAGGTCATAAAAAAGGATTCCAAATGCGGCTGATAAGAACCTATTCTGTAAACAGTCTCTTGCTGAAAACAACATTATACTTAGATTTTATTCATTATGAATTTCCCATAAACAACAGTATCAAGAGTTTTAATATTAAGCTCTGTGAAGGGAGTTATAAAACCAATTGCCCAATGATGGTGTGTGGAAAGTTTAACCCTTTTCTGTTCTAGAACTTCTAGTGTGGCCACAATTGGAAGATAGTGCCAATTATTATAAATAATGTTTGCAATTTGAAGGAGCTGTGTTTTGCCAAGTTGTGTGAGTATGTACTGAAAACATAATGTGCTGGTTCAACCAGGCACTGCTCAGTGTATAATTTTAGCCTGGTGAATCATTATGTTGTGCTAAAAGCTCGCTACAAGCTTACTGCTGTAAAGCATTAACGCAGTGTCTGTCGGCCTCCATCTCCATTAAGTCAAATCCCATTATAAATGCCTCTCTAATGACACAAATTTGCTGTGGACTAGTAAATGCTTTTTCCCCACAAAACCTTTCACATCTGCATGCAGGGCACTCTGTGGTAAATAAAGGTTACATGAATTAGTGCGATGTGGGAGATTCTTAAAAATCTATAACTGAATCTTCCCTGTTATTCCCAACACCGATGCTTTGACTGGAAACCTTATAGATTAATTCATTGAACTTGGAGCCATGCGGCAGTGATAAAGCATAGCAAGGACTATGCAAATTACACATGCAGCCATAACTGGACATCAGAGATAGTGTGGAAATTAAGTCTCAAAAGCATAAACAGCTACATTAAAAAACCCTGTGTCTATATTTCAGGCTTTTCTTGTTGTCTCTCATGTAATTTGTTTTTTTGAAAAGAAAACCAAAATGGAATCATGTAAAATGTGTTAAATCAACACTCTTTCTCCAAGTAACTATGTTAAAGCTCGAAAACATGCTCACAGAAACTTTCTGCTGTGATCTGTTTAAAAATAGCTGCTGCAGAGTAAAATAGGTACAATAACATGCAGTGCTTGAAACTTCATGTTCTGAAAGATATGGTGAGAGAACTGACAGTGGTACATGCAGTTGTTATAACTTTTACTGTCAGAGTGTTTTAGAAAACTATTTCAAACACCCACAGAAGAATGTTGAACAACTCATAAGTGATGAGTTGCTGAAAGTTGTGCAAGACTGCACATAATAGGTACTCTCAGGTAAATCAAACAGTAGCATTATTCCTGAGATAGTTATTCCTCTCAGAGCTTCATCATTGCAAAAGTGTTTTCCAGAAAATATAAATAAATAAAAGGGATGCCATCCATCCATTCCTTGGAATGATAAAGACCCACCTCAGGAAGATATGAGAGACAGTGATAGCTAATTTACCACCTAGGGTTCCTGCCCAGGAAATGAAGGGACGCACCACATCCAGATTCCCACTGCAGAGACATTTTAAAGTAGCAGAGGTGTAACCAGTTCATTTAGGAAGTGAAACAAGCAACCTGCATTAGTAGCCACAAGCAAGTACTCTGCTCCTCCTGTTGTCCAAGCTCCTAGGGATGTTAGACAGGAAACCATCAAGGGCCACTGAAATACTGTCCAGCATTTTGGTGAGGTGACGAGGTCATGGCTTACAGGCCGTGCATTACTGTAATAATTATAATGGGATTTGATTGTGGTGGCTCTGAAATGCTGCACAGCACAAGGCAGTCCTTAGGAAACACACCTGGAAAACAACTTGATTGACATCTCTTTGACATACTCTTTCAGTATTTCTGTACTAAAATATTACTGGGAATTTGGATGCACCCTAAATTTTCCTTCAAACCCAGACTAAGCTAATAAATTTGCTCCCTTTTGGTTTAAAATCTTTTTTGGTTTAAAATCATTTTTGTTCAAGCTAAGGAATAAAATTTAAATCATAGGAAAAGGCACATAGGTTGACTATAGTTTCTGCTTTAATGTCTTATCACTGAAATGCATTTAAATTATTTTCAGAAGCCTAAAACTCCATTAAGGTGTCTATCTTATAGTGAGTTTCATTAGAAATTGAGCCTTATTACTCTCTTCCTAATAATCTCAGTTAAAGCTGTGCTGTAGATCCTGTAATTTACTCTCAAAAATGATTTTTCTCAGTGCATCTAATAATAGAATAATAGGAAGGAAAGCTTCTCTCTTCTCAACATATTAATTAGTTTAGCACCCTACATTGAGGAAGATCAAATTTGCCTGCAATCTTTTCTGGTGCCTTTTTTTTTCTTTTTAACAAATATCAAGAAAGAACTGTTTTAGAAATTTGTTTACCATTGTCATGTAACTAGGGTGTATTTTCTCTAAGGAGTCTCTTTGCCCTCCATATTCCTTTTCTGTTTTTTAATGTCAACTGGTGGATTCACATCAGTATCCCACAAAGTCTCCACTGTTTTGTCAGACTAAGATTATATAAATACCTGCCCTGTTAAAGAATAGGTAAACACTTTAGCAATATAGAATATTAATCCTTCTTACTGCAAAAAGATTCTTTCTTTGCTGCCTCCTTTTCTCTTGCCTCCCTAACCCTCAACGTACATGAGGCCATTCAGAACAACTCAGGTTGTCCTTTTTATAGAAATATTTTCCTTATTGGAAAATAAAATTTGATGCTCTTTAGATGAAATCATCTACGTGCATTTCCCCAAAAAAAGGATTTTAATTTCTGCTTCTCTCTCCTGGGCACTGTGTGTGGTCTGTGTCCTTTCTGCTGTGAAGAGCTACAGCTTGAGCCCAGCATCCCCTTTGAATGCATTGACAGGAAAGGGTTGATTACCTCTTCAATCTCGCATGTAGTACTCTTGTCATTACCCACCAGGATCACTTTTCTTTTTTCTGCAGTGTTACATAATTGACTCAGCTATGATTCATATCAGCACTCTGGTAGTTTTCAGCAGTGCTGCAGTGTAGCTTGACAAGTTCTCCTCCTCCACAATTAAAAAAAAAATAAAATTCCCTCCTTTAATCCAGTGGCCTTACTTTTGTGGTCCTCTCCACATCCCAATTACCCTTTGGAAAATTCAGACATTAAAGATGCATCCAGTGGCACATGCTAGCCTTCCATGGCAAACTACTTGTAGGAACTGATGCTGAAGTGGTTAATTTTAAGCTATGTGGTAAAACAAATGCAGCTCTCTCTGTTGGTGTTCAAGGCAAAGATATAAGGAACTATAAGGTCAGCCAAGTTGCTGTGAAGGGCCAGTTATGGCTGAGGAATGACATTTTTCCACATGCACAGCACTTGTTTGTAGGCCAAGTATAGAAAGGACAACTTAGTCTTAGTGTTGTAAACCATGTTCATGGTTGCTCCAACTCAGTTTGAAAGGCCAGGAGCTCCACAGGTTGTCAAAACCATCATCCTTATCATAGGATTAGGCAGAGGAGGCAAGGATTACATTGACCTTGAAGCTGAGCTCTGTCTCATAGTTTACAAAGTTGATCCATTTAAGCTCAGCCACATTTGCTTAACAAAGTACCTCATATGTGTCTCAGTTGCTGCTCAAGTATGTCTGACCTTTTGCTTTCTTTAGGAAATTGTCTTATTAGTAGCAAAAGTACAAGCAGATGTCCTTTTTTATTTTCTCTTTTGTTTCTTAATTTCTAATGTACACAGCTTCTGCTTCATTGGAATTGCAGGGGAAAAAGGGCTAATAGGTTCTCAAAATTTTTGGGGGTTTATAAGCTGTTTCTAAGGTGAGTGTATTCCATTACCAACCAACCACTTGATTAAATTTGCTGCTTAAATCACAGTGAAAATTGGTCCTAAAATGGTTGTAATCTTGTTGCTTCTTTTTCCTTGAAATATCATGTTCCCCAAAAGTTACATGGCCTGGTATATCAGCCTTAGTGACTTTTGTGTTACATTCTTTTGGTTTGTCCTCTTTAGTGTCTGTCTCCATCAGTAAACCATAATTTCTCTTAGAGTAACAGTATTTCCTGCCTAAGGGATAAAATCCCTTGGATCATTTTACACCAGAGAAGTCCCTATTCTTTCACAACTTCAGCTATGTAAACATATCTTCCCTTAGCTTCCAACATCTAAATGTTTTTAAAGGAGTTCTGTGATTGTAACAAGGAAAGATGTAAAGTGTGCTGCCTTCAAGACCAATAGAAGCATTGTAGGCCTGGACTGAGACCTCCAAAGAACTGTTCTAGTCTGAGGGCTCAGACTCTGAATTTCTGTCTTAACTGCTTATTTTAAATGCTTGGTTTTCCCCCTCACATAACAAGTACTTTTGCTGTGCTAGCTAGTCTGGTTTTATTGTCTTTATAGTCAGTGCATGCCAGAGAAATATTCCTCTTAATGTGTCAAATCATCCCTAAGAGAGAAGTCCACATTTGCAGGAATTCCTCCAGGATCTGAGAAAACCTGGTTTAGGAAAGCAGTGTGCTGATGATGTCCTGGGTTCAAGGCACATACATCAAAATGAAACTGCTATCATGTGTACTAAGCAAAGAGAAGCCAAAGCTACTTAATTCAAGTAGCCATGTCACTAAATGGCCTGGTTAAAATCCAGTGCTAAAACACAATTATTTGAACTAATCGCCTGGTTACAAAGGTGGCAGCCCTACCACATTAATAAAAAAGCATCAGACTCTTTCCAGAAGAGTCCTGACCAAAGATTTTCTTCCTGAGAAATGCAGATTTTGATAAAAGCTTGTTTAAAACATTTTTTTTTACTATTTGCTTGAAAATATGGGCTTTTTTCCTTTAAAAATACATGAATACCTAAGCAAGTTATTTTTTGCCGTTCTTTTAGTCTCTTAGAAAAGTTAGACACAATTCTTTTGTCATTGAAAAGCAAGGATAGATGTCAAAGGCGAGAGTTTCATGTTTCTCAAGGATGCTACCTTTCTCTTGTTTATAAAGATTTTTCTTGTCCTTTTTATAAAAATCATTCAACAATTTCTGTAACAAAATACTGGAAAAAAATGTGCTGAGTAAAAATCCCTGTATCTTCCCTATAACTGACCCTAACTTCTGAGTGAGCTGTTGCATTCTTAATCTCTCAGCAGTACGTTGAATGTTTGGGACCACACAGTTTAATTTTGTAAAAAGGCTGGGATATTCATCTTTAAAGAAGTCTTGTGCAGTTCAAATGCAGTTTCTTTAATCTAGGAATGCTTGTAAATTTTTTTCCCCTTTGGTCACAGGGAGAAGTTATTTTTCTTTAAAAAAAAGGTGTCAAACTCATTTGATTGAAATATTTAGCAAAAGAAGGAATTTAAAATAGTGCCATCAGAAGCTTATATAGAATGGGCCAAAGTCTTCTCTTTTTCCCTTGATTCTCACTGAACTAAAAACAGTGTGGAAAATACATGAATATCACCAAAACTTTCAGAACAGGAGAGAATAAAAGCAGGTCAAAACCTATGGGGAAATTAGGAGAAACCCCAGCCCAGTAAGAGAAAGACCAGCTCTGAAGAAAATGACTGAGACAGGAGGATTTTGAGAGAATGAGAGGCTTTTTTTGTGTCATACAAGTTCAGATTTGTTTCAAGGTCTCTGGTTCTCTGAAGGCTCTGTAAAAAGTTATGGATGAAGCTGCTTGGCTTTAGAACAGGACAGCTTCACCTAGAAACATGCTTTTTGCTTGGAAGGTGTTTTAGACGGGCGCTACTGGTCTAATGGAAGTGGGCTTAAGAGATTTTCTACACTGGATCTCGAAGTTGCACTCCAAAGGTCAGTGCTGAGTCAGAAACTTGGGAGCTGCGAGAGGAGAGGGTTGTCCCTCCTCCCTAAGAGCTGTAGTGAGGACTCTTGGTGAAGCACTTGGCATTGAGGGAAAGTTTTGGCAGACAGACCTGTGCTAAAGCAGATTTCAGTTAGTATGTAATTTGTCATAATGTCTTAGGCCAGCCCGTGGTAGTTTACCCTGAACAGAGAGACTAATCCAAATTTTTTGTTGCTGTCTGGTTCACTGAGTACTGCCTGTTGTGAGCACATAGAGAGCATGGTGTGATTTATGTCACTTTAAGGCTGGATCAAAACACTACAGAGGATGAAGTCAAGATTATATACACCCCTCTAACCACAACCTTCCCTAGCTTTGGAATGCTTTACTTGTATGTGTAGTTATTGGTACAAAAATTTTGCAGCCTTTAATAACCTTCTCTTTAGCACAGTCATTTAATTAATGATTTTATATTTCATTCCCTTTTCATGCAGGAAGATAAGGGTTTTTGCTCAGTAGCAGTTTGCTCAGATTCCTCAGTCTAATTAAATGAGAAAAAGAATAAGCAATCTGGGAACCATGACCCACAGTACATGAATAGACAACTCAAAGTATTTGTATATATTTTGTTTTTTCTTTGATTTGTCTATGTGTTTGCATGCACTAGTTATAAAAGAAATTACCTCTTTAATATTTATTATTTGAGTTTTTATATTTAGCTATTTGTCTTTTCCCTTCCCTCTTCTTCCCCTCCACCCAACAATTTTTGATCATTATGGAATGAAAAATATCATGGAACCATATGTAAACTCTTGGAGCTATCAATGCAAATTCCTCACATTTTTCAGGGGAGGAGAGTTTTTGGCGTGCACCATCAGTCTGTGTGATGTCTTTATCTTCCCCAATGCTGCAGTTTGTTTAACAGTTTATTTTGTTGGGCATTGCCCACAAAAAATTAGAAATGCATGATAACTGTCCTTACTGATGCAGTGTTCCTCTTCCAGCAATTTAACATAGACACTTTTAACACTAAGCCAAATGCTACACAAAATCTGCTATGGAAACAGCTCTCTGAACAGCTTGAAGACTAGGTTGCTGTTATGCTAAAGCATTGTAATTTGTAAGTAAGATTGTGAGCTTGGCCTTTCTATTTCCTTTAGTTTCTGACATCTGGATTGGGGTTTATTGACCAATAACAGGAGATTATTTCAGGCGCAGTTGTGTAGGAGTAAAGGGACTCATTTGCCTGTGTGATGCTCTGAAAAGGCAGTTTTTTGGAGGAGAAGTAATAGATGAGTCTTTCTTTGGAGCTGCAATGTGCTGCAATGAATTTATGTTTCTCCTCTTAGCTCTGCATTCTGTGAGGAACCAAACAAACATATGAGAGGAGGTAAATGCAAAAAGCACTTGGAACCTTTCTTCACTGGCTCCTGCTGTTGGGCTGTTGAGAAACACCACTGCAAAAAACCTTCTTTTAAGAAAGGACAGGGGAAATAGTGCGTTACACTCTTTAAAAATCCAGAGTGAAGAAAGGGATGAGAAAACTTTCTAGTTCTTACTGTGTAGTGTTGCAGTCAGATTATTTTCCAGATCAAAAGACTGAAGATCTATGAATATATTAAAAGCTACAGTTACCACTGATGTGGCAGCAGCATGAGGTATTTGATGTATAGGCATGTATTTATGCAAGGAAGTTGAGAAATCTCTCCACTAGTGCTGATCAGTATGTGCAGAATGGTATTGCATCGAGTGGTTATTGCTGCCTGATTTAGACTGAATCTGTATCCCCCCCTCCCCTTCCTCACTCACTGAACTGTTACCATATTTTCTCAGCAAGGCTTTGCTTAGAGCCATGACTGTTCCTGAATGCCACTGCAAAGCTTGAAATGACAACTCAGCTGCAAGGCCAAGCCACTTTTCAGTGTGGTACCGTTTAGAATGACCCCAACAAGTGATGTTCTTGCATTAGGCAGCACGGTCATCTCAATGTCAGTATCAATATTTAATGCAATACTGCAATGCCAGATCATTGAATTTCCTTTTGGACCAGGTGTTTCTTTTGTAGGAGATGTTATTTAGAGTGAACTGGAATTTTAGTTCCACTTTATGCAATTTAAATTCTAGTCTTGTTGATGCCAACCCTTTCTTGAGGCACTCTATCCATTAACTACTCATTTTTCATGGAATAATATAATGCCTTTCCAGATTATTACTACAAAAGCAGTCTTTTTCTCAGATTTAATTGTTGCTTGCACATAAGCAATCATTCAGCCTTCTTCCTACTAAAGAAATGGTATTGTTAGTAAATGAGAAGCAGGACTGAAGTCACTCATCTTGAAGATAATGTCCATTGTTGACAATGCAGTTGAGTTCCTGTTATCTTGCTGAAGTGAAACATGAAGAAGAAAGCAGCAGATCAATGCGGTTTTTTGATTTTACTAAAGAAAATAATTTTATCCTGGAAAAGAAAGTTAAATTCCTTTGATCAGTGCCATATGCTTGAGTTTATAATAGGTTTTTGTGTTCCCACTTAGCTGGATCAGATTGAAAGTTGGATAATTATCAGTGAGGGTTAGAAATACAATAATCAGTTTGCATGTCAAAATATCTTCATTTTTATGTCAGTCATCCTGTCTTTCTGGTACAGTGAAAACTGGCTCTGGGTTTAACAGCAAAAGCACAATAAACAAACTTCAACCCTTCCCTAGAAACTGGTTATTTTGCCTTGTGGACAGGGGAATTAGGACAAATATTGCCAGCTATGGCTGCTGTGCTGGTATTGAGGCTGAAGGGTTTGCATTGGTAAAAATTTTAAGCACATCCCACTAAAACAGAGACTAATCATGATGTAAATATTCCATTCCTATTTATCTTCATTTTTTCACATGTGAACCATCTACACTGTCTTCACATATACAGCTATAGAGTGTGACCAAAATTATTATTTTAGAGTTAGCTTTGAATGCTCAGATGCAATAGGTTTAATTGACTTGGACAGTTGCATGCTTTGGAGACAGATCAGCAAGTCTGCTTGGTATGTCAGATTAAAGATGAGTTTATTGACATTATCTATACTGATGTAATGACATTTATAAAGGTACTAGCAAATAGTGGATGTCCTACTATGTGCCTTTGCTTTGCAACCACTCTGAATTTAAAAAAAAAAAATCCAAAACCAAAATAAGCATCAACCCCCCACTGCCTCAAACAAAGCAAAAAATCAAACCGAGTAATTTTAATGGTTTAGCAACATCATTTAGCAATTTTTGCATCAGAATATTTGCAAAAGAAGCAGGAACAAACATCTGGTCTTGTAGCTGTTGTCATTCACTCTGTTACTTTATCAAGAATCTATCCAGGTGAGTTTTTCTTGGGAAATGTGAGCCAAGATTGTGTGCACCTGCTTCTAATTAAAGAGCTTCTAGTTGCTTAAGAGACATTATGACCTAAAGGCTCTTATAAAACCAAGAATATCTGAGATACCTGAGGGAAGCACTAAAGTCTCCACTGAACTTGTGTTCTTTGCACTGTGTTTTATTATATAACATTAAGCTAAGCTCCAGCAGACGTAGGTGTTGGGAAAAGATAAGAGATTGTTGCTGTGCGTGACGTGTATTGCCATGGAAATACTGATCTTCAGAAGAAATAAGCCTCCTTCCTACTGTGCATTATGGACTACTAATAAAGCATATTAGAAAAAAAGAAAAAAACAGTAAATTAACTTACCTGAGCAGTAGGCAATAATAAATGATTTTTAGAATACTGAAATAAGATATTAGGGTTGGATTGCAAAATTGCATTTGTTCTACAGTGGGCAATAACACAATTATGAGGTATTTTTGAACATTTTCCAAAACTCATTTGGTAAGAAGGGCAGAATCTGAATTTGGAACATTGTAATTCATTTCATAAAATCAGTGTCCAAGAAATCTTCAATATTTTGAAGAAGAGTAGGATTTCTCCCCTGCCACCAGATTTCTGCTGTGTATATGTTATCCAGTAGGATAACATAATAGCTTTTGGATATTATATACCAACTAAAGAATGTGTAACTAAAGGTTGCTAAAAATTCTGTAATTTGTTAGTAATGGGCTATTTATTTCCTTCTGTTTTTAATTTGAGCAAGACTAGATGGCTGTTGTTTTTCAGTAAATGGATACCAGAATCAACACAAGTGTTTAGGAAGAGTTCATTCATGGAAGCATTCATTATTTTTCAGTCTTGGTAATTCCATTTATTAATATCTGAGAATAAAATTCTTTCCCTGATTTTCTGTTTAGAAAGCCTAAAAGGTGTTTTTAGACCTTTTAGTTCTTAAGAGTTTTATTTGTTCCTTTTCTTTTCGTCTTAAGAATACTGAAAGAAGGATGCGAGCAGAGATGTAGTCAGTCATTCTCCAGTTTGCTGAAGACACTTTTGAGTCTGTTTGTTGACTCAAGTAGGTTTTGGGCTTCCAAAAATGGGGAAAGATATTTGATTCTGTTTGATTATCTGTGCTCTACAGTTTGAGAATAAATGGATAAAAAAGCTGGTATACATAAGTAATATTGTTGCTGTAGCTAACTGGCTGAAATTGCTGTCGTCAGATGTTACCTAAGGCAAGTAATTTAGCTGTGTTCAAATAAGTATTAGACAATTCTGGTTGCCTCAACTAGGATAAGTAGAGGAAGGCAAGACAGTTCTTGCTAATGAAGTACTGTTTTTATATGGGAATCTGTCTGATTTTTGACAACTCTTTTAAAAAATTGTTGTTAAATTGAAGAAGTTCATCATTACTATTGCATGTCTACTGATTGTGTCATGATCCCAACAGGCATAAAAAATTCCTAGTGGCACAGTAATAATTCTAGCTATTTTAGGAATGAGAAAATATGCTGCTTTATTGTGATTGGGATAAATGCTACTGTCTTGGGATAAAGGATTCCTTCAGCTATCAATTCCTTCTCTCTATAAACATGTATTATTTTAGTTATGTTAATTTTCTCCTCTATTTCTTTGCTGTCTTTTACAACTGACAAAAGACATCAGCTACTGACATGCTGATAAGATATGCAGAAACAAGATCCTGAATTTTGAGAACTGACAAAGAAGAAAAACCAGAAATCTAAATTAATGCATTTCCACAAATCCTTACAGATTGGTCTTTAAAAGACAAATTGCTTTAGCTTTTTTTTTTTTTCCCCCCCTGGCATGCCTTCCCTGTGTGTTTTTTTCAGGTGTGCCTTCTCACTGTATATAAACAAACTAGGTCCCATTTTGTGGGAGTTTGTTAGAATTCTGGACTCCTAATTCTATGAAGTGCAGACTATATCTACAGCCTTTTATTAAAGCAGAAAGCAAAAAATTGTGCTGTGTAGGTTTTGTTTTATTCAACCAGTTTTTCCAAGACAGCTTTAAAAATGCTTGACTCATTATAAAAAAGATGTGCTGCAAACACATTGTGTACTGTGAGGCACTGCCTTCCTCTGAAGTACTTCCATACCCTGGTTGCCATGGCAAGAGAGAAAAAGAATAAAAAAATTCCTGTCGCGAATACCTTTATAATTCCAAAATCATTGCTCAGCAGGGCTGTGTGCTTAATAACTCATAAAAAATACTGTGGATTTTTCAGAGGGCTGCAAGGGAATTTCTCCCCTGCTCTCTCTGGTCCTGCTCAGCTGATTGCCCACATTGCTGAGGGGAGAGGTGACCCGGAGGGGGTCGGGGGTGATGGTTGATTTTTGGCTTTGCTGTGAGAGTGAGCATGAGACCCTCAGGGGACAAGAGGCTGCTTCCCTGGCCATGCAGGCAGGTGGGATGGAGCAGTGCTGCTCCCAGCAGCCCCCTGTGCCTCCTCCACATGGAGGAGAGATGGGGGCAGCACGTTTGTCAGCTTGAGAATGAGTTTTTTGGCAGCCTCTTATTCAGGAAAGGGTCCCTGACCCCACATGGCTCGTGGCTTCCAGGAAGGCTGAAGATGCCACCTGTCAGTCACCATCTTTCATAAGCTGTCCCCTCTGTGCCAGGTTCCAGCTTCTGGCATCCTAGCAGGTCTGAATATCCCTATGTTATGCTGTGTACAAATACACAAGATTTTCAAAAGCTTTGTGCTGGAACTGGGGCAACATTTTTACTTAAGGTATTTGAATACCTTGTTTTGAATTCAGGGTACAGATCTGCAATATCCTGACTATTTTTAAAACATCCCAAGTCCTCCTAAGCCATAGGAATGTAATTTTTGAAGCTTCTCCAGAGAAGCCTGACCCAGGGGCACTGGTACCAAATAAATCATGTTAGTACTTGCAGCAGTTTGCAGAGTTCAGGTTGAGACCTGCAATAGAGTGATGGCATTTTGAGGCTTTCAGTGATAGATGACAGTGCCCACAGTCATAGCAACTTGATGCAGCATCCTACTGCGAGCACCATCTGCTACAATTTTTAAATATAGAAGGGGATTTTTCTTAGTCAGCATGTTTCTGTCAGAGCAAGGAGCAAGCTCTTCATGGGCCTGATCTGAATGCCACCACCGAGCTTTAAACTTCATCAGCTTTCTAATGGAATAACCCAGCCTAATCTTTTCAAAGTGTTTGCTCTTTCTTAGCCAATGGAATCAATTTTTACTCTTCAGTGATTTCTGTGGCTGTGCCTAAAACATTTCCCCTCTTTGCACTATCATTTGTATTTCTATCAAGAACAATTTTAGGGTCTAAGAAGTCATCAGCTGCTGAAATATGTGGAGAGCTGCCTTTTTGCTTGAGTATTGCTAGCGTAAAGTAAAATGTGTGAGAATCTCATCAAACAACTTACTTAGCTTCATCTCACCCCAATTTTTATTTAATGGGTGCCCCCAAAATATGATGAAAGCAGTGCTAAAGCCATGAGAACTATCTGCAAAATGCCAGGTATCTTTTCTAAGATTGTTTAAGCATCTGTCACCTTAGGAACCATGATGGTTAAAAATATTTATACAGCATTCTGAAGGCCACGGATGAAAATATCTGTTGGTATAATTTTGCTTGTTGGTAGTTAAGATAGTGCTATGCAGGTCCTGATCACTCTCTGCTTATTGTGCCAACAAAACTTCTTGTCATCTAAAAGTTCCATTGCTCACTCAGTCCCACACATCTGTACTGGTCATCTGCATGGAAAAGGGCCTGTTTCTGAGCATGAGGATAAACAGACTTGGAAGCAACAGCAGTGCACACTTTCCCCGAGCTGACAGAAGGCTCAGGCCAATACAAGCCACCAAACAAGCTGTTTCAATCCACTGGCTGCATTTCCTCCTCCCTCCCTAGGAGACAAAACTGCTCTGCTCACATCTGAAACTTCCTACATGCAGGCTCAGGATGGGCTCAGGCAAAGGCCAGGGTGGAGTGCCACTGCTCATTTGCCCAAGTTTATAAGGCATAATGATCTTTGAAGGAATGCACAACTTGTCCTTGCATTCAGAGGCTTTGCCTCGCCTCCTCCCTTGTCCTTTGGACCCCAAGGAAGGTGTGACACAATAGGGATGTCCCGCAGGGTTGACACCCGCACGCCACTTCTTCCTCTGATTGTTCCCCCACAGCTGTTCTGCAAACATTTCCTGCCCTTCCTGCCCCTGATTAGCAGCTCAAGATGCTAAATGTACAAGGAATTGCTCACTGTGTAAGTGAAATACAACTTTACATATGTATGTGGTGTTTGCACATCTTAGGGTTGTAGCTTGGTCTGCTTAAGAAAGTTTTTATGTTTAGCCTTTGTTAGCATCTTGCTAAGAAGATGGTTATTTTGCCAAGATGACTGCCTGTTTGTCTTCTCAAAATGTTTTAGGGCATGGTTATACTGCATTGACCTGAAATGCCTCAATAATTTGAATAGCTAAACAGATGACTTGGAGCATGAATTTATTTGTGTAGCAGTCCATAATGTTCCTTCCTGAGCTGTTAGTTCATCCTGCAAACATACACCTCATTTAGATGTTGAACTGAGAATTTAGTTGTATATTAGATAAAGAGCCTCCTGAAAAATAGCTACAGTAATCATTCCTCATAGCTACATATCATGTGTGACACATAAAATGATAGAACAAAGTCACTAGCTGAAGCCTTGGACAGCAGATTAAATGTATGACTAATAAAGCCTGAAAGCCAAGATTGGTGACAGACATTATGTTCATCCTGGCCAATGTGAATTTAAGAAGCCAGACATTATTTTATTTGAAGAGCCTTAATGAGAAAAAGAGTGATAATCACTTGTTAGCAGAACAGAGTGTGGTAGATGCTCTTCGGCGTGGACTTGTCGGACCTGGAAGAGGTTGATGCTTCAATGTCACTTGCTCCCTGAATTAGGACATTTGCAAAACAGAAATAACAAATCCTCTTTTTCTGTATCTTCTGTTTAGTAAATACCTCTGCAGACACCATTTGTTTGTTGGGCTTTTTTTACCTTTGTGAGTTAGCTTTTTTTTCCCTTGACCAGCTTAGTGCTTGACCAAGTTAGTGCTGCAGGGAGATGGAAGAAAAACGCTCCAAGAGAGGTGACTGCCGTGAAATACAATGGCGGCAAGTGTGGGTGTTGAAGCTGATCTCTGAAAATTTGTTCTAGTTTTGAGGTCTGAATTCAGTATTAGCCCAATGCAGTATGTGACTGAGAAGAAGGGCTCAGTATTTGGGTTTTTTCAGAAATCTGCAGTTAGATTTCCTGTAAAAGTGTTATGCACAGGACAAGTACAGAGGGCCAGAGGGCAGAAGGAATGAATGTTTATAGGATACTCATGATAAAAGTGACCTCAGATAACGGTATAGTCTTCCCTTCTGTGCACTTTTTTTAATTTTTTGCTTTGCTAGCATTCTAGACTGTTTTCAGGTAGCCAGTTCAAGTTTTCTGTGCTTGCCTTTGTATTTCAACAGAGCACTAATATAAGAGTACCAAATGCATAATCTGAATGGGGGGCAACTCTATGAATCCTTGTGAGAGCCAAGATGAGCAATATTTCTTTAAATCTGCACAGCACTGTTAATCTATATAAACCACATTTGGCACTAAACAATAAGCCAAATGGCAGAATGGTTGGAAACAATTTCTGTAAGCCTGCATGGCAATGGCTGCAGTTCCTGGCAGAATCAGAATCCTGACTCAAGTGTTCCATCACAATTCCAGTGATCATTCCAGTTCAAGAATTGCAGTAGTTAAGAGCTCAAACATAATATTCATCAATATGAAGCACATATTCCTGTCTGTGAAGACTGCATTTCTGATCTAGCCTTCCTGTTGGCATTGTTACATTTGGTAAGATATATTTATCTGATTTGAGAAATGCTGTGCTCTGGTAAGGTGGCAATGAACGTTGAACTTGCAAGGAACCCACAGGTGATCTGTGAGCAGCCATGGGTTTCACTGACTTTTTAATCAGCTCTGGCTTGTTGGGCAGTTATTATGTAATGAATCCTTGGGGGCTCTCCATCAATCCTGGCCACCTCAGGCAGCTGCAGCACAGACAGGAGCTGCATTGCAGGAGTGTGTACTGGAGTAGGGTTGATGCTGGCTGACACAGATGATCAAATGATCAAATTGTAGGTGATATATAGTAGAAATTTTACAGCTCTGCCTGCTGTGAAATGTTTGGGGAAAGCTGAAATCCTCCAGATGATCTCAGGAAGGAAATATTTTTAAAGCTACACCACTGATGGAGACATGATAATATATTGCTTCCATATAGATCCTATCAGTAAATTATAGCTGTAAGAAAGTTGCTAAGGAGATAATACTGGACACAGAAGGATTCATATTTTCGAAGCAATTGTCACTAAACTGACAGCTGCTGTACCATCTATCTTGGTATATTTGCTTTTGCTGGGTGGTACAAAGATAAATACACAAAAGGGAAAAAATACTTCTGCTTGTGTATTGTTGGGATCAGTAAATGATCTTTGAATAGCATGTGACCTTAATTTCTGGAGCACAACATTCTCTAATGCATAGCTCGTGAGTTCAGTTACTTCTGTGTTTAATTTTTATTAGTTTTCTATTGGTGTGTTTTATTTCCCAACTACTTCCCATCATACACTCATAAATTACATCAGTGTCCTTTTTTCAGTCTCTGATGAAAACATATCACATTCCCATGTATTTATATATGTTAAGATTCAAATCAAGGCTACTAGAATTGTTACAAATCACTTTTGAGACAAAAGGAGAAAGACAATCTCTAAAAACTGTAGCCTCCTTGGCGCATTTTAAACTCTGAAATCCCCTTGATTTTATCCTTTTACTAAGAAGGCAAGTAATGATGAAAATTTTCAGGTGTTCAAATTTTTTAATAAGTATGCACGTTTATTTGGGGAAGAGTTCTATAATGCATATACTTCCCTAAGCTTTACACTAAGCTTTCACCTGCATTGTTGACTAAAAGCCTGTCCATGTTCGTGCCTTGAGCAGAGAACATTTACTATTGGAGAGCAGACCAAAATCACTCATTTCTTTCCCCAAGTTTGGCTTGTGCTCTGGTGTGGAAATTTGAATTAGTTCACAGCAGGACTCATTTGTTCTTAGCTGATGTGCCAGTTTATTGTCTGGGTAATGACTAGAAGTGGGAGAGGTAAATTTTATACTGTAGATATTTTTTTTTTTTTTCCTTTCTAGAACTTTGTGGGGCATTAAAATTACCCTGATTTTACCCTATGAACTCCAATAGAGCAGTGCTGGATTAAGAGCACTTACTTTTTCAAGTCAGTTATTTGGAAGATAAGGTGCCCGCTCAGCAGACTTGTCTCCCAAAGCCACCAGGATGACTGACAGACAGATCAAGCTCCTTGGAGCTCACCTGCACTTTACAAACCTCTTAATGAATGTTTGTCTGTCCCCAACAGATGCAATGAATCTTTCTCCTGCTATTTGGGATCCTATTATTTGAGCCTGCTTTTTATGACCAGTCATACTAAAAGCAACATTTTCATGGTAAAATTTCTATGCACAGATAGTCAGAAAATAATGAGGAAGAATCAAACCTATTAAAAATGAATCACAGAAAATTTGTATTTTTTCATTTTAATTTGTTGTTGAAAATGTGCATGGAGTGGAATAATGGATTCATGACAATTCTCTTAATGTAATTCTACTTATGGTGACATCAAAAACTCAATTTGGCAAGAAGGGTTTTTAAAATTGGGTCTCTGTAGTTACTGATGGACAATTTCTCAGCTTGTGATGATTGTTGCGGATATATTTGTAAATTGTTTTGTTTTAATTTCAGCTATTTCTGATAACAAATTCAGTAGCAGAAATACAGGATCTTTCTTGTGGTAATACATTAAAATGGATGTTTCCTAGAGTGGTGTCAGTGTACTGTGTAGCAGGCCTCTGTAATGTGGTGAGAAGAGGGTTGACTTTCTATTTCCAGCTGATTTTCCAGGTAGAAGTAGAGATGCCTGGGCTTCACACTCCGTGCTTACTGAGCCCAGGAAACTGAGGCTCTGGAATGGGGAAAACAAATATGTGCTGGGCTTGTGAAACTCCAAATGAGCCCTACACTATCCCAACCTATTTGGGGCCATCTATGAGTCCAGCTAAGTGATATTTTTATCCCCTCAAAAGAATGACAGCAGCTCCAGCTGCCTTTGTCAGACAAAACTCTCTATTCTTCATCAAAATCAAAAAGGTTTATTCACAGTTGGGTGTTTGCTTTGCTTTCTTCAATATAAATTCCAGTCTAAAAATGAACTTTGGAGAAAGAAATTTCATCTTACTGGAATTCCTCCTGTGGATTTTCTTTTATTTTGTATTGAATGAGAGGTTGTTGAAATTGATTTGTTTCTATGGAGTTTTACAATGCGAGTAAGTTATCAAAATTTTTAACAAACTAGTTCACTGCTGCTGACACTGATTTCAGTGTAGTGTGACATGTTAAAATTTCTGGAACTTTTTCTCATTTTTCCATGTGTGAAGGCTATATTATACGTAAAATTACATTTGCAGTGTTGATAAATTAAGATGTTCCATTTTAATGTTATTTTTATAGCTCAATAGCTTCTACAACTTCTGTTTCTTTTACATGTATATTATTAATACTTTCTAGGTACTGTAGCATTTTTTTCCCCCCTGGTTTCTTTGATTCATTTAAGTTTGGGATAGCTCCCCTTTGTCAGCATGATTATTTTGTGAAATTTTGGGTTGTTACCTTTGTGGAGAAAGAAATTCATGAAGAAATGCAGCATATTAAGGTGTTGAATGCTCTCGTGGAAAAATGGGTTTCCTCAATCTTTATCCCACACAGATACTGTCATGGTATATGTGTATTAAAAAAAATTAGATGGAAAGGCTGTAGGATTTTGTTTTATACAATGTTCCACCTTCCTACTGTTTGACTTGGCAACTTCAGCAAAGTTTTTCTAACGTGTTTTTTCCTGTTGTTGCCTATAATGTACAACTGAATGACTGCACCTATAAAAATTTGTATTTCCTTCTCTTTTTTTCTGTTGTCGCCACTTAAATCTCATTTACTGTTTGTCTCAGTTACATGGAGGAAATTCTTTTCAGTTTGCAATGAATTCAGAGAATGAGAGTGTTCACTCTGACATTATTTTTTGTTAACCTGACTAGCTTACATAATACTGTAGGGCTTATTTTTTGTGCTGCTTATTGCTTGCAAAGGTTTCAGGAATGTGGATTTCTGCTATGTGCTTTGTTCAAGCAACTATGCAAATAATTTCCCTGCCTGAAAGTAAATGAAAGGTTTTTTTGTTTTGTTTTTAAACATCTGTCTCCAATGGCTTGAAAAAAATTCTGCTGGACCCCATGTAGAATGGCAATAAATGCTTGCAGCTTAGTGAGTTTTCTGGGATCTGTGGTGATCTGTGACAAGCATGGTGGAGTCCTGTCTCCCAAAAAGTGTTCCAAAACCATCAACAGATTCTACACAAGTCCAGGATTTTTAGTCTGTTTATGGTCCTAGAGCTCTTAGGCGAATTTAATTCAGCAATGCTGAGATACACGTGGATTCTTTCAGTAACAGAATTCAATTTAGAATTATTAACTAGAAATATATAGGTATGGTTTGAGATTCAAAACCCCAAATAGGAATAATTACTATGTCAAATATATATCAGTAAACAACTCCCCATCTCTCTTTGCTGTGGTGTTTCCTAGCAACTGCTGTGTTTCTCTGAACCTGAGTTGCCTTGACAATACTTGTGGCATATTGTGCATCTACACAGGGCATTTTGTTCCAAGGGCTTTACAGGCCAAGAATGTATTTGTGAAGCATCCTTGACATGCAGCTGTTGTTTGTTAAAAATGAAAAGTAAGTAGACAAAGCACTATTGCATGGTTTGGTAAGAGGGATGGGAGAATATGAAACAGGAGTTTGGGCTAATGCTGGCAGGAATCCCTTTATGTGTGACAGAGGGAAAGTCTGGCTAAAACTCACCTTTTCTGTGTTCAAGCAAGCAAACTGCCTTTTACATGGTGAGGGAAAGCAGATGGATAGACAGTGTTGTTAGGGCATCATCTGAGCAGACTAGTGAAGTTCAGCTAAGTTAGGGGGATTCCTCAGTTGGGGAATATTACAAATCTCCAGTCCTTCTGCAGTCTAAGCCCCTCTGCAGGCTGTGCTGCAGCTCTGAATGCCATTCCCTCCAACCCCTGTGTGTGAGGTTCCAGCTCTCTGCACCCCGTAGGAGCTGCCCTCTCTCTGGTGAGCTCTGCCTGCCGCTCTCAGTGGCCTTGACAGCTCCCACATCCTGAATAAGCAGCTCCTGTATCCCAGCTGCCTGTGATATGTGTTTAAAACACAGACAAGGCAGTGCCTTTCTTGAAATCTAAATAATATCCAATATCTTGTACTTAAGGCATCTCACCAGGCAAGCTGCTTTAGGTTTCTGTGTTTCTGTATTCTAATATTAAGAAATTAATACTTTTGCTGTTACCTGTGGATCTGGCCAAAGGTTTGTGAACATTTTCCAATTCATGGAAAACAGAATTTTTGTTTTGTCTGGACTATTGGGTCCAGACAGAGCAATTCTGTTGCTCTTCAGCTCCTCTATCATGGTTCTTCATTAATATTATCTGTCCAGTTTTCTAGACATTCTGTTCTTAGGAGGCATTAAAAGGCATGAACAATCAGATGTTTTTAATTGTATGTTTCCTTCCATTTTTGAAGCTTTTCTTTCTTTCCATTTCTGTTTGTCTCTTTTCATTTTTTTGAGCAGAAAAAATTTTGAAGCCTAAGGCGATTGGCCTGGAACTTCTCATCATATAGACAAATTTGCTATGGATTTTGATTTAACATTTTGTGTTCATGTATTTTCTTCAGAGGAATTAATGTTGTTTTGCAACCTATATAGCTGTAGATTTCCTGTCTGTTATCAGATCATAAGACTTCTTTTGGAGCTCTGAATCCTTAAGTAGCGCTCCAGACTTCTGTCATTTGGGATGCTAAAAAGTAGGTTGAAATTTCAGTGCTAATTTGTTACATAGAAATCCATGAAAGGTGAACAAATTGCCAAACTCTTTTTTTCCATCACAAGCCCATTTTAATAACATGAGCATTGTTAAAGTTTAGTTTATGAATCTGTTACTGATTGCAGGTACGTTTTGCACACTACCCTAGAAGTGCTGCCTTGAAATCAGTTCAAGAGCTGAAAATAGGTGTGCAATAAGGATTTTAATGGAAAATCAAGCAAATATTATGGGCTATTATCTGATTAAGCTTCATGAAATGGCTTATCATTTTGGGGCTATGTATACCATATATTTGCATTAGTGAAACGTCTTTCCGCCTTTGGGAAACAAAACAAAACAACAACCAAACACAACCACAGTCTGTATGCATTGGAATATCAGCTGAGAAGACAAAGCAAGGAAAGCAATTGCTTGGGGAATTACTGCTGGCTCGGATGCAGAGGCTGAACTGTAAGAAATGAACTACCACAGCTGCCTCTGAAGCCTGCTCTGCTGACTTTTGTGCTGAACTGTTTCCACCCTGTGATTAATGGTGAAGTTTATCTTATGGACCTGTCATTTTGATATCTTTCACTTGTACAGCAATCACTTTAAAGAAAAAAAAAAAGGACATTAATTGGCCCCTTTATTTTTGTAATCAGGAACAGGATGCCCCAGCTCTTAGCTCGAACTGACCCATTATGTACATTTGAGAAATGAGTCACGGTCAGAACCTCTCCAAATAGGTTCTGGTTGGTGGGAAGACAGACAAATTCCCAGATATAAACGTGCTTCAATGTTTTTGTATGATAGTGACATCTAAAGCAGCATGGGAAGTACTTTGAAGTTCTTGGTTTAGAGTTCTTAGATCTGCAAAAGTGATGATAACTTTGGGATGTGTTTTTGGTGACATGGTGACACCATTAGATGCCAGTTAATGCAGCATGTTAGGTGCTTTGTTACTGAGGAAAAGTAAGGAAGTTCACTTTCAACTCTAGTGCACTCCATCCATATTTTCAGTCCATTTTTCTTAGAGCTTGATATTGTTACTCCATTCTTTTCCTCTGAATCTGATATCTTTGTTTCATAAATATGTTACTGAAAAAACAATTATTTTGGAGCATGCTGAGTTTAATCAAATTATGTTATCTTTCCTTTAATGTGTGTTTTCTTTTAAGGTCTAGACCAAGGCTCATGCAAGGGTTTCTGACTCTTTCTCTGTCTTCTGGTGTCTCTCTAATTCTGTGTGCACAGTGTTTGAAATATGCCACCCTCCAGTGTGAGAAGCTACTGATGGAAAGCCCAGGCTGGATAGTGCAGATCTCCCTGCTCCTATTCATGATTGATTCTACTGTTTTGTGTTCTTCTCTGCCACTCAAAATGCCATTTCCACAGCTGCATTTCTGACTTCTTATCTAAAGCATTCACTTCTAAATAGAGATCACACCCACTGAACAAGAACTGAACCTTTACATCAGTCAACAGACTGTCAATGGTGAGGTATAGGCCTTATTTGTCCATGGGAATGATTAGGATTGTGTAAAATTGAAGAGATGCAGATTCAGTTCCCTTATTAGAATTTGCCTTCTGCATTAACCCAGAATCAATTTTGATTCTGTCACTTAATTCCAGAAATAGCTACCTAAAGAAACTTCTTACAGGAGCAAATATTCTATCACAGTTATGCTGCTTCTTTCATTGCTTTTGGTTTTCCACATGGAAAATGCTTCTTGGCTACACATTTAACAGGTGAATTGCAGAGAACTCATTTCTGATTTAGACCAGTCTCTTCCATGAGACATGCAGAGCACAGGGGTTTCTGCCTCCCTCTGTTGTACCCCACAGTGACACCATCATTTGCCACTCACTGCAGTGATCTACAGCCTGGCTGGGCAAAGAAATTGATTCTAATGCCTTCTGCATTTTAGTGAACTCAGTTAGTGGGGTGAGACAGACTGTCTTGCTTGTAGCATTTATTTTGAACACAACGAGTACATTCCAATTAGTTTCTAGTCAAGTGCTTATCCAAAACCATAGTCCTCTGGAAAAGCCGGTGTCTGAGACAAAATATTTGCTAGAAGCTTCTTATAATTCAGCTTCCCTATCATTAATGATACCTGTCAAATTGGTGTTTATAGCAGTGCAAAGACACATCCTAAAAGAATATCTTCTGTGTTTGTATCTTGCTCTCCATCCCCAGTACTTTCATAACTTTTAGAATGAGGAAGAAGGAATCATAAAGCAAAATATGAGCAACAGCAAAAAAGCACAAACTCTCTCACAATGCTCTCTTCAGTGAACCAAAAGTAGAATCTTGACTATCTAGTAAGAAGCACAGTTAGAATAGAACAATCTGGATAAACTGTAGCACTTCAGTAGAATTTATGAAAAAGCTGATGCTTGAACCCTAATTCTGATTCCAGCATTTAAAATAGCTAAATATTAGAGTCACTGTTATGTATGTTTAAATATTTTCTTGTTCATTAATTGTTGTTTGGGAAAGGCTTAGAGCACCACAAAGATAGCAGTTAAATAACTTATTGCCATGTTGGTAATGTTCCTCTTCTGCTCCCATTATCATGTAACCACATCTTCAATGTGAATGGAGAGCAGACAGGGAAATATGTCTATATTTGCTGGATTGTTTGCAGGAAATAACTCAGCCACTACAAAACTCTGCCAAAATTGTTCAATATTGTACTCCTGTATAACCTCAGATTAAAATTAATGCATAACTGTGCTTGTGGTTTCCCTTGGACCTCTCTCTGCAAAAATGAACTTTTTGATAAATGTTAAATACAAATACGTCTTTCTGTAGTAAGAAACTTTCAAAGTCTCAGCTTGGAGTTGGCTTGTAAAAGGATGTTGTTATCTATAAAACTGAGCCTTATGGGAAAAATGTAGACCACTATAATAACGAATATTTGGGATTGTATATTTTAGGCAAAAAAACCAGATTAAAATAATAGGACAAAACCTGCTTTTAAATTTGATTTACAGATTTCAGACTTGGTCTAGAGGGTTACAGGCTAATATGTGAAAATGACCTAAGTCTGAAGAGTTGTTAAAAATCTCACAAATCTCTGCTTCAGGTTTGTGTTTGTGAAAACTCAGCTCAGTTTCTTCGTGATTTTAAGGCTGAAGCATCTAATGGCTTCTTCTTGCTACTAAAAAAGTGATCAGGTACTGCATGTAATCCCTGGGGATAGTGGGGAAGACAAATTGCAAATAGCCTGTTAAAAATAACGATAAATAAAGCAATCACTAGTGCTATGCAGTGAAAGCATTCTGAGTTAGTTAATTCCAGATTATATAAAGAACTATGACAGTATTGCTGAATGTTGGGGACAATTTCTGCTTCAGATGGGGGTTGGCACCCCAACCAACCAGAGTGCAAATGCAGCACTTGGACATATGAAGAGGAAGAAAAAGTAAACCAGAACTCCACCTGTCTGTTGTCTGGCTGTGACTCTTCTTGAGCCTCATATCATATACTTTAAATGGAATGACTTGTGGCTGAGCAGAAAGTGGTTTGTTATGTTATTCAGGATTAGTGGTCTGCGGTTTGAAGAGCAATAGCATCAGCAAACTTGCCATGAAGAGACTTAACAAATGGTTGTGAAGTACTTCAAAATAGTCTCCTCAATAAAAGTCATCAAAGAGGAGATAATTTTATATATTTTCCCAGAAGGGATTAGTAGGTTTCCACATCTATTTGTACTCCCCATAAATTTCAAACATTGTAACAGGGATTAAAAAAACCCTGCAGGTGAGGGAGAGGAACTGGCAGAGTGGAGACAGAGTTTGGTAACTGATGAGGTGGCCTCAGGCCAAGACGACATCGCGGAAGACAACAGCAAATTCCTGCGCTAAGACTAAAAACCACAAGTGAGAGAAAGGAAAAAAAAAAAAAAAAAAAAAAAAAGGAGCAACTGGCTAGACAGCAATGCAGAAGAAAAAGAAGAAAAGAGTATGGAATTAGCAAGGTCAGTGTGTGTAAATCATGGGCAGCAATTATCTCCCTCTGGTCCTGCCAGGGTGTGCAGGTGGTGAGAATGGCCTGACTATGGGCACTGCCTATAAGGGAATGCAGAGCAGGAGCAAAGGGTCCAAGGAACTGCAAGAGAATGACAGAAATGTTTAGAAAATTTGATTTATGAGGGTTCGAGGAGCTGTTTGGTTGCATTTAAAGACAAGATCAGAGTTTCAAAAATCTGAAAAATATTGTCATAAGGAGAGAAATATTCTCACCAAGGGCAGGACAAAAGCTAAGTTGCCTAATTGCAGCAAGGACGATTTTAATAACAAATTAGCAATGAAGGTTTTGTAGATCAAGAATTAACCTGTATTCCTATCTCCTTAGGAGACTGCAAAATAGCTTTCCTTGGGAGTGTTTAAAAATAGATTAGATGGATATCTGCAAGGATACTAATTCAAAGCAGCAGTTAGCTTAGATCCTCTCTTCACCTTTCCCTTCCAGCTGTGCCTCGCTACATTTCTGTGATCTTTAGAAGAAATTCACTGCATTATTTACTCTGATAGGAATGGCTCTCTTCCATGTGTCTAAAAGCAGGTACCTGAAACTGCAGTTTGGATTGCTGTTCTACTTGATACGCAGCATTTGATTTTATTTTTTGGCAACTAAAGGATAGCAAAAAGTCCTTGTGAAGTCAATCTTGTAAAGGACCAAGTTCCTTGCCAATGTTTTGTGAATACTGTACAAACTCAAAGTGTTAGTCAAGATTAATTGCTCCTCACTTTTTTTTACTGAAAAAAGGTTTACATCTGAAAAATCCGCTAAAAGAGTATGCAATGCCCAATAACACAAAATAAAGAAATAATTATTTTTTGGCTTTGGGAATGGATGGGTGCAATTTATCATAAAATGATATATATATACACATATATATATATAGTTTTATGTCTTTATTAGGTGTCAATTCTTTAATTTGGACGGGAACAGAGGGAATTGTACAAATGCATTACTTTGCCCTTCTCCCAATAAAGTAGTGAAAGTTTGTGGCATCCATAAATGAAACTTGTAGATAATAGTGATTTTTGATAATTTACAGTAACAGTTCAGAAAAAAAATCTTATTAATGTCAGTAAACTTAAATGATATTACTCTCTTGATAGCATCTCTAGTTTTCTATCCTCTCATTACTACATAGTCTTGCAGGTGGACCTTACAGCAACTGTTAACTAAACATATCTTTAACTTATTTTATATTTTCTATTAAATTTAGAGTTTTGTACACAGGGTTCTGTCTGCTTAACATTTAAACATTTGCAGCACAGACATACTTCAGCACAAAGGTGTGATCTTTTACTTAAGTAGAAAAGTGATGTCTATTTATGAAGGAAAATTTAAAAAACCCCATAATACTCATTGTGGGAGAGGATGCATCAACACCCCTTTCTTTTATTTATTGTATCCAATGTCAGCAAAAGCCTTAGTTATTAACAGAAAAATTCCATCAATGCCTGTTAATTGGGAATCTAAAAGGAATGTTGCTGCTGGTTAGCTCATGTTGATGGCTGAAGGCAATACAGGAAAATAGTTTAGATGTGTTTGATTCACAGGTGGTTGTAAAGGGCTGTTTTGAGACCTGAAAGTATGGCAATATTTTCTAGTATGTAAGGGAAATTATTTCCCATGAATATTTTCTTTTAAATTTACTAGTAATACCTGAACTAAACTAGAAGTTTTGTCTTTGCAAGGTTTTGCTGTTTTGCTGTGCTCAAAACTTTGTCTGCCCTGCTGTACAGTGGTTCAAGAAAGCATCAAATGTAACAGGTTACAAATGTTATATCCTTGTGCTACTCCCTACTCTCTATCAAATCAGCAGTTTAGCATAATCAAGTAAAACTAAAAGTATAATGAAAGGCATCTGGTACTTAAAGTTATTGCTTCAGAAAACTTGTCTATTGTTCCAAGCAATATCAGGTCTAATTTAAAATAAATTAATATTTTTTTTGCCCAAACTATATGCTGGAGGGGGGGAAAGTATTGAGATAACCATTCATCAATAGAGATTTTTCTTCATTGCACCTACTTTGTAAACACACTAATGACTTCTAGTATAGTAGCAGACTGTTTACTTAACTATAATCTCACTGAGATGAAGGAAACTCCCATTACAGTCAGGTTTTCCAAATGCAGTATCATTTCCTTTTGTGGATAACCACACTAAAATCCCTAATTCTCAGGGGTTAGAGGACTTGGCACATTCTCATAGGGCGGTGCCTCTCTCTGAGCCAACATCTCAGGCTCACTTTAGGAAAAGAAGAGTCTGCATTTGCCATATTCATTTTTTCAGCTCTGTGCTTCCATAACTATATGCCTCAGCTTTTAAAATAAATAATATTCACAGTAGCCCATGAAGAGTGCAAGGCTCACCCAGTTTATGACACGGTGAGGATCCTAGAAGTGTCTCAGAGCCCTCCAACTTTAGATTATTCAGTGAAGATGAACCCTTTCTCACAAAGAGCTGTTGAGGCTTTCTTGCTGAAAACAAATGTGCCATCAAAAATGCATAGGAGCTACTTAAGTAGTAAATTTATCACTTTCCCCCACAGATTTAATGACATAATTGTGAGACTGCAATTGTCCTGACTGGGTTTGATAATCATGAATCGTGCTCTTATCTTTGATCTTCCATCTGAACTATGAGGTGTTACACTGCTCAGATAACACATGACTTGCAGTAAAGGAGAAGGTGGTCTTGTATAAATGCAAAAGCAGCACTGCAGAGGAGTTTAATGATACTGGTAAAATTAGAAATATGTTCTTCCCTCATGTTGTTATAGTAATGTGAGTGAAACAACAGCTTGTTCTACCAATTGGGGTGTGATGCTATAATAGCATTTTGTTAAGCAAAACGGGGTTTGTGTCATGGTGTTGAAGGACGTGGTTGATGAATTTTGGGGGCAGGAAAAATTAAAAAATCGTTGAAATTTTACATGACAGTGAGCCAAAGTATTTTGATTCTTGTGTGAGATGAGAATATCAGGCTGCAGAACCTGTTATCAAGTAGGACATCTTGGGCATGCCTGGCAGGAGCTCTGATGGTTCCATCCTTGCCTACTTTAGCTCACAAACAGCTCTGAGGGCACTGGGCTCCAGGAACACTTTCACCCCTGTTTCTTTGGTGGGTGGAAGGTGTAGCTGAAAACACTTTTTTTTCTAAATTGCAAGAAGAATTCAAGATCTGTGAGCAAAGAAACCATTTGGTTCTGTGCACCTGTAGAATGCACAGAAACTGCATTTCTATAACTGTTATTAATGTTCTTTATTTGTGCCCACTGGTCATTTGAAGTGCTTGTCTAAATTCATTCTTTATTTCTAATTTGATAGTAATTATTTTACTAATTTCTTCTCTTTTTTTCATGTCTTCAAACTATCACTGACAGATGAAATTTTTCCCAACAGTATTTCACAGAGAATTTATCAAATAATTTCATCAGATCGTTAACAAGCAATTGTGACCTGAATTGTGAATATTTGGTATAGGAAAACTGGCTGAGTATTCTGTCCTATACCCTGTTTTGACATAGGAGGTGTTTCACTAACTTCCAATAAGGTTTATTGCTTTGCATTTATTATTTTTGTTACTTCACTGGAAGAGCTCCTTGCTCAATTTGGTTTGGTGTGAATGCTTGCAAGAAGTGAATTCTGTTTATGTGAATTGTGCTGCCAGTAACTTTATTAATTTAGAAATGCTGCCAGTAAATAGTCTATTCAGAAAAAAATAAACACAGATGCTCATACATACAATGGAGATTAATTTAAAATTTCTACTAGTATTCATAGAAAATCTTTTTCAGTATTTTTGCAGACCTATTTGCTGTAGTAAAACAAAAATTATTTTCCTTGTTGGTAATAATATGACTGGGTGCAACAGATGCTGTGCTCTTGGTCACTGTCAGAGCCCACCTAGGAAATGTCAGGGATTTAAGTAAAGCTTGGTAGTTTTATGGGGAAAAAGTTGTAAAACTATTTTAGAAGATAGTTTTAAAGCAGTATGAAGAGCTTCGAATGGTTTGAGGCCCAAAAGGTACCAAAAAGGGCACTTTTTTGTGTTCATTAAAATTTGTCTGTGATTGGGAGTTTAACTCCATCAGATCTTTTCCTTTGACTTTGATTAAATAGTAACCTCGTGGGCATTTGCATTTGGTGAAGTGATGATTGTAAAATGGCTGCTATTATCAGATAGCTCTGAGCTCCAGACAAGCACAGGAAATACAGTAGAAAATAAATTAGGTGAAAATCATTCCAAGATTGTTCTTTGTCTTTTGTACCATGCTACATAATTTTTTTCCACGTACAAAATAACCTTAGTCATCTACATTTAAGACAAAGGAATTGTGACTAAAACTGCAGATCACTTGAGGCTTCTTTGGTGCTAATTAACTTACTTAGCTCAGTTGGCTGGCAGATTTTAATCACTATAAAAGCTCCTGTGGATATTTTAATTTGTTTTCATTTTAAAAGCAGAAGCATATGGTTCTTTAAAAGATGTGTGGCATTTTCTGTATTCATTTGAGAAATCATAATTAATGTTTTCATGTGCAAGACATACATCTAGTTTCATAATCACTCCTTTTCAAATTTAACCCCTTGGAAACACTGACAGAGTTATGGTGCCAAGAACAGTCAGCATGTAACTTCATTTCCTGAAAAACTTGCCTTTTTAACCTTAATAGGGGGGAAAAATGGTGTTTGCAAGTATTTCTAACAAAAAGACCCAGATAACGGTACAGTCCCTTAAGCTTTCGATATATATTGATAAATTGTTGAAAGATAGTGTTTCTCTTATTTAGAATTTCAAAGTTCATCCTTTAGTAACAACATAATTAGAATAACAAAAAATTAGAAGAGCAACATCCAGGGAGTAGCTGGTGTGCCTTCAGACATTCACCTTCAGACCCTTGCCTCTCTCTGCTGTTCTTCAGATTCTACTCCATCACATTTATTAGAAATTGCTACCCAATCAAACTCTAAATAACTCTAAAAGTTCTCTTAAATGTTTTGTAGTTGAAATAGTTGATGTAGACAAACCCCAGTCTTTTGAGATTGCAGGCCCAGGTACTATATACCCTTCTGTGTGTAGGTTAAAAAAAATAGGCCATGATCAGGCCAACAAATGAAATGCTGCTGGGCATGATTTAGCTGTCCATTAATCAAACTATTAGTGAACCATTAATGAAACTTTAGAAAGACATCTTCATATGCATGCTTTCATGAAACAGACATGTATAGATGTATTTCTATTGCACATTCTGCATATGTGTCAAAGACTTGATACACATGCAGAAAAACCAATCGTGAGTTTGCTTATTTCCCAGTTTATTCCATTCTTTGATTTCATTTCTAACTTTGTCCTACAAGGCAAGAGTGGGAGTGTCAAAGTTATGGACATTTCTCCCTATGAATTCTCTGCAATCAGGTTAAGGAAAAATGTCCAATCACAGTGATGATTCCGAGTTCATATCTTAGAGTTTGCAAGTATTGACTGATGAATAAGATTCAAAATATGGTGTCCATGTCTCACTTACCAAGTGATATTTTCAAGTGCAAAAGAGGATTTAACAATGTTTTAATACACTTGGACTGTGTTTTGAAATTTTATTATAAAAGCATGTAAGGTGCAGTTTTAGAACGTTGACTGTGTTTGGATTCACTTTAGTCTCATTATTATTTAGTATCACTGTTACCATTCAGTTTTAATTTGGTGTAAATTGTTGAACAAAAAGTGAAAAAAAGCTTGGAGAAAATTTTTGTGTAAAGTGCACTTAATCTCATTTCACATGTTGCTTGAAATTAGAATGTTTGGTGAGATAGCTAATATTAATCAAATGATATCCCCCCCTCATCCCAAGCCTCAAAACACTGCAGTAAGATAACATTCTGCACCAAAATTCTTCCTTTGCATGCAGAATCAGGAGGAGGGAACCCAGAAAAGAGCACAAGGTTACAGTCTTTCTCTCAGATCAATGTTGTTTGCTGTAAAATATGTAAAGAGACCTCCATGCAGCTGTTTTATTCCGAGCCCCTGTGGCAGTGCTGGCGCTCGCCCAGCCGAGCTCTGTGGAAGCCTGGCTGCAGCTGGGCTGAGGCTCTCTGCTGCAGCAGCAGTGCAGTCCTGGATTGGGGTGTTCTGCCCATCTCTGCTTGAGGGAATGGGTTTTCTGCGTGGTCTGCCACTGTAGCCTGGCTTGCTGATGTGCCTGTCATTGTCCTTTGGAGGAAGGAACACATGGAGAGGAAACGGGGCCTCGGCTGTGCTCGCGCTCCCGAGCAACCACATCTGTGCTCAGATACTGGGGAGCAAGGGAAGCAAGGATTTCCACCCATTGTATTTAGGGAATGTCTTCACTGATTACAAAGGCTCTTAAGTAGAAGCCCTTTCCTGCATTTTCAGTTAAAACCTAGTTTTATTGCATTTCCACTGGGGACCACCTCAGTTAAGGCAGTATCAGCCCCATATAAGCTTCTTAAGTTGAAAAGAGCAGAACTCTGCTCTACACAAGCATTGCATCAGAAAATACAGCTATAGCTTTGAGTAAATGAGAAGGATTTGCCACTTGCTGTGACAAAATGAGCTTCAATGTGACTGAAGAGAGTGAATATATGTAGCTGTACTGTTCGTTCATCTGCATTTTAAAAAATTGTTTCTTTTTTTCTATTAGTGATGTGCATTTGACTGTGAACATATTAGCTGCATTTGTACTGGATTTACTTTTTGCAGCAGTCATCAAAAATGTTTCTGAATGTTCACATTTAGTCATGATTACCCACCTGGGAATGACTACTAACATTGTAGGATTTAAAATTACCTTTCTGGATGATGATTAACATGTAAGAGCTTTACACATCAGTAAAAATCCATATTGCCTGGAAAGTTAAGGAACCAATATATCTAAAAAAAACCCCCCAACAACAACAAAAAAACCCCCACCCCAAACAAACAAAAACAAGACAAAGCAAAACAAAAAAAACAGGGTAAATGTAGCACTCAGGGCATATTTATTATGTGTAGATGGCAGAGGACAGTGCAAGGTTGTCATGCAGGGAATTGCTGCATTGTGTCTCTGCAGAGACTAAGAAACCTTGAATTTCTCTTGGAGTCCCTGGCTGGTGAGGCATGCTTGCTCCAGAAAGCCCAGGTGGCACAGCTCTGTTCCTGGGAACACACCGTGGGAGCACCACGCAGACATCCCAGGTTTTGCCTGTCCACCTGGGATTTTACGGGCTGTACCAGGGGCTGCAGCGGCCTCTGTTGGAAAATCGCCATCTCCTGTGACTGCCTAAAACCAGCGCTGTCCAAATCCTCACCGCACCTCCTTCTTCCCGGGGTTTGCAAGGGGAGGTTATCCTTGTTCCTCAGGCTCTCCCAGGACAGGGCAGTTCCCCTGGCTGGCCGGGGGCTTTCCCTTCTTCACCGATTAACTATGCAGCGTTTCTTCAGGAGTAAGGCAGCCCTTCCTTGTTTTTCGTGCTGCAGTAATGCTGACAACGGTAATGCCATGCAGAAACCCCAAGTATTAAAGGCAGCACATTTTTTGCTTTTCGGATGTAAATTGATCCTCTCTGCAAAGATGTTTCAAATGTGTGACACAGCTGGGGAAGCTCAGTGTTCAGCATCATCTCTCTGAAGTGATAAAAGAAGGGGCAGATCCTGGACTTGGTTCAGGTTAGGATATCTCGGCTTGCCCTGCTTTTGTGACATCCAAGTGATGTAATTGATATGGCAGTGATAATCTACAGCACAAGTGCTCTATTAATAACTTCCCTTTAACAGCCACTTAACCCAGAACCTTGGCTTGGCATTGCAGCCTCCACTGATAGTGCTCTCAGCAAGGGTACTGACGCCGTGTCTTGAAAGCTAATGAGATGCTTGGGAACAAATGTTTGGCAAGATTGGCAACTTTTAGAGGTTTATTTCAGGTACAATTTTTCCTGCTGCAAGAGACTTGAAAAATATTTACCCCATGTGTTCTGGTTCCTTTTCACCCTTTCAGTTCTGTGACAGGAGTGATTTCCCTACCAAATTTGAAAGGGTATTATTTGTCCCTTATTCTCTATTTCCTGTAATAAATCTCTTCAGTTGTAGCACTAGTAGAAGTACAGTTAATTGTATATGTCCTCTTTCCCTTTCTCCCTCTCTCCCTCTCCCTCTTTCCCTCTCCTTCCTTCCTCCCTCCCTCCCTCTCCACTCAAATACCATACATTTATATTACATAAGTTTATATTAATTATTTGTGGAAAAAGTGCGTATTGTACTCTGTAATTCCATTTTGTGGTCTATAATTTCCTTCATTGCTCTGTATTAAACAGCAGTGTATATGTTAGCAGTGCTACAGATGCTGTCTGTACCAAAGTGTTCTGAAAAGTAAATGTAAAAAAGCCACCACAAACCCCCAAATCAGAAGCACAATAAAAGGCTTTTACCAATCCCAAAGTAAAATGAATGCAAAATTACATTTTGTCCTTTGGAAATTTTAGTATTTTACATCTTGTTAGAATAAAGTCTTAGTCCCTTATTTTCCTTAATGTGTTGGTCAAACCTTAACTATCCTTGGACACAGGTTTTCCTGAGTTTACTCAATGGAAGGATGAGAGACGAACACGAGGCCTATCTTTTTAAGTATATGGGTTGCCTTTGGTGCAAGAAAATGTTAATAGGTTTCCTTGAGGCAATGGTTCAAAACTGAAGGGTGAAATGCAGATCTTCATCTGAAGTGTGTAGTGCCTCACTTGAAACAGTGCAGGCAGCTGACAGTCAGGCTCTGACACCTCTGATTCTGATTCTTCAAATACTCAGTGTCTAAACTGCTTTAAAATCAGTGTGACTAAAGCACATTCTTAATGTTAATTGCATGTTCAAGTGCTTTTCAGAACTCATGCATCAAGAAATTGAGTAGAACCTGTACATTGGAAGCAGTTCTTACCAATGCTGCAAATAATGTACTACACTTTTATAGTCCTCAGCCTTCGTAGTACTCTTGCAGGATCAAATTCTGACCTAGGTCAAAGCCTACAGTTTTATTCTTATCCTGGGATTTTTTCACCTTTGCATTTTCTGTTGCATAACTAGTCTTTCTTTTAGTTCTAAATTTTCTTAGGCTTTTTTCTCATTCCTTTACACTTTACACTTAGAAATAAAGTAGATGCCTGTAGGGAGAGGAAAAAGGAAGGGGGAGTACAAGAAGTAAAATGAATCATGCCTGTGCATGAACAGGGATGTGTAAGCTATTTATACTGGTATAAATACCAGATTAGTAGGATTTAAAATGTTACTGATCTGTAGGTTTTAAAAGGCCTAACCTAGAGTTCTAGGTTAGTTTTGCTTCTCTTCTTTCAAGGTAGACTTATTTAGAAAGACAGATATCTGCTTTAATTTTTAAGAAGATTTATAGCACATAATGGTTTTCTTGGACACATGAACTATTTCCCTACCCACTGCTTGCTCTTTGAAAGAGAAGCTGTCTCACACTTTCAAGGAGAAGTGGCTCTTGCTCCTACTCTCAATAGCTGTCAAGTGATTCATTGCAGATTGGTGAGCTCTGGTCTTGTGAATCCCCAAACACATTTGGCAATCTGTTTGTATGATACAGTCACTACTGGATATGATTTGCAATTCCTTATGGGAGAGGGAACTCTTCTTGTCCTATTTCTCCCTACGTTTCTTGTGTTATGTGGGGGAAATAGTTTGTTTTTATTGCTAAGTAAAATAGTAACTTTTTTATTATGAATTTGCCAACAAATTCCTGGAAGAACACAAACAAGAGTTGTCAAAATGTAATGAAACATGTCTCTGTACTTCTAAATAAAGGTATTTCCTGTCAGAGCAAATAACACACTCCCAAAATGTGTGATGCCGTTCTGGAAGTTATTTCTTATACAAAAACCCTTTCTTTGGTCATTGTGTGCTCACTGGCAGACCTCTTTTATAAGGTAAATACTAAATGCAAATTAATCTACAAAGAAGTCTCTGGAGGAGAGCTCTCTTCTTATTATTCCCTTCAGACTTCTAGCTCTGTGTGGTAATAAAAAAAGCAAAAGAAGCTTTCTAGGCTTGTTTAGCACAAGGACAATTCTGGTACATTGAGAGTACTGTGCTATATATAAGTTCATTTTCTTATTATTTCCTAACCTAGGAAGTTTGATTCAGTTGATATCAGGTTTCCTTTGCAGATGTCTTAGAAAGAAAAAGCATGTCTGTCTCTCTCAACATTTTGGCATACAATTTATTCTTCTCTTGACGTGCTTTATTTTATCTGTTCTACATCAGACATGTTTTTTGCCTTGATGATTTTCTTGCCTGTGTGGTGAGAGCTAAATGTCAGTCAGTGTGCATGGCAAATTATTTTTCTCTTGTGCAGATTACCTTGAAAACACTAAAGGTGCTGTTGGCAGCAGAATAGACTGATAACAGAGTTGAGGAGGGGATTCTTGCTGAAGAGGGTGAAAATTGACTGCAGGCTTGCTCCAGGGGGGAGGCTCAAAACCCAGTGTAGGATATTTGTGGTGTATGCTGAGAGATGTTGCTGCTGTGGAAGGAAGCATTTCTTAGTGAAAATTATTTGGGAAATGATTAGGAAATTAAGAAGTGTTTTTTATATCTCATGAATGTATAATAGTCACAGGCCCTTTTATTTTAGTCATTTATTCAGTTCTGGAAGCAGAAGCTGCTGCCTGTGTTAGAAGCTGACTAGACTGAAGACTGGTGGGATAGGGGTGGCAATGTCCTCAGTTGGAATGTATCCTCTGATTTGAGGATGAATGTGATGTTGATTTCATAGGGTCCTTTAGCTTGGAAAAGGCCTTTGAGATCACAGAGGCCAGCTGTTAACCCAGCACTGCCAAGTCCACCATTAAACCATGACCCTGAGTGTCACAGCTACACATGGTGACTCAACCCCTTCTCTGGGCAGCCTGGTCCAATGCTTGATAAATCTTTCCAAGAAGAAATTTTTCCTAATATACAACCTAAACCTCCTTTGCTGCAACTCTTGTCCTGTTGCTTGTTACTTGGGAGAAGAGACCAGTGACCCCCTGCCCTCAACACCAGCTCCTTTCAGGTAGTTGTAGAGAGCTGGAAGATCTTCCTGAGCCTCCTTCCTCCAGACTAAACCCCATCAATTTCTTCAGCTGCTCCACATAAGTTTTGTTCTTTAGACCCTTCACACTTCATTGCTTTTCTTTGGATGCAGTTCAGCCTTTGTTAAACCAATCCCTTGACATGGATTTGAGCCTGGTGATAATGCCACATATTTTTAATAATCCCACTGGAAAGTGTGAAAAGAGAGGAATTGGCAAGTAATGCTATCAGGAAATCTGTTGTACCTGGGAAAAAGGACATTTTCCATGTAGTTGTAGGTGTCAGGTAGAGATGTTAATATGGGAAGTATATGTTGGATTTTAGCATCTGGTATGACAAAACACTGGAATATAGAGTAGCAAGGCTGGGGCAACAGTGCCTTTTGTCAGGATAATTAGTGATTAAGCAAAGCAGTTGTAGGTATTTCTGGTAGAACTGATGTACATCTAATAGGTGTTAAGTGCTTACCACACCATGTTTTAAGGAAATCATGCAAGGGAAGTAATTATCTTTGCAGATAATCTTCTTTATTCATGACATGATTCTAACCTCCTGAGAAAATCTGCAATTTATTCTCCTATAGTGCCATGATTTCTTTTAAAGGGAAAAAAATCCCCACGCCCAAAAAGCCCAAAGTTAGGCCTCAAACCCATGGATTTGCTGGGATCTACATGTGTTTAACATATACAGAGTCTAAATATTGTCATTATTAAAATAATGACAGTTTTCCCTTTTTTTGGGTGGACAAGAGTGTAACATGGACGAATGGTTAGATCTTCATGGAGCTGACTTTTATTTGAAGGTGTCTGTAGAGGTCTGCTAGTCTTAGGTTTGAAAGATAGGAATGCAATTCCTCATAGAATGTGTGTGCCCTGTACTGCTTATGGATGATTTATAAGGGACTGTAATAATTTTGTAGCTCTCAGGGAATGAGTCCACTGAAATGTCCAGCTGATGCCTCACTGAATGGAGTTGCACACAGACAAAAAGAATGCAAGCCTGAAGGTGAAGATCAATGAAGATCAATGCAGGAAATTCTGTGTACTACTTTATTTCTTTATTCTGCTTCTCTCATGCTCAGGAATGAAACAAGTGCTGTCCTTGAAGCACTGACCATTGAGTGGTAACTCTATCATTCCCCTCTCTCCCTTTTTCATCTATGTGTTAAGAGCAGTGGAGGAATGTTTTCAAATCAAAATTGCTGCTCTGCAGAGTTATTTTATTTTGTGAGGTGCATGTCCAAGCGTGCAGAATTTCACAGATTAAACCCACAGGCTTTCACTTTCCTGTGCCTTAAAATATGATTTATAAAGAACTGATTTTGCTTGGCCTGTTTCAAAATGCAAATCCGTTTTCACCTTACAGAAATGCATATTTGAGTTCTGTATCACCAGAATTCATCTTCAGACTCAACATATTTGTAGGAAAAGGTGACTAAGAGATGAAAATAAAAGCCTCTTCAGTCAAACTGGAAATTAAGCCAATTTCAGTGATATTCTTAAATACCTCAATCATAACAAATAGTGTCATTTTCTAGAACTATTGCTGTCAAGTGAGAGATTCTTTTTGTATGTCAACCTTTTTAATTCACCAACTATAAATGATTATATAGTAACAGCATCATATCAAGTAAAGGAAAATCATTGTCTCTGGAGACAAGTAAAAGGACACCAGGGCTGTCATTTTATATATCTGGTTTAATCCCAGCATGGTGCCATGCAGTCCTCCTCCCGGAAGGCTTTAACAGGTGTTTCTTCCTTGGATGGATGGTTCAGCACAAGAAGAGGCTGCTTTCTGGGGCTCTGGACTCTCATCCCTGGAAGTATGCAAGCCTAAGAGCTGTGGCTGATTCAATCTACAGCCCCAAATTGACCAGGAGGTTGGATTTGATTGCTACCAGCAGTCTCTTCCAAATAATGTTTCTCTTCTTTTGTAGTAAACCTTGCTGTTCCAAGGTCTTACATTTATGTGATGGACATCATGGAATAACTTGACTGCAGAGCTTGGCCTGTTACAGAAGAGGCAAAAAGTTTTCTCTGCCTCTGTGTGTCCCCCCCATCGTGACAGTGATGACAAACTGGTATCCTGCTCTCAGTGCCATTTTCTCCCCTGACATCAGAAGTCAGGTTTTCAGTTTGCTGCTGCTGTGGTATCCTTTCTACCTGCATACTGACATTCAGTTTTGAACTGTCATCACTTAATAGATTGGCAGGCAGAGTTATTTCCACAGTGGAGAATTTCCTTTGGTGAAAATATGGGATGTGCATGTGTATGTGTGTAGTACCCATGTGATATTAGTTGCTGGGCATAACACAGATCCTGACGTGGTGTTCCAAGTTCACCAGCACGCATTTACACTAGATTTATCCCATCCCAGAGCAGAGAAATTCCAAGAAAGCATTGGTTGCTGGAGCAAATGCAACCAGATTGTATCTGCCTTCCTGTGGTTGCTCTTTTCTCCTGAAAGTCACATTGCTGAACTGAGCTGCCTGATCCATGCTGTCTGCTCAGGAGCTCCTTGAAAGCATTTGCAGCAGGGCTGGTGGCACCCAGGCCTGCAGGCTGCTGCATGCCAGTGCTCTCACCTGCCCAGGACCACTGGGATGCAAGTGGAGCTTGGGCCACCTGAGTGCAAGGAACCATTCAGGGAAAGAAATGTTTCTTCTGCATGTCTCTGTTTTCTTTACCCGTGCCTAATTGACAGGCACAATGATGCTTTTTTGGTTGCCTGGCAACCAGCTGGGGGCATATTGGAAGGAAAGTGGGACTTAAGTATGTGGGTTTGGGTTTTTTTTCAGGCAGTGTCACGATAGGTGTTACTGCGTTCAGGTTCGCATGTATTGTTGTGTCTCTATTTTAATTATTTATAAGGAACTATACTAACTGCCTCGACTGCTTGGGCAGAGCTTGAAAGAGCCCATGCTAAGCACTCTCTGTGAAAACCAACCCCCAAAAGCTCTGCTCCTTCAACTTTGTCCTCTCCTAAACACCCTTATCTTGACCCCCAAGCACACAGCAATGGTAACATGAAGCTAAGGGAGCTTTGGAGTGGGTACAAAAACACCACACCCATGGAAAATTAACAAACACAAAGCAAAACTTTTAGCATGCTGTGTTTCTCTTTACGATGGGGTTCTGGTTTCTTTCCTGCCTGTGAAAATGAACTATTAATAGAACTACCTTTCCAATCAAGGGCTAGTCAGCACCAGTATTATTGCCAGTTTTTCATTGTTGAATCCTTTTATGTAGATGCAAAATAAAACACTTGAATCATGAAAATATAATCTATATGTACATATTCATGTCATTGGGTTTTATTAGAAAATGTAAGAAAGATGAAATATATTCAGGGGTATACTGTAGTAACTGCTGTCCTTCCTGACATGTTATATGATGCACTGCTATGGTGCAAGAGTCGCAATAACATTTGAAACTATTTTTCTTTAAAAAAAAAGAAGAGGGGAAAGGGATTTTTACTGTCTGGGAAGGAAAGGTTTCTTTGGCACTTTGGATGTGCTTCCATGTGACCAAAAAAGTAGACCTAAATTATTAGAATTTCTCAAAAAAAAAAAAAAAAAGGAAATTCTGAGTTCTTATTGGCTCCAAATCTTAATTGGTTTGATTTTTCAAATGCCTTGAGTGGTCAGTGTGACACTGTCACCAGGATCAGTGAGGTTGGTTACAGTGTTAGGTATTGCCCAGGGATAGAAAGGCTGCTAACATTCAGATTGTGCACAATGAGAGTGATTCCCTTTTCTGGAGTAGAGGCTGCCTGCCAAAATGAGTGTTTTTCTTACTTTCACAAATAGGGATCTGAGTATGATTACTGAGGGGTTTTGCTGTTGATGGGGTTTTTCCCTTCTCCTGGAGAAATACACCAGTATTAGATGCAGGCAAACTAGTCCTGGAAACCCCAAGCACTAGGATCCCTGGGCTTGGCCAGATGTTGGTGTGTGCACATTAAAATCTTTAAGGGATGACGTAGTACAGGGACACTGAGACACTTCTTGGAGAGTATTTGACAGACATAGGAATTACACGTGTACCAAATTTAGCAGTCCAGTGCCCACAGTTCCATAAGCTATAATAATGGATTTTTACATTATGGATAATGGATAACCTGTGGCTTATGAGCCATGACTTGAGTGTGGCTCTTGTGCTTGTCAGATGCTGCATAAAGAGACATGATAATGCTGTGTTGGGGATTAGGCAATGGCTGCTAAAGGTGTCAAAGGTAATCCTGCTTTGGGAACAAGTCACATGCCCTTAATATTCCCACTCTGCACTGGAATGAAAGAGCCCCAGGTGTTTTTCGTTCTTCTGCACTGATGAACTCGCCAGTCTAGAAACCAAAACCTCTCATTTGTCAATGTAACAAAAACATTTACTGAAAAAAACCCTCTTGTTTTGTGGCAATGCTATTATTTTTTGTGAAGCTAGATATGTGATTGACTTGTGGAACTAGAATGACTAAATTGTTAAAAGTACATGGCATACTATTTTTTTGTCATCAATAAGAAGTGCTTTTAGAATATGCATGTGTGTTGCTTAAATTATAAAGTATAGACCCCAGTTAATAGTTTTTTCTAGTAGGGTGTGGCTATTCAGCAATATATTAAGGTGAAATATATATTTGGTTTTCATGCAGACGTCAGGGAGAGAGAATTGTCATTTATGTCACCCTAAGACAATTTTCTTTTTTTTTTTTTTCTGGTAAGCAATTTAGTTAAAAGCTTGATCTGAATTACAGACATTTCCTACTACCTATCAAATTTGTGTCCTATCTTCTCACTAGAGAGCCTGTGTTTGCAGAAAGCCAGGCATTATCATTGTTTGACTCTTCAGAGGTAATTCAGCACCATGCAGTGCTGCTTCTCTACCATACTTCTGGATGTGAAGTGAGAGAACATTTAATTTGCCTGACGTGCACCTCTGCCACTCAAGATGGACAAAATCAGCTGAGAAGCTGACATGCTGCAGTCCTATGTTTGTACTTACAAGTTTTTCATCTAGAGACCCTTGACTCTGAAAAAGTGACTTGTTTTCCCTTTAAAACCTACTGGTTAATTAATCATATGGTTACAGAATGCTGTTGCAGGCAGCTCCCTATAACATTTGATTAATAACAAGTGCTGATATGGGGAATGTGTTACAGCAAGCAGGATCAAATCTGGCAAGTCATCATGGCTAGTCATGGCTCTGCACTGTAAGTGGTTTTTACCCCCAAATTGTGTTGACCCCATTCTCTGCTGTTGAATTCTGAAGTTATGGTTACAATTTTGCAGTGTACATGACACATCCAACTCTCAGTTTGTGACTCTGGGATGCAGACACAAGCTGAGACTGCTGTGCAGGCAATTAGGTTGTTTTGCTCACCAAGTTTTTGCTGTTTTGCTTTTTTTTCCCCTAAGCAAAATGTTGTAAGTATCAGATGTGCTAATTTGTCAGTGACTGCAAATTTTGTCCACATCTAATCAGCATTGTGATTATTTTTAAACAAATTATTCTGAATTTAAAAGATTCTGGATTCTGAACTTTGTGATTAAATATTTAAGGAAAAAGTTGACTAAAATAATTCAATGAACTGGACTTCCAGAACACGGCTCTCAGGGAAAATGTGGTCCCATTTTTTTCTCAGCTGGGAGAGGTTAGGTGCTTTCACAAGCAAATGATCCTTTTCTGGATTCATCTTCCTTTTATTTCACTAAACTTTTAATCAAGCTCTTCTGATGAGGATCTCCCACAATTTTGATGTGTGAATCATTTATCTCTGCATGTAAAATAAAACAAACTCTTGTTCATCTCTTAAACAAACAAAAGCCCCACCTAAATTAAGAAAAATATCCAGTGCTATTTTTTTTTCTTTTTGTGTCCTTTCCACATCTACACTAGGGTAAAACTAGGAATGTCAAGTGACTAGCATTAAAAATACTTTCATAATACATACCTGAAAGGCAGTTGCATAACACTTATTTTTGTATTATAATTTTCTCTGACATTACTTAGTAAAGAATCTCATGAAACTCCAAATCAAGGACTAAATGCATCAAAATTTGAATCACAGGTTCCACAAGACTTAATTTCTGGTGTTTAAAGAGATACTTGTCCATAAATCTTTCAGCTTGCTTGATGGATGTTGCTTTGAAACACTACAGGTTTTTTTCTTACTGGAGATTGAAATTCTTGCAAAGTGCAAGTGAGTATGTAACAGATGCTATGGGAGTTCTGTTGTTTTGAGATGATAGAAGATTGTGCTTGATGCTTCTCTGTGTTGGGACTGACTCTGGCAGAGTATGTTAGGTCTTCCTCAGAGTCTGAGTTGACTTGGAGTTAGAAAAGGATTTGTACCACCTTTCTCTCTGAGCCACGGAGGGAAGGATGGGCATGATTTCAATATGAGTGCTTGTAATTAATTGTGAATCTTTTCATGACACATAATGAGAGTTTTGTCCTCAATTCAGAGCTATTTTTGATACTGACTCAGAATGGGCTAACACTTATCACCAGCCTACATCCTTCCCTGTTCTTACCATCAGAGTACGTTCTCCTAACTGTAAATGAAATGCAATGAAATGCAATGAAATAGCAGTTTGTAAAAGCAAAGCTGTCCTGGTAATTGCTGAATTGTTCCCTTAACCCTTGTCAATGGAAGGTAAAGAGATGACTGAATGCTACCGTAGCACTGTAAAAATTAATTCTCCTGCAAGATTCATAGGATGCTTGCAGTAAAGTGGTGCTTTGAGATGGGCCAGACCAACCTGGTTTGTTTTATATGCAGAGATAAATGATTCACACATCAAAATTGTGGGAGGTCCTCACCAGAAGAGCTTAATTAAAAGTCTAGGGAGATAAAAGCGTCAGATATTAAGAACATTATATTTGTTCTATCTTGACAACACAGTCCTGATATCACTGAAGTTTTAAAATTTAATGAAGAACAGTCTAAAATAGTGAAGGCCTTTCTTACCACTCTTCACTCCATGAACTGACACATACCCCTGAGAAATAAATCTGTTTAAATGCCACAAAAGGACTCAGACCCTATTTTGACATGATAAAAGATAACTCCTCTAAGGTGGGGACAATATAAACTCCAAGTTGGCAAGATGGAGACTGAAATATAGGAAGAAGGGGTAAATTTTTCTTTATCACAATTGAAGGGTCTTGGAAAAGATACTGTAAGCTTTGTCTCTCGAGCACCCAGTCTGTTATTCTTGAAATACCAAATGTCACTTTTAATTTCCTGAATTGACTAATTTGAACAGGGACACAATATAAAAGAAACAAATTACATTAGCAGAATTCATGAAATTAGTATAATTATCGTATGTGCAATCTATATACATCTCTGCTGCCTTATTCAGTACCTACTTGTATCTGCAAATATTTCAAAGATGATGAGATGCTCACTGACAGAAACTGCTGGTGGTCCTTAAAGCTGCATGATGCAAAACTCCTGTTAGGGCTGAAAAGCATTCCTGGGATCAGGAGCTGTAATCCGATCATGTAATGGGATTGATATAAATATAATCCTATTACTAAACCATGTGCTTGCATGTCAGAATGAGCAGTAAATAAAGGGCAGAAGATGTTTGAGACAGGTTGCTCTTTCAAAACAGATAATCAATATGAACCACTGTAGTATGCAGTGATTTTAAAAAGTGGATTTTGGTGTGGACAGTAGCTTCTTGCCATAAATTAATTTTGTTAAAAGTTCTGAGCTGTCAGTTCTTGAAGTTTGCTTCCCCACTTTTTCTTCTCCAGCAGTATTAAAAAGAAGGCTGAAATTATTTATTTTTAGTGAACCTCATTTCCCATGATAGATGCACAACAACAAATGATACCCTATGAAATAAACCCCTATAAAGTGTCAGAAGAGAGAAATCATCTAGCTGTGAAGAATATACCATTGTATGCAGCTGATAAGAATAAAGCTAAGTGGCTTGTGTCATGTCATTGCCATAGTTCTGGTATATTAATCCCTTAACAATGTAAAACCAGCAAGCATTTGTTGAAAGCCAAGCATGCAGGGTGAATGACCTGGATTGCTGAGTCTCTTGAACTGTAGTCATGAAGAGGTTAGCAAATTAAGTGCCTCTGCCCTTTCCTGACACATTAATCTTGCAAAGAAGACACTGTGAACATTTTATGCACGCATCATGCCAAAGAAGTGCAGACAGTAGCTTTTTTTGGCCCACTTCTTGCCATCAGTCTTGAGGTAAGAGGCACCCAAAAAGGAACTACACTGGAAAAGAGGCAGAGAAAAGCCTGGAATTTAGTCAATGTCTTTTAAATCTCAGATAAATACTTATGATCTCAAGACTGTCAGGTCTCTAAAATGTTTCATTTAGCACATACATATTTTATACTTTCATTCTGAAGCAGCCTATTTTGCATCATTACAATGTGGACATAAGGATGTAGTTTTATAAGTGGAATATTGGAGGAAATGTTTTTCTGGTGTTAGTGTGATTTATGTTAAAAGCTAATATTAGGTAAATGTGTATTATTTCACAAATCTCACACCTTTTCTAAACCTAGTTGAGAAACTCACCGTGGTTTGTCCTTATCATACTTGGATTATCTCTCAGTGTAAATACATGATTTATCTGTGGTGACAAATGCTGCCTTGGCTTTGTAGTTCCTATTATGTTAATGGATCACAGTTTGCTGGAAAATGCCTTTTCTCAAATGGCCTGTCCTTGTTCAACAGCACTGAATTATTGTTTCACTAGGTTTAGTTTCTTCTTATAATTAACTTTCAAATGTGCTGTAGGAACATAAACAGCAAACAAACTCATTTTACAGTAACCTGTAAATAAAACCATTTCCAAAGTAAAACTGACATTTAATACAAAGCAGTAGTGCAATTTGCTGCCACTATAGAGAGTCATGAAATTAATTGCCCACGGGTATGAAATATTGACAAATAACTAACAGTGCCTCAATCTTTATATATATATATATATATGGTGTGCAAAAAGGTGTTTAGTATAAGGGCAAGAGAAGGGAACAGAACAGCTGTCAAAGGTTCAAGCAAGTGTGGGGTTAAGACTGAAAATAAAAGTAGTGAGAATTCAGTTTCACAGATCAGGAGGAAACAGATCTCAGTTGGATCAATTATAGTGTTATTTTTTCTGCATTAACAAGATTGAACTTTTTGCTGCTGGAGAGGAACATGACATAAACCTCAGCACCAGTGAAGGCAGTGCTGGGTTGTGGTTACCATTATAGCTTTGCTGTCTTTGTGTGAGGATTGGGTTTGAGGTTTTTCTTTCTTTTGGTTTAGTATTTCAAAGCAGGGAATTCTTGGATTAATGTTTCCTAATTTACCAATGTCAGGATGTTCTTTCTGTTACAACAAGCTTTTGCAGTTCAAGAAACCAGAAGGTTTGAAAACTCTTTTTCTTGAACCAAGTAAGCTGAAGTTTTCCTCTATTGTCACTGCTAGCAGTTGTTTGAAATATAAAGATAAATAAAAAAGCCCCCTGGCCAAAGCAATACTTAAAGAAGAGGTATTTATGCACCTCTTAATTTAATTTACACAGCACCAGATTTGTCTTCCCTGAGAAGCCAATCCTGTGGTTAGATGAAGTCCTGCGAGCAGGTGTTGCTTGTTAAATGTGTTAGAGACTGAGGATGTAACTTCACACCTCAAAACCATGCTGTTATCATTACAGGTGAGTTCTACAGAGTTTTGCATTGCAATAGACATTTTAAAAAATCAGATCTACCTAAGCTGTAAGAATGATGATCTTATTTAAAAAAATACCCCAGAAATGCCAGTGTAATCTCTGCTCTAATATAAATTCTACTCACTCCAGGAGGGAATAGGGAAAGGCTTTGCAGAAAAAAGGAGAAAATTTTATAAACAGTTTATAAACAGTTGATTAGGTTGGTGCATTGAATTTTATTAGACTGTCATACTGCTGAGTTTTTTACCTGCAAGGGCCTGGAGGAAAAGTTAAATCCTGATAGTGTAAATGACAATCACATCCCATAGCTAGGTGTTGTTTCTCCAGCCATCTAATCAGGAGCTAATTTCCACAAAATAGAGTAGGAATGTGAACAGAGAGGAGCAAGGTCCTTCTTATCATTTCCTTCAGACTGTACTGAAGATAAGCTTATCTAAGAGTCTTGCACACGGAGTCAGGTTTGACTGTGGCCTTCACTAAAGAGATATTTTCCTCCACTCCCACTGAGAGCTGTTCTTAACAAATGAGAATAAAAGAAACAGGTGCAGATTACTGACAAAAATAAATTTATACTAAACCAGTATGTTGCTTAATCTTAGTTCTAGCCTTTTTCTTTTGTCTGTAGTGATTGCACTAATTGCAGAGAAGTTCTTGTGTTAGTGTGATGTACATGGAAAAGCCAGTTCCACATAAAGCTGAGGCTTGACCCTTTGAGTTGCTGAGTGTTCAAAACTTCCATTGAATGTACTGAAAACATTTGTGTCTAATCAGCTTCAATCATGTTGGGGTCTCAATAATTTCTTTCTGTGACTGACAGTTTGTGTAACCCATGTTCATGATTGATTACAACCAGGAGATTGCTTAATTTACTCAACATCTCTTTTCACTGACAACTGTATAGCAAACCCACAGATCACTTCTCATAATTAAATGTCCTTTCAACATGAATTATAAACCATGCTATTGTGAAATGTGGAGAACAGCTGGTCAAAGACAAGTGCTTTGGGAACATTTCTGAATTTAGGGCTTTTTAAATATATATATTATTTAATCTTCTCAGTATTCATCTGTACAAACCAGAAGATTAGAATTTGTTTCAGGCTCCTTTTTAAAATTCATTTGTTTTCATCTTTTCTTCTTCTCTTCTTTTTATAAGTGTACACTAGTTGACTTCCCTCTAGAATGGATTCCCTCTGCATCAAATTGCTGAAGCTGTCTCTCCACTAAATGCCTAGAAACAAGTAAAGCCAGACTTCCTTAGGGTATGTTCAAATGTCACAAAATAGTTGTATTCCCAATATTTACAGCTTTTAGCCCATTTGTGTTATGATTACAATAGTGAACTCATCTCAGTGAGAAGCTTAATAGGTTTTTGTTTATTCTTTCAGCTAAGTTCTGGACTCTCTGTTGGCAGATAGAAGCAAGTTGTTGTTACTGAAGTTGCACATATTTTGTCAAAAAATATATTAATTTCCTTTCTTTTGACTAATTTTTTTGCCACTGAAAAGGTTAATACCCAGAAATGAATTCCTGAGTACTTTGTGGCATGTCAGTGTGACTAGATTGTGAAGGGTGAAGTAATGTGGAAAAGTACATGGTGAAGTTTTTCAACCCCAAAATTGATTTCTACAGGCTAAGATGGTTTTCAGTTAGATAGAATGTAACATAATTTGGTAACTCTCTTAGGTAACAATAGGGTTTTTTAAAATTTTTTGTTTGTTTTCTTTTTTTTGTTAACTCCTCAGCTAAAATAAAAAAATTCCCAAAGGTAAAGCTATGCAGTTAATTCACAGATCATTGACACAACAGTAGAAATGAAGTAAATTGTGGATTTTCTTTCCTTCTTCTCTCTCAGCTCCAAATTCTTACCCATTATTCAGCCTAAAAATCTTCCTACTAAATCTTGGGGCTGTACTCTCAATTAGGACTTCAGAATATTTTCTGCCTTTCAGTGATACTTTTTACATATTTGTGAAGTTGCAGATTAAATGCAATTAAAAAATACAGAGTTTATAGCTGATATCTTTTATTTGAGATATCTAAGGATTATTTATAAAAACATCAAGAAAAATTGAGTTTGGCTTAGCAAAGTATCTGGGAAGTCGAGATTGAACTCCGTGAGCTGCAATGGATTATGATTTGGGTCTATCAAAACCTCATCATGCCTTTCAGCAGCCAGCTGCTGGAGGGTTCAGTCACACCCCTTCCAAGGTGTGTGTGTGTTGATATTTAATTAATTAGCAGTGAAAACCTCTGCCTTCAAATGAGGCTTGTGTCATGAGACAGTTTCTGGTGAGCTCTGTTCAGACACAATTAACAATAAGCAGCAAACTGTCTTTTCAGTTGACATGTTGTAAATTAGGACAGAGTAACACTCATCTGTCACCCGTGTTGGTTTGATTAAAGCATATTTTAAAGAGTAATACAGAGAGCTTTAATTATTGTATTACATGTGGTGGTAGTGCATATACTGACACTTTTAAGCAAGTTGTGTTTGGTTCCACTTTGCAACAGAACAAGGATTTATTTCAAAAATCATATATTTAATTTTAGTAAGTAAAAATTAATGTATACAGTGGTACTACTAATGTTTTCTCACAAAATTTGCTGCCAAGTTCTACAGACTTGGCAAACTTGGAGAAACATAACATTGTTTTTTTGGTGGGTTTTTTGTTTGTTTGGGTTTTTTTGTTGTTGTTGTTTGTTTGGGGTTTTTTTTGTTTGTTTTTTTTGTGTTTTTTTATATTTATTCCAAACATCCCTGGGCTCTTGATCTGTTCAAGGTGCTCGAGTTACCAGTCTAAATTGTTGGCCACTAGCACAGTCCCAAAGTCATCTAGCTTTTCTAACCAGAAATCCTAGCAAGCAGGCAGACAGCACACTTTGCCATCTATATTGAGAGTCCACATTTTTAAAATCAGTATCAATTCTGTTGTATAAACAGAAATATTTTGTGCACGGAATCTAGAAAAGGAGGCTGTGATAGTGCTGCCAGTGGGGAGGGGCTGGTGGAGAGCAGCCTGCAGGATTGTCTGTGAGGAGTGGCTGACTTGGTGTGAATGAGGGATATAGGGTTATTTATGCAGCTATTCTTGTAATGCTGCTGTGTGAGGGGGCAAAGGAACATGAAAAATATCTGTGGTAGTGGTGTTTTAACTGATTCCAGCAGGATGTGTTGCAGCTGGTGTGCTAGAGCCTTTCCTTTGGAGAAGCAAGCTCTAAAGGTGATGGAGCTGATGCTGAGTCCTGTAGCATTTGATGCACTTGGCAGAACAAAATCTGTCATATGGTTAATAAGCTATTTAAGAAAAAAAAAAAAATCTTGAACTCTCCAAGTGCATAACCTTAAAGAAATTTTAATTAATGTCAGCAGGGAAATCTCTATGAGGGGAAAAAAATGGAACTGTAAAGTGTTTGTTCTGGTTTCACAAAGCCTTTCTGCCTCTCCCCTCCCCAGCTGGTTTCCTCCGCAGATAAAATACACAGTCCCCAAATGCAAAGAGATAAATATTGGCAGCTCTCAGGTTTGCTTTTCATCCCATGCCTGATGGGAAAATGCCAGTCAGTTTTCAAGCTTTTCCAAGTGAGCCTTTAGGGGCTTACTCACCAGACTTTGAATTTCTGGTAAACTGTTCCCTGCAGCTTTGGTCGTGAGACACAAAATTAATTTGTATCCTTTTTTCAGTTTTTGATTTGCTGCTTGTATTTATTATGAGCAAATACTTAGAGGGAATTTTTTTTTTTATTTATTTTTATATGTATGGAGCTAGTTTTGTTTGGTTTTTTAGCTCTCTGGAGCTTTACTCAGACTGTTGCCTTTTTAAGGCATACCCTCTAACATGTCTGCTACTTACTGACAAACCTTATCTTTTTGTTTCCATTAAAATATCCATTAAGCTTTCTAAAATGTTGGTGGATGAGAGGTGATTTTGTTGCTGTATTTTATGAACACTAATGAATCATTATTGTTGTCAGACCAAAAAGGTACTTTAATTATTTCCAATTTGATTATTAAACAGGATAGGTAAAAGGATATTGTACAAATAAGCCCCAAAAGAATCAAACTCATAAAATTTCAGCCAGTGTTTGATGTGCTGGTTTATAGCAACAAATGTAGGTAAAGGAAGTGGTATTGGTTTTCAAGAGGGCCACATATGCATATTATGCTTGAAGTAGGGCAGCCCCTGAAAAGAGAACTATTTCCATGATAGGAACAGCTAAAACATTTAATAAGAGGAAAATTACAATGTAAGGAATTGAAGTTCTATCTGCCTCATTTCACTGCACTGCACATAACACATTTAAATGAGTCTATGATAGGAATCATGCTGCATTTTCAACTGATTAACCTTCTTTTTTTTTCTCTAGGGAAGTCTTTTTGGTTCTATCACATTTATTAATTGGGGGGGCGCTTTCCATCTATGTAATTCCGTGGGATAAAGTGCAAACAAGCAAATAGAGGTCTGGAGTGAGCTGATGCCTTATAGTTGGGCATGTATTTGTTCTGAATCCAAGGAAAATTAAGAAATTCAAGTGAAACTAACTTTATTTTTGCTAGTGGTTTATCTCCTCTGGGTGGTGTTAAACTGAGAGCACTCACAAAGACCCTTGCTGTTCACAAGTGTTGTGACTGGGGGTAACATCTTCCTGCCAAAGCTCGCAGTTACTTGGGCTGCTCTTTTACCAGAGAAAAAAATATAATGGTGATTCTTAAATACTGATGTCATTCCAAGAGCTTTAGAGTCTTCCTCATTCATACCTTCCTGTGAAAACAGTTTTGTAGTCAGACATGACGGGTTTTTTCCTTATTAAGTCTTTCCATTGTAATTTAGGTCCCCATTCTTATATGAAGGGACTTATTTCCTACTCTTCTTGAGACTATTGTATTGGAAACATAGATCTGTTGGTTTTAAAGGAGGATTACATTTTCCTTTAAAGATTTTGATTACACATAATATGTTTATGTAGTATTATGAACCACTCGAGTTCCTCAATATAAGCACAAGATTATTAATTGTATATCACTTGTGTAGAGTCTTAGAAAACTGGTGGTTTTTAAGGACTGATGCTGTGTATTTGATGGGACATAGTGGTAAAACAGGTGACAGATTTGCAAGCTAATTCATGAATCTGTGTATGGTGAAGAACCATTAATCTAATTCCTTCATAGTCAGGTAGTAATTCCTCTGCTACTATTCAACAAAAAACCTCAAGTGAAGGAGGATGTAGGAACAAAACCACTTCCTTACTGACACTCCTTCAAGGAATGATCTTGTAGCCAGATGGCGCAGGAGGCTCTTCCACACATTGCTTAGTCCAGTTCCCTTAGATTGATCTAAAGCCCTCAGTCTAGCTTTCCAGTGGGAACTCAGTGGTGCTTCTGACTTCATTATCATCACAATTTTATTTAAATTCCAAGTGTTTCAAATGGCTTGCCAGAGTGCTGATCTTGTTTTTAAGGGTGTGTGTTTTATGTCTGAGGACGCAAGGTTATCTAAACTGTGCAAGGTTTAAAGGATGGCTCTGGTTGGATGGATCTGGAGGACAATATAGGTTTGAAAAATGGATAATCTGGCCTGGTCTGGCCTGTGCTTTCTACTGGGAGCAGTTCTGCAGTGAATTACCCTTCAAGGGAAAACATTATCTGTGAAATAGTGGGAATTCTGTGAGCAGGTAAATATTAGAGGAAATATATTTCTGAGCTTAGAGAATGTTTTTACTCCTGATGGACGACATTTTATCCATTGTTACAAGGTTGTGCTGCTATTTAAAATTATTTGTTTTTCTGGAACCTGAGTATCTTTGCTCTGAAAGTACCAGCATTTTGGTTGTATTAACATGTGCCACAGATAACTTTGAAACACTGCACAAGAAGGGAAAGAAGGGAGACAGCAGCTTCATAACAGCAAAATCTGCACAACAGGGTTTCACAGTTTTGCAGTATGGTTAAGACCAACAAGATTTGATATGGTGCTGTAGAGCTCAGAAAATAAATCAGTAAATGCTAAATAATTTTATAAGACACATAATACATTACTAAATTTTAAAAGAAATTGCATTTTTCCTTATACCTTTGATTTTTCCCTCTTATCAGAAGGACATCTGGTTTTCTTGAGGTTTCTTGTTTCCCTTCTGAATTGGCTTAAAAATATTTCAGTTTTACGTCTGCTATACATCTTCCAAAGATGTCATCATAAAATGGCTGACTATACTGGGGCTAAAAGATTACTGTTTTCTGTGGATGGTAATTCTAAGAAGAAAAGATGAACTCTCTGAAGTAATCAAATGGAAACAATCATGGATTAACTGAACTTAATCTGATAAAGACAATTCAATACCTAATTAGTGTCTTGTCTTTGTTGCATGTTTTGAAGCTTGAGGTTCCTCATTAATGAAAGTAATTAAGTGAACAAGTATTTTATCACCAACAGCATCCTGAGAGAAGGGGACAGGTTGGCGGTGAAGGGAGAGGACAAAGGCATGGGTGGATCAATAACATGCAGTTCTGCCTTTCCTAATGACAGCTATTGTGCTTCCAATTACAGTTGTTTTGATAGCATCCAGGGAATGTAAGCTGAAGTGAAGTGTGCAGAGAAAAATTGAGATGCAGGGTTTCTGCAATAATCTTGGAAAGGTGGTGGCTGTACTTGGACTTGACACTTTTTTGTTGCATAGAGAACTTATTATAGGTTGTGTAACTTATTAGAGCTTGTCCAAGGGACAGACTGAGTAGGCTCTGCTTGGCAACTCATAATGTAGTTCTGATTATCTCTTGACAGCCACAGTTAAGTTGCAAATTTTTAAGGCAGCACACGACTGTCTGCAAATGATTAATCTTTATATTGTCATTCTTGCTTCCTTATATAAGAGGTTATTTGCCAATTGTCTCTCTTACAAAGTGAAGAGAATCTACACCTTACTTAAAAAAAATAATGAAGCTATGCAGATAAAGACAAAATATTTGGAAAGGCTGAGAGTAAGATACTGCACTCTGTTTCATTTGCTAGTCAAAGCACTTAGTAGATGGGCTTAAAGTATTCAAAGCTATTTTGAGGGATGTTACATTTTGAACATGGAACAGCTATTAGAAATTCTGATTTCACAGACTTGAAAACAAAGATCCATATGATAAGACTAAAATTTAATATTTAGTGCCCATTGAGCCTGGACCATTCAGAAAGACCAAGAAATTGACAGCATATTAGATGAGGAAATACAAAAAGTGTGTGTTAGTTTTGGAGAATCCTCCTGCACAGAAACACAAATAACTCTCAAGTACCACCTAGTAACTTATATCCTAACAAAGGATGAATTTGCATTGGAGGGATGATGGAAGTGGAGCTGCACACCTGTGCCTTGTGGTTGGAATATATATTGAAAGTAGATGATATTTTCCCATGAAGGTCTGATTATAAATGTCCATGTTCCCTGAGGAACAGGGAACATTTCTGAAAAAAATTGCTATTTTTTAGGTACTTTTTAGCATCAAAAGGTGCTTGGGCAAAGGCTTTTAGTCTAGCAATCTATATTTGGAGCTGTGACATCCATTGGATGTGTTTAGAGAAGAGAACAGAAAAGCAAAACCAATAAACACAGTAGCTCCATGAAGAGGAGCTGCAGAGCTCATCTTGAGAGAAAATTATGAGAAAAGGGGATACTTTCAGAATCCAGACATAATTGGGATATAATTTGCAACTGGGCAGTAAACACTTGAGTCATTCCCAGCAAGCCAGAAACTCCCTGTGGTAGTGTGACTCAGAAATGAAGGCATTTGTAAGTATTTCCATGGCAATATTCTCCTCCACAACTCTTATTCACATCTTGCAGCAGTGCACAGCATTCCTCAGAAAGGCAGAGCCTGTGGCAATGAACAGGTAGCTCTGTCAGCCCTGTTAAAAATGTCTGAAATAACAGAAGCACTTGGTGTTAATGACCCTTAATGACCCTTTTTCCCCCTTTT
>VYXD01000359.1:157501-216999 GCA_013397195.1 Hylia prasina | reverse complement strand
TTTTTTTTTTTTTTTTTGAGGTACAGGCTGTTGATTAAGGCCTGGGCATGGAAGCAAGGTGACTTTTCAAATATTAAGTAATGGCGTTTTAAAAAAAGCTGGGGTAGAATCAGGATAGGGATGTAAATAACTGGCAAGCAGAGAAGAGCAAATGATTACCAAATTCATCTATTATACCTGTCATAGAGATTCCTGTCTGTTGTGGACCATGAGTGATTGGCATATCAGAGGAAGGCCTAAGGTAGAAGGAAAAGAAATAAAACAAGTGAAGCAAAGGACCAGCTTACAGTTCACTGAAAAATAAAGATTTTGCAGCAATGTGAGTTTTATAGCTCATTGATCCTTAAACTATTTTTGACACTCTAATGGCATATTGATTCAGAAGGTTGTTATATGGGAAAAATGACATAGAACCGCAAAATGGTTGCTAAATTATTGAATAAATAATTATTATGGGTTCATGGGCTTTTGAGGACTTCAAGCTACGTTGTTCTTCTGATTTTGGCTGGGGTAAAGTTAATTTACTTCACAGTGGCTGGTATGGGGCTGTGTTTTGGATTTGTGCTGAACTCAGTGATGATAATAAGAGATGTTTTTGTTGTTGCTGAGCAGGGCTTGCACAGAGCCAAGGCCTTTCTGCTTTTTGTACTGCCATGCTGGTGAGGAAGCTGGGAGTGCTTGGGAGGGTGGGAGGAGACAGCCACGACAGGTGACCCCAACAGACCAAAGGGATGTTCCAGACCAGGTGACATCATGCTCTGTAGATAAAGCTGAGGGGAAGAAGGAGGAAGGAGGGAACATTTGAAGTGATGGTGTTTGTTTTCCCAATCACCTGTTTTGTGTGATTGGACCCTGCCCTCTTGGAGATGGCTGAACACCTGTCTGCCCAAGGGGAGCAATGAATTAATTCCTTGTTTTGCTTTGCTTGTGTGTACAGATTTTGTTTTCTCTATTAAACTATCTTTGTCTCAGTCCTCTGGCTTTTACTCTTTCAGTTCTCTCCCTGTCCCACTGGTGGGGCAGTGAGTGACTCCATGGGGCTTGGCTGCAAGCTTAGAGTTAAGCCATGACAGTTGTAAAATGAGATTATTTTACTAGAAAATTCTTGTTAAAAGTTCTACTTGCTATTGCCAAAATCTCTGTCACAGCAATTAACCTGTGCAGTGGTGTAGCGAGGGGGTCATTGAAGTGAACTGTAGCTGTCCCAGGCTTCAAAACACCTGACATGCCTGTGCTATCTGGGAGAAAATAAGACTAAAGCAAAGAGGTTTTGAAATCATTCTGATGGGTGTATTGCTGAATGTGTTGCCTCAGAAGCAGAGAATATTCCAAGTCAGTCTTTGTACACTAACAATTTCATTTAGAAACCATCTTTAGCTCCCCTTTAGCAGGGAATACATCACCAGGTGAAATGACTGTTTCTCTATTTTTTTTTGAAAAGTAGAGGATAGCAAGGGGCATGAGGGAGGGTCTTTAAAGTTTTGTGAGCTTTTTGCTCATAGACATCTCTACAAATGTGGGGTCTGCCAAGGGAGGAATAAAAGGAACCAGCATAGCCCTGCAGAATCCACTGCATGAAGGAATGAGGGGTGCTGAGCTTGGCTCTGGCACGTTTAGATTCTGTGACATTACTCTGACAAATCTAGCTCAGATTGTCTCAAATTACCTCTTCAGAAAACGCTGTACAGTTAAGGTGTGGGGCTTTTAAAAGGTCCCAGCTGTACTCTGCAGATGGAATTGTGGTTGGGTGTACACATGTGATAAGGAATGATGATGTACTGTTGTGGTTGACTCGCTGCACTGGCTGTTGGCGTCCTTCTGAGATTCCTTATTGCCCTCTTCCTGTATCTGTTCAGTGCTTCAGGTAAAGGATAAATAGTGTATTTCTAGTAGCTATAGTGACAAGAAACCCATTTGTGTTAACTGTAGTTATGCCTACTGGCAGTGATGGCCATGATCAGGAGAAAGCCTGCATCCAGCTAGTGCCACATGGTTCAGAGTTATGGAGGTAAAACATTAATGCACACATTTCTTAGTACACCAGTTGCCAAGGGAACACTAGGTATATGTAAAATATATAAAATATTTTTATTTATAATTGTCCATATGCCCAATCTTTTTATACAGGTGTTAATAAATCACACTTGGAACCTGTGAATAGAAAAGATCTTATATTTGGTGCATCTTTACATTTCAGAATCTGAAAATTAGATCTTTCTGTTATGAAATCTAAAATCAGGCTGACAGTATTAAGGATTGTTAGTGGAGTTTTCAGCAGTTACTAGAGAGCCAGTTTAAGCAATAAACAGAAGGAAATTCAGTCTGACAGTTAGGTGTCTAGTGATCTTTAATGCAAGTAAAGAAAGATGATTCTATTAGTGACTAAAAAAGCATGTGCCCTTGTTAGTTTAAAATGTTTGCAAATTTGTTAATAGCTTGAATATCCTTAAAAAACATTAGTGGAGGCCGGCTCTTGTTTCATGTACTTTAATTTACTTTAGCTTAGTTAAATGGTTGACAACATTGGAACTTTTAAAAGATCATAATAAAAGAATGTGCATGCAGACGTAATCAACAGCATAAGATAGTTAAGCTGATATAAGTTAGAAATTGTGCAATTTGGATACATTATGGAAGAGTGTGTTGAAAAGAGAGAGGAGGGGACAGTTGATTCTCTAAGATGTTCTATGCCTATCAGAAAAATTTGTTTTCTTTGAGAATTCCCAATATATTTAACTTCTAAAAGTTAAATTTCTTCAAATCCCTTGTGACATTTGACTATTTTTGTAGTCTTGAACATGTATAGATGTGTGAGTCTTAATCTGCATGAGGTCTACGGAAAAACCGAAATTCACACATTTAAACCAAAGATTCTTTGATAAATTTGATAAGTAAATACAAGTAAATAATGGCATAATAATGATAAATAATGACAAAATATACTTTGTTAAAATGTTCTTGAATTCTTTCTAAGTATTTTATAATTAATTTTTTAATGACAATGAACAAGGATATGGATTTGACCTGTTGTAAACAGTTTCCCACCACTAATGATTATTTGATTTGCTCATTGTCATTACAGAAGGAACTGTCAATGATTTTCTTATGAAAAGAAAACATTTTTTCTGCCTGTTCAGCCTTTTAATTTAATCACAGTGCAGCAGAAGAATATGAGGGAAAACTACAACATTAAAATGAGCAACAGCTTTCTTGGATAAATAGGAATAACTCCACTCTGTCTCTGCTTTAACATCCAATCAACTTCTGTGATTGATTATAACTGAGTAACATCCCTCCAAATCCATCAGTAGGGCAGCTAGTGCAAAGATACAATTATCTAATAGCTGGCAAGATTGCAATGGTCCATACCCATAACTTCTTTTTATTTAAAAGTTTATTTGGTCTTTAAATAAAGGAGCAGAAAAGTATGCAGGTTTAATGGCAACAGTGTGATTCCCCAGGGGATGCCCTATGTCTCTCAGTTAACCTCAAATTTATCTCTCCTCATCACAAAATAAAATATTAGTAAGATTTCTTCTATAAAACCTATCATGAGAACATAGGCATTTTTGAGAAATTGGAAATGTTCTCAAAAACACGGGGCAAAAGATACTGAAGTAGCCTAGCACAAAAGAAAATGTGGATTCTCAGAAAAAAAAATTGTAAGTTCAGTTGAGAGATTTTGTACGATGAAATAATTAGCTATGGATAGAGAAATTTAATCAATATAAAGGGAACTGATTTTATAGAAGAAATTGAAGGTTGATATTTTGTTCACTCTGCACTATCACAATGACTTGGTTAAATATTGAAATCCTAGTAAGAACTGAGTCTTAAATTTATGGCGTCTTTTTTAGTGCACATACCTGTGGCAAATTTCGGGTGGGTGGTTTTTGCAGCCCTTCTGCTTAAAAAAAGTTGTTATGACTTTGGAACTCTTTAAGCAAGAGATAACAGCAACAGTGTTTAAAAAAAATTATTAAAATCATTTTTATTGTGACTCCACATGCTACCTCTGTCTTCAAAAGGGAATAATAAGTTTGCATTTGATAATGACTGGTTACCAGAATAGGCACAAACATGCTTTCTTGAGTGTGATTTTTTGTACCAAGGACTGCAGGTTAGAAAATACAGCTCATCTAAAGGATTCTGTAAATAAAAAAGGCGTCAGTAAGCTTTGGATTGGGCCTGTGGGTCAGTGCCAAGGGAAGTGTGTCCTAAGGCAGTCCAGGGAGAATTAGGAAGCTGAAGACCATCACATGTCTGGATGACTGACATGTTATGGCACTTAGCAAAAGAACACACCTCTTTGAAATGAACTAATGTGACCTGAGAAATATATTAATGGGAAAACAAATGAATGTGGAGAATAAACTCATTCTGTTGCTGTCAGGGCAACTAAAGCAGCCATGAACCTGAAAGTAATGATGAACATAACTCAGAAGGTTTTGTACAAATAAGCATTCAACTGCCTAGGAAGCAATAAGAGCAGAGGTGCACTGAAATTTAATGAAAACTATTTCAAAGTTCAGAAATGTGTTCATGTTCTGCTGGAGTTGCTAGAGGTCAAGAATGGTTAATAAGAAAGAGCTGTTCATCATTTCCTAAAGAAGGCATCAAATTTCAAATTCAGGGCTAATCCACAAACTTGGAGGACTTAACTGCATTCAGATCTAAGAGAAATAAAGAGGAATAAATATGTATGCTTAAGTGCTCTGTCAATACAATGTAATGCAGCAGAAAAGTATCAGTGGCAGGGCAGTATACTCGTAGGGTCCATTCCCATAGAAATATTTCTACCTTGTGCAATTTCCCACAAGGAATTTTAGATTTGCTTCTGTTGAGTGTTGATGAACAACTTCTGGATTCTTTGCTCCCCAATTTGAGCCCTTAACTATGCACCAGCTGACTAAAACTGGGCATGATAAAGCAAGAATTAATGTTGATTAGCTGAGACAAGCTTCAGTCTTAATGAGAACTTGTGTTAAGATAGACGACAGGGCTTTATCTGGAGGAAAGAATATGCTGGTCACCATATTCTCTATACTCTGACAAGAGGAATTTGCAGGAAGCATTTGACTGTTGTCTTGGTTACTGTCATGCTCTTGCAATGAACCATAGGGCTGGCATGACCTCATCTGCACATGTGGATTGTGGTCCAAAAAGTGCTGAAAGGCTGTTCTTTATTCTTATGACTGCAGTTTTAGATTGTAGCACGAAATTTGCATAGCCAACTTTCAGTGTTAACATTGGAAAGTTGATGCTTTGTCATCTTGTTCTTTCTAGGCAGACTTAGGCCCCTTAGTAAATTGTTAAATATGTCTTTTAGTCCAAAGGGATATTAATTATTATTATATTTAGTTAATATTCTCTTTAATAGATCCTACTGCATATTAGGGTAGATATTATTTTCTGTCCAGGCAAATGTCTCTGCCTGGGACAATTACCTGGTTCCTGTTCCCACAGTATCTGAGTAGCTCATACCACAACTGCACTTACCTCCTCCACGCTTATGCCTTTGCCCTGAGTCACAGAGAAATGGCAGTGGCAGATGTTGGCTCCAGAGAGGGCCAGTGGTGGGTGACTCCAATGGGATGTTTTCTCCTTTGGGAAACTGACACTACAATACTCACTTATCCTTGCCCATAGCTTTTCTGAGTAGATTATGGCCATAGTGGGACATGTGTTTATTTCTAACTTATATTACTGGTGCATGCCTGATTTTATTTTTTTTTTCACACTCAGAAGTAAAAATAGTAAATCAGTCCTGAGGGAGACCTGCATGAAGATGTCAAGGATAGTAACATAAACGAAGCTGCTGAATGAATAGCAAACTATTTTTGTAGAAGAGTACTTTTGTCCTCTATACCTTTATTGATGAACTAATCAGATTGGACAGGCTCCAAATTCCCAGACCAAAGAAACTTTGCAAAGAATGAAGCAGTGCCTGTGAGCTCAGAGGAATGCACACTGATTAAATCTGGTTAAGACAAAGGCTTATGGACAGCCATTTCATCTGTTCCCAATTATGGTAGGTACTTAGAATAAATGTGCCTCTCAAAACTTGCAAGAAAAACTTGTCTGTAGGTCCTATGCATTTCTTTCTTACCCTTTTCCTCCTGTGTTTCTTTAAACAACTTTTAGCTTTGAAGAGTCACTTTGTATTTCTATAGAAATCAGTAAAAGAGATCAAAGTTTAATTACTTACTAAGATAATATAGGTGATAATTTCATTTGAAGGTTCCTCTTGCTCCAATGTTTGTGCAATGAATAGAGGTGAAATAAGCAGTTAAATCAAGACTAGTCCAATGATCATGATCATGTTTCTTTTCCTGTGGCTGTGTCCAAACACATAGACTAGAATGGTATTAAAAACCTGACTCTAATGCTGATGTGTGACAAAGGATGGGTGCATTTAGCTAATGATGTTAAATGCAAATATCCTCTATAGATTTGCTGCAGGTTTCCTGTCTTCAGAGAGAAAAAAATATTGTCTCTCTTTGTAAGCACATCCATTTTGATGATATCTACTGTGGGTGCTGAAGATAAAAATGTTCTGTAATGAAGAAAGATTCAGTAATTTTAATCTTCAAGGACGTGTACTGATAATCAATACATATATTTTCTCTAGAGCATGCAAAGAAGATATGTCTTCACTTTTGTGGGAATAAAAAACCAGTTTGGCTAGTGTATTGCACTTTTGTCAGATCTGTGAGCTGCTGTACAAGATCTTCCACTTGACAATATTTTTCATTTAATTTGATGCTCATAAAAATGCTTGACTGAAAGTTGTGGATAATGTATCTTTTGTGCTCCCATAGCTAAAGAAGAAATACTAGGGAAGGTTTTCCTTTGAATGTGCATTTAAATTTTTTAATGAGATTGCTTTGGTAAAGGACATACCCCTTTGAGATTTTTTAACACAAATGTTTGTGCAATGAAGCATAAATGTTCATACTGGTGATGATAATTATGTTTAAGCTTTCTTATTGGCAAAAAAGGATGGAATTCAATGAGTAAATGGTGGGTGAAAATAAATGCACCTTCATGACTGTTCTCTGCACTATAGTTGGTTAGAGAATATCTGAACATGAGTGCAACAATGTGTGTGTGGGGATGATCCATAGTTATCTCTGTAAATGCACATCCTAGATTATATTTGTTTCTGTTGCTATAACTCTCATTAAGCCTTTTTTTTTCCTGATGTGAATTATTGATAAAATTATTTTATCTCTACCTATTGAAGAACTTTGGAAGTGTGCTATACAGTAGCCTCTGGATGGTATCCAGCTTTTAATTACCATGGCATCTGGCTCACTGTAAGGTGGGTTAGACATCCTGGCACTCAGGAACATCTGCAGCCATATGGTGTTCTTCATGGGTCAGCATTCCCAATATTGCTGCTGCTGGTGGGCTACCAGGTGATGTAAGTATTGGTGGGAAATTACAGGGCTTGACATAGGTCAGGAAACAATTGGCAGCAGAGAGGGACCAAGGACAGCTTAAAAAACAGGTGTGGCTTCACCTGGGGAAGTACCCAATTTAGACAAAACTGTGAAAGGGGAAAGCCAGAGGTAACCAAGCTGCAGTCCAACTGCCTGATCTATCTGTGACCTACAGTTGTGAATTTATTTGGGATTTTGATAACCAGCATACCCCTGATTCATTATCTTTCCAAATTACAATTCCCTCGAATATGGGAATTGGTTTTCTGCTTCTTAATGCTGAAGCAATTTTGTCCTGGCTATGTTGAAAGTGAGATAAATGAAAGTGAGGAATGGTTTAGTTGCAGGCAGAAGCAGATAAATTAGAGAAACTGAATCAAAGTATAAATCCTGTGTAGTTTAGATTTTTGGAATAGCACAGATTGATGGAAACATGGTGCATGATTCACTTTGCTGAATTGAATTCTGGCTAAATTCAAGTGCTAATGCAAGTTTTAGAGTCCTGGATTCACTCAGCCTTTTCTGACATCATAAATAATATTTTTGGAATAGTGAATATGCAGGTTTGAAGCCACTGGCATACAAAATCTGATGTAGGCCCTTTGGTTTTGGATTTATTTTTTAGTTTGCTACTTCTCTGTAAATGTATGTTTTCAACATGTTTTTTTTTAATGTACAATTAACAGTATGCAGATACATTTTAAAAAAGGTGTCATATGAATGAAGCCCCTAAAAAACATAATGACTATAATTCCTTGTCCAGTGTATCCTGCTGGAACACATTGCCTACATTGAAATGTAAAGATCAACATGTATGAACAAGATTTTTGCTTATTTTCCTAACTCATTTGACACAAGAAAATAGGAGATCATGCTTCTATGGAAAGACATTAAAATAACAGTAATAAAAAGTTGGCAGTGGCTTTTCAGAAGGCCCATTAGAAAACAGAGTTCAAAAAAACAGTATTAGTCACAAAGCTAATACATCTTCAGTAAATCACTTAGAAAATTTTTTGTTGGAACCTCTTGTGTGCATGGGTGTTAAGGCTTCTGAATTGAATGTAAGCACAAAAGGAACATGTTAGGCTGTTATGTGGCACATAGCTGAACAATAAAAGTGGTGTATGGGACCTCAAACCCAAATTATTTATGTAGCAGTAACAGGGTTTTTGCATCTCCTTTTCAAATGAATTTTTCTATTTGTTCACTAAGGCCAGGATGGAAGGTAACAAAGGTGCAAATTGTGGTCAGCCAGCCAAAATAAAATTATTTTCCCTCTTGAATGCCTCATCCTGTGTCAGTGAATTCTGGGGTCTAGACAGGTTGAATGAAAAACCCTCTCTTTGTTTTAACTCACTAACTAATCATTTCAAGTGATAGACTCTACTTTTATTTTTACATAGAGAATAGCACTGGTGACCTTATTCTTCCTGTTGCTTAAAGTTTTGTAGACCCATGTAAAATCATCCCTTGATGTGCATCTAAGCCAGATGGTGCAATCTTAGTCCTGGTTTTCCAGGTAAAAGATACTCTCTACCTTCTGGTGGTTCCAAAATGTATTTGGAGATTTTTTTTTCTTTTCCTTAATAATTGAATGCTTATAAAACTGCTCAGAGCAGAGGCGCTCAGTGGAGCAGAGAATAGGTGATCCAGGCTTACAACAGTTGCTGCTTTCTGCCCTTCTGTCTTGGCCCCTCTCCAGCAGCTGACCCTTTGCAGAGGTGCGGACAAAATCCGTGTTACGCGTTTTCCCCGTGTCCCCTACAGGAACAATCTCACTCACAAATCCACACAGAAACTGGGCAGATTCCTGTGATGCAGCAACCTCAGTGCACAAACCAACTTCAGTTTCAAACCAACAACGTTGCTGGCAACCATTTTACATCATAACCCGTGTTGTTCAATTCTAAAGTGACAAGCTACTTGTCTGCTAAAATTTTGTTTCATGCATCAGTGCTTTGTGTCCTTGATTATAATTTATATTCTTCTATAACTTTTGTCTGGGTGCCATTGAATGCAATTATATTTTCAGAACAGTGAATATTTTTCTGTTACTTGTGATTATGTATTTTCATTAGATATTACAAAACCATTTTTGACCTAAATTATTCTTTCCGTTGTACATTGACCTTCTGTGATTTACTTTGCTCAGTGGGTTTAGTGTGAAATCATGGAAGAAAAACCCACATTTATCTGAGACCCTTTCATTCTGGTTCTTATTAAAGTCACACTTTTATTATTAGGGATAATACTGTACAACATTGTCACTACATTTAAAAGTTTTTTTTCTACAGAATCATATTTATTTTTAACCAGAGCTATTTTGTTAGAAATTAGTGATTTTTTACTACCAAGTATACACTTTTTATCCTATTCAAATAATGCTTATGTTCTGTTTCTTCTGGCTGTGCTATACCATCTTTTATTCGTGCCTTCCTTTTTCTCCTCAGCCTCCTTTATATTATCTTTTTGCTCTGCTCCTGGATTATCAACAGTGTTTACAATCTAAATTTCTCATATTAGCTTCTCTATATGAGGTAACTTTGTAACAATTGGCATTGTGACCTAACCCTGATGAATGAAAATATCTTTTCTATTGTGTGTTATGCTGGATGCTTTACTACAGTAGCTGTGCATTAGTATTTATGCAAATCTTTTCCATGTTCATGTTTTCCTGTATTGTATAAATTTATCACTTTCTAAGCTGAAATGTTCTAATATGGGGCAGCTATTTTACTTATTATTCCTTTTGAGTGAATGGTATGTAAATTGATTAAAATGCATGGTGTGGAGGGGGCAGTGAGGTGCTTCAGAAGTTGTGTTATTAGGGAATGAGTAAATGGATGGCAAAAAGACCATTCCTAACATCACACACTTCTAGAAGTTAGAGTTTATTTTAAGAAAGCCTTTATGAACTCAAAACAGGTTTTCCATTTACCCTTGGTGCTACAGGGCGACTGATATGTATTAGCTGTAGAATTACAAAAGGGAATGTTGAACCATTCATTTCATAGACACCTGTCCAAGAATGAAACACTTCTGTGAGACTGAACATTTCCTTTACAAATTCATTATATATTGCTGTTACTTGTTTGCAGTTTTCACAGCTCTCCTTGAGTTTGCTTCCCTGAGAACTGACACAGAGAGTTTAGCAGTGGAATTGTCTGTGAGAGCTTAGGTCCTCAGAAGGACCTGCTCCAAGAATCACATGCAAATCCTAATGCTGCAACTTGAGCTAAACAAAGTTTTCCAATAGAATTAACACAAAGCACAAACAGAGCAGAGACACAAATGAGGTGTTTTAATGCACATCTTGACCCCTGGGAGTCAAGAAGAGTTAATGTATAAGACCTTTAAATCCACCACTGGTAAGTAGTTATGAATTGGGTGTGTAAAACACAAGCATCTGTTTAACATATCAGAATACTGCCAAGCTGTTGAGGACAAGTAACTTCCTTTCTCTAGTCTGGAATAAATTGAGCATCTTGAGCCCAAGAACAATCAGCTTACTGGCAGGGGTGGAAAAATGTACTTGGCTTTCCCCTCATACAAATAAATAGCTTAGAGGAGTACGCTGTCATGGACGAAGAAAATCAAACAAAAAATCCCATGCATTAAAAGATATGTTGATTTATATCCACTGGCATTGAGAGTAGTTTAATCTAACACTGTCTAAACACAAAGCAGGTTCTGAATATATAAAAAAAAGAAAAAAAAAAACACCTTCTTGAAATAGATGGGTTTTAATTTAATAGCATTTGCTACCTGGACTTGGATGCAGCAAAGAAATGGGAAATGATGTACACGTGGCCGCCCAGTGAAGATGCTAGAAAATTGCCAACTCTGACATCAAGTGACAGGAAGATGGTGATTAACACCACATGTCATACTAAAAGGGTAGTTTTGCATTCAGGATGAATCACAGGACAACAATGTGCAACTTGCCTTTTACCCACTGACTGAGAGATAAAAGGAGAGAAAGAAAGCCCGTGACTATTGTAAGGGGGGAGAATAGCTACTGCACTTCTAAGGAATGAAAAGGAGAAGAGTTTTCCTAGATTTTACTCCTTGCTGACATAGGGTGAAGACTTCTAATGTGCATTTGGTTTAGTCAATTTTCCCTGAAACAAAATAAATGCTGCTCTCTTGTGAAAGAAGTAAAAATGATTTTGGTAAAAATAATATTCATCATAAACATTCTACTTTGTGTTGTACTGGGACAATTTTGATGAGAAAGTACTTTAATTTTGTTTTCTTCACCAGTATAGTAGCATTTCTTCTCCAAATAGAAACTTTTATACATTGCAAAAGCAAAGTTAATATATCTCCAAATGCATCTGAAAGAGTTACGTATAAGGCTTTCCTCTCTGTTTTATACATGCCCTCTCCCCTTTGACTGAATTATTCATTGATCTTTCCTATGCATGGATTGTTTTTCTATAATTATCTCTGGGTTATTTTTGGCAGATCCGAGGATCATAAGATAAATCACATTGGAAAGAGCCTCACAGGGTCTCTAGTTCAAATTCCAGCTCAACTCAGGTTCAGCTGTGAGAACAAACCAGGTTGTTCAGAGCCTTATTTGATCTGGTCTAGAAAACCTGGAAGAAGGGCAATGGCAAAACCTCTCAGGGCAGCCCCTTCCACTGCTTGGCCACCTTCATGACAAAAGATGCTCTTTAAACCCAGTCTGAGACTCTTTTTTGTTTTTCCAAATTATATCCACTGTCTCATATCCAGTACCACAGTGAAGAGCCTGGCTCCACCAAACAAAACCCAGCAACCAGGGCTTTGCTGACCTACCCCTAGGTTACAGCTGTTACACCTGACTGTGTTGAGCAATGACTTCTCTATTGTTTGTTACTTTTAGTAAGCAGGAGTCTTAAAATGATCAGCTTTCCTGCCTCATGCTTACTCTTTCTAAAGTTCTCTGGAGCTTCTGGCACTTTGTATGCACCACAAAACCCCCAAAACGTGGCTCCCTGAACAAAGGTCTTGCAATAATTTCTAGGCTGCCCTTCTCTCTGCACTGTCTTCCTTTCTGGCCAGTGGCTCAATCTGGCTATGATGATGCTTATCCAGTAGTGACTGATTTTAGCCTGAAGAGCAGAATTTCAGTGCATCTCAGGCCCAGCTTGGGCATATTTTGCCCAAGGTCACAAAGGTAGGACTTGAACGCAGGTCTTGAGAGAGTGATGCAAGTACTGCAGCTGTTCCATGTTGTTCCTGTACCCTTCCCCACCAAGCCCCTCCAGCCCCCCTGCCCAGGCTGCTTCTTGCTGGTGAGCATCAGAATGTGCTTCAGGGTGTAACTGTCAGCAGAATTTTGCCTGTGTGAGAGAGATGGATCCTGGTGAGGTGGTATGGTGTCTTCTCCTTTCAACTTCCACTTCTGCATCCACCAAAATGACTGCACTATTTCATGGGTTCCAGGAAGGGCCTTATTATCACTGTTTACACAACTCAGGAATATCAGTTGTATGTAAAATGAGCTAGAATGGCAAAGAATCCAGTATTCCTAATTTCTCTCTGTTGTCATATTATTGCTGTCCTCTGCAAAAGGTCTTGCATTCTGTGCATGTTGAGATAGCAGGAAGACATGCAACACTGATGGTGATTTGCTTTTTCTTGGTGCAGAAATGAGAATAACAAAAATTGGGCTGTAGCAGTATTGAACCAGGGTTCTGTCTTTTAAAGGTTCTAGCAGAAAACTATAGCAGAAAAGGTTAGGTCTGTGCATGGTTGAATAAAATTCTGCTTTCCCCATATGAAACTGGGGGCCAACATGTCTCTTACTGTCTGGTAAACTAACGAAACAAAAAGGCTCACAAGATTAGTAATGGCATGAAGAATCTTTTTTACTCTGGTTATTATGACAAAAGTTTGTTACTGTTTGTCATCTGTTTGGCTCTTTGTGTTCAGGTGATGGGTTTACCTGAGGACTTGTGGGCAGCTGCCCTTGCCATGCAGCTGGCACCCCCTGACAAGCACTCAGGCCAAGTTTTTTGTGGCTGGAGAGGCTCAGTGTTACCCTTATGGCTAAATCCATCCCCTCATGGTCATGACTGATGTAATTTGTCTGTCAGAGCTGTGGAGGCAGCTTGCACTTCTGCTAACCATGCTCCACTTGTCTCTGCTTTAATGGAGTGGTTCAATTTCCATGGCTGTATTAGCCTGGCTTCTTTCTCAAGCACAATAAAAATTCCTTGAACACGCTACATGTGCACTTTTACTTAATTACCAGAACAGCATTTCTCAAATAAATAAAAAACCCCAATACTAACTGACTTCTCATACTGAGTGTGATCTGATGCAGTGGGCAGGCAGTTAGTTATAAAAGTCAAAGGGCCTGTTTTTTTCTTCATTTTTCTTAAAATCTGAAATCTGCCAAAGCTGCCTACTGCTCTAAATCTTTGGGACACAATTAAGTGTCATGCAGAGGTACCTATACTTACCATTTCAGCAAGATGCTTCTCAAAAGAATTCATGAACTTGGGTGGAGAAGTAATTAAGGCACTTCAGCTAATTTATTAGCTGGCATGCACAGGTTAATTTGGGTGTCTCTGCATAGCATTATACACTCTGTGGTACGGGTGGAGCATGGTGCCTCTAAAGAATAACTTCTCGTCAAGCCACACTTTTAGTCCTCCTGTGGTTTAGTTTTGATGTTCTTCTGCCAAGGTCCCTGTGTTACTCAGTGTATGATATCCTGCTTGAACTTTGAAAGCCTGAATATTTAGGTCTTGTTTGCAACTCTGGCATGAGCTTGTCTGCCTGCGACCAGCCATGTATGGAGGAAAAAGCAGCTGCAGAAAACCCTTTTTATTGCATATATTGAATATGTCTGGTTCCCCTGCCCTTGTAAGCTTTTATTTCAGACACTTGTCGTGCAATTCCAATATGTGTAAAGTAAATAGAGGTGAAAACCTTGAGCCATATCACTCCAAACTTATCCCAGCTCTCCTCCAAACCAGTCTGTGTACCATCTAGATCTCCTAGGAAACCCAGGGAAAGTGCTGCCTCTAGTACACACCACAGTTAAACCTGAACCATGCAGCACAGAGACACTGGCAAAAAACCTCTCTCACTTGTCGTATTAGGAAGGGAACTTTCCTGAAAACAGGTAATGTGGTTTCCAGAGATATTTCTTAGGGTTTTGAAATAGAGGCTTGCCTGTCCCTCTTACGTACCCTGGCCTACTAATTATTGTGGAGCACATTTTATTATAAATCAAAATGTTCATTCTTGACTGGAAAAAATTCAATATTTTTCTATTAAATGTCTTACAAGAAGTTCCAATTTCTTTAAACAAAGAAAATAAAAAACCCCAAACATAGCAACCCCCAGGAGGAATGCTAGTCTGTGAAAGCTACTGTTAATAAGATGTAAAATCAATACTGCTTAAGCTGATGGACATTTAACATACATTTGACAGATTTTACACCCTTGCTAGGTTTTAGTCCTTATAGTCAGAATATCACCCTGTATTATACAGTGATAGCCTAATATCTATCTATCTAATTTCTCTTTGAAGTGTTAGGTGGATATATTTGTTTTTGTTCATAGAAATCCAGCAAATGTGCATTGTGGTAGAATTGGAAGCTGTCAAGCTGCTCTGTGTGCCTGGTGTAGGTGAAGTGAATCTGCTCTATGGTATGTGGCTTGTGAGCTCTTTTTTAAAATGGAAGCTGTTCTATAAATGTTTTAGGCATAATTAGAATATATTGGGAGAGAAATCCCAATGGAAATAAGCACAGAGTGTGATTGGCTCATGCAGGCTCTCCAAGGTGCTGCCTACCAGAGACACATAAAACATATAAAGAGCTCAGTCAGCTTTAAAGATAGGTGAAATAAGCATCTGCTTACCCTAGCAAGGTGATCCAGCTTGTGGAGACATAAAAAAAAGGAGATTTGCCCTGGTGGCTCCTTTGCTATTTGTCAGCAAGGAATATTTGCTGCTAAAATTTTTGAAATGTTGAAGCTGATCTTTCTAACCCTTTGCAGAGACTTGGAAGGCTAATAGGGGAGGGAATGAGAAAACTCTCAGAAATTTGTCTCCTAGCAGCACCAATTTCATCTTGGATTTGTAGCATGTGTGTAAAAAAGAGGAGAGTGGCCTTAAATAGCTGAACAGAAGTTTATCTGCGCCTTGTTTGTTTTACCAAACCCACCACATATGGATGAAAGGAGGCCAATGGAAACAGGATTTATTGTAGGGTTAAAAAGAAATTGTATGTAACACAAGTAGACCCTTCCCGTCTGTATTTGTCTAATACAAAATAAATAAAACCAGGACCTAAATTAATTTAATTTACCTACTCTATCTGCTGTACAATTGTATCTCAGAACTGTAGTATTTTCTTCAGGTAGGAATGGGCAGTGAAGTGGAAATATGTAACTAGAGTCTAAAATCTTGACTGCTGGATGTCATGAGAGAGCAATTCTATTGAACCATTTTTGACATGGTGTTAGTTAAGAGTTTGGAAGAAAGCTGTTTTTTGAACTAGTATAATGGCTGTGTGAAGTGAAAAGTAAATTTAATGCAGGAGCTAAGTCATTGCTTTGGCTGAGGAGATGAGATGTGAATTCAAAAAAGATCCTTCAGCCAGCTAAAGTTTGTGGCCGTGTTTTAAGCAAATGTCTGTGCAAATACACTGTGGTTGTATTTAAATAGATCCATAAATTTTTAAATATTACATTGTTTGGGGAACTTTATTTGTCTTCTTTGGCTTATAAAAGGCTGAGCAAGTGCTTAGGTGTTCAGAATAGCTAATCACGTCTTCTTGTTTACCATGGTCTATGGTTTGTTATGCCCCAGACTTTTCCCATCCCCTTGAGGTGGAATCTTAACTTATTCATCCTTAAAAATGTGGCTGTATTTCCAATTAATACTTGATTTTTGCTATCTGATACTTTAAGTGCTTTGAAGGAAAGTATGAAGATGGAAGGGAACAAAGAAATGCAAACTGTTATTGTTATTGTACTTCAGCTAAAACCAAAATTTGCTCTCCCTAGAAGTAAAATCTGCCAAAGTTAATATTTGTTGTAGTGGACTATCAGTAATTTATTCCAGACCCCACCATGCAATGGAAATGTTGAAGACTGCAGAATTTAGCTTTTATAAATTGTTGCTTTTTAAAGGCAGCAACAGATTCATCATTAATTTTTGGATGATTTACAGAACGATCTCTCCCCCTTTACATCTGATGGTGAAGATTATCCTTTCCTCTGCTTTTATTTTTCCCCTTCAGAGCAGCAAAATTGCTAAGTAATCCTGAAGACAGGAGCTGTATTTATAGCCCCCCAGTTGGCTCACTGAGAGAAGCATTAATGCAAATCAGTTTATGCCTTTTAAAGAATGCTGCAATCATGTGATGCCTTCCTAAGGCACGAAAGATAAGGTGTATCAAATTTAGCAGCTCTTGGTAAAAGCATATCCTATGTAAACAAAAACCTTTGCTGTTGTGAAATGAGAAATACACAATATGGAAAAAAAGTGACATATTTGTTTTAGCTAAGAAGTGTGTAGTTGTGGGGGGGATCTAATAAGAAGCCTGTTAGACTATCTCCAACTCCTGACAATCACATCATTTGAGTTAAAGCTATGCTGCTATTTGTTAGCATGGTTGCTATGGCAGCAGAAAACCTTCATCTCTTCAAGGTAAAATCAGAAGTGCAGTGAATGTGGAAATGCAAGAACTGACTTTACACATACACAAATGTATGCTTTGTCTCTTATTCCTCATTTCACAATAGAAAAGGACTAAAGCTTTTTTTTTGTTTCATGCTGGTGCTGGGGAGAGCGATTGGGAGTTCTGAGTGATAAAATGTGAAACCCACTGAGGGACTGAGGCACTACTGCTTGCTGGGCTGCCAGTGGTTCCAACAGATGGTACCAGGTCTCAAAAGAGCCTAATTGGCTTATCATAGGCAATGCATGTGTAACAAGGGCCTAGATAAAGCCAGCAAATACATGTTCAACTTGATGACTTGATTTCTTACCTGTGCTTTTAAAGTAAAATGTAGCTATGACAGTATGAATCCATTTGAGAGGGCTGGATTCGAGCCTCTTGGAGCCTGCAGAACTTTGCTGGAGTTGTAGTACAAATCACTGAAAACACCTGTGGTGGGTGTTGCAGGCTGGCACAACCGGTGCCTTTGGATGGGAACCTCCGTGCTGCTTCTGCTCTAGAAGTTGTAAGGGAAGAGCAGCCAGTGTGTCTGAAGTAAAGTCATGATCTCTACAATATCCATAGAATCACATGCTCATGTTTAGGGAAAGGCATGGAATTCAGAAAATGGTAATCTTGTCAATTAGTAGTGGAATTTAGTTAATGAGCTATATCTATCAGTTTTAATGAGCACAAAGTTTTTTCCTATTTCGTTCTATAGGGCTGATTAACAAAGTAAGTCCTTTGCTGTTGGTAGGGGTTTCTGAGTTTTTACGTTTTAATTGAAGGGTGTTATTTGAGTACCCAGTGATAAGGAAAATAGTGATAGAAATAACCATTTATTTGTTGTGTAGTCATCGGGTCTTCAAAAATCGCCATTGACCTGGTTTGAAGTAGGTTTTTTCCTACTTCAGCACATCCATAATATGTGTGTCCTCAGTGGACAATGTAACTTACAACCAATTAAAAAAAACAAAACCCTTCAGAGAAGCTAATTCTTTGTCTGTGACATATAATATGCTACCTAGGAAAAAGTGCCAACCATTAAAGCACAAACAAAGATACCAAAACTCTTGAAAACTCAAGAAGATAAAATCCTGATCTTGAAAGTATCTATGGGCTTGTACAGATCTTACAGGGGAAATGATACTGAATCTAAAACTGGAATTAAGAAAAGTTCTTAATTGTAAAGTTTTTGTAAGATTTGAAGCATAGACACCTTCAAATGAGTCTGGGCACAAAGATGCTGCCTCAGATGACAAAAGCAAATCCCCTTTGGAGAATGACTTTGAGAGATTCACTGGATGAGTTACAGTTCTCATACTGTGAACAGGGGCTCAGAAACTGCTTTTGTTGATTTACACAATGAGACTATAGAAAAGCGTAGATTATAGAAAGGGAGCAGACCCATGCACTCACACAGTATTATTTGTTGATCATGATGCTGAAACAGAATTTCCTACAAATCCTCATTCATTTCCACATTTCCTTGAAGGGTTAAGCATGCATATTTTTCAATATTAGCTGCCTGCTTATGGGATAGGATTGTTTGTATCATTCCACAACCTGGTCAGTTGTCTACACGCCAAGCAATATATTTGTCATTCTTGGATTTTGTGTTTCAGTTTGCGAGTTGTTTTAAATGTGAAGTTTGTTTTTGTAGTTGCTATCATCTTAAAAAGTTACCAACAAAGGGAGTATAAATCTATTAGCTGTGCTGTTCTTAAATTGTTTTTTGCATTAAATCTTGAGGTTTGCAGTTAGGCCCTTGTGTAGGTCCATTCTTCTGGAAAGAAACAAGTGTGCCAGAAGATTTCTCTAAACTACTTATATATAGGGAGAGCAAGCAGTCTATAGAAGGCAATAAAGTGGCACCCTATGTCTCCAAATTAGCAAGCAACTAGAGTTTGATTAAAATTGCTATTGGATTCAGGAAGTTAGAGGGTTCTTACCTAGCACTATCTATAAAATTAATCAGCCACAAAATACCCCATGCAGATTGCCAAGCTCTTCACCCAAGAAGTTTTAGGAAATAAGCACAACTGGCGCTTGAGAACAATATGCTTCCAGCAGTTTGTGACAAGCCAGTGTGCATTTTAGCACTTCATTACTCACTGAGGCTGTCACACCTGCAATAAATGCACCTACATATAGTGCTGCTTCTGGCATGCTGCTGCCTTGCATGGATGGGTTATGGCATCCATTGTCACTGACTGTCCCTTCCCTAAGTAGTTGCTTGTTCCTGGTTTCCCATTAGCTATTTGGAACACAGCAGGGGATAAGCCTGCACAGGGAAGTTTGCTGTGAAAGCTTAAAGGCATCAGCATTTCAAGTACTCATTATATTGCCCCTGGAGGACGCTAAGGGAAATAATGTGGTTATTCATTTGGATCTGAAGTTGTGTGGTAAAGCCTCAACAGCAATGGCAGCACAGGCTAGAGGAATTCCTCCATAACTCAGCATCTCAGTAGAGACCTGCCTGGGAATTCAGTTCCTAGTCAGTGATCATATGTAAAGAAGGTACGTGTTTCTCTAGCTGCCAAAAGCCAGATCTCTTCAAAGCAGGGTTTGCTATCTCATTAGTGCTTCTCACCCTGGCATTCATTAACCTTCTTCTGAAGAATGAGGGAGTCACACTCCCTGCAATTTACACTTCCAGCTAAACAGTCTTTACAACAGTATTAAGAATCTCCATTCCAGGCTGATCCAGGCCAGTAGCCCAGGAGCATATTTCCTAACCTGTCATTTATTACCCATGAACTAGTATCAATGTTAGATGGCTGAGAGAAGGTAATTTTTAGACTTTTATACTGGGTAGGTCTTTCTTCCTATACAGAGATGCTGGAGGAATTGAATTTTGTTGTTGTTGTTGTTGTGGGGTTTTTTTTGTTTGTTTTTGTTTGGGTTTTTTTTGTCCAGGTCTTTGATAGATTCAGGTTAGATTATTTCATGCTGAGCTTCTGGAGTAACTATGTCTGCAAACCAACATAATCCTACTAGTTAGCCTATTCCCCAGGTACACAGGGAAATTCTGTCCCAGAGTTGCCAAGGTCTGCTTTATGACCTTGGCAGTGTCCAGTACCCTTACACATTATGGCAGTCCACAAAATGGCTTTTCTGGACATTTAGTGCAGTAGGTGCTCCTCTGGACATGGTTCTGGATTTCTGCATTTGCTGGCTGCAGTCAGCAAGATCCCCCTGAGCCAGTCCATGCATCCATCCCTCTGGAGAGGGATCCACAGGGGATGAGACCTCAGTGGGACTGAAGAGTGGTGTGGGTAGGAATACAACTGGCTGCAGATCAGAATGATATTACTGCAGGTCAAACAAGTTTATAATAAAGTATTTTGAAGCAGTCCTGCAATACTGGTAAGGTAGAAGTGGGCATCGTTTTTTGTGTTGCCTACTTTCTGATTGCTTTGGGCTAGATGTTTTGCTCAGGTGATTCTCTAGCACCAGGTCAGTCCATTCATTATTAGAAATCATTTCTTTCTCCCCAGAGCTTAATTTCTAAGCCTCAGAGCTGCATTGTAAGACAATAGATGGTTAGAATTGATTTCAGAAAGTTATTGTTCAGGATCATTGTTCAGTATGTTCCAAGGTTGCTACATCATGCTTTTTTATAATTACAATCTCCACTTCACCAACGTATTTGTATTGTCTGGGTGATTTGAATTGAAGTACGTTATGGTTTCATGTGTTGTTTTTTCTACTTTTAGATTCACAGCCCTCCCATGCCCCCCAACAAAAGCAATTTTATCAGACAATTTAATTGGGGAATCAATTATAGTAGATAAATAAGTCTTATACTGAATGCTGCGTAAGCATAGAGTGTAATCATTTATCTAAATAGTGCTGCCTGCTTTGACTTGAAACAATTTGTCCCTTGTAGTTAATTTATAAGTTTTGGTTGTGTTCAGGCTTCAAATGAGTTTTAGCAGTGTTAGGAAGAGGAAGGAGCTAACCACTGTGAAAGTCTGTGGCCTGTACTTGGTGACTTCCAGCAAGATATATCATTACCCTCAAGAATTTGTGATTAAAAATTACTCCTCCTCTTTTCAGTTCGGTCAGCAGAACAGTGAATCTAATTTTATACCAGTGCTGACCTAATTTTAGAAAACTGAGCTCCTGTGGGTCCTGTGTTACTCCCTAGCCTATTTTCTGTGAGCCCCTCTTACAAGGGAGAATCATGAGGCTTGTCTTGGAGTCTAAAAATCTTGACCAAAGGCAACACTTTGAGATATTTTCATGTAGGCACTTGTTGCTTCCATGACCTGTACCTTGCTGTAACCTTTGTTTTAAGGCTTTTTTAGGTATCAGTTATTCTGATTTATTGCTGCTTGTGGACGCAGTAAAGGATGGAGCACAAATGGAAATCAAATTATCTGAATTCTTTTCAACCCCATATGTTTCTCAATCACTCTTATTTCAAATGCTCGTATTCAAGTCTGGCTCATTATGATGTGAAAGCTGAGGTCTATAAATAATAAATTAAATGTATCAGAGCTTACCGAACAAATAGTTTCTAGGAGAAGAGCAAGTGATTCCACTCACTTAGATACTTTTTTATTGCAGAAGCATTTATACAAGAGGTGGGAGCCTGTTAGCTTGAACCATTTCTCTTGGATTACAGACAATCCCTTCTTTTTTTGAAACAGAGATGACTCTTACAGAAGTGGCTGGAGAACAGTGATCTAAAAGAAAGTGCTCCTTCCAGGGTAGCCAAGCACACCGTGCCCACTTCCCTTTGACACAGCAAAATGCCATTGTTGGGTTATTGCTTCCACACTTTTCCTGTCTCAAGGTACCTGAGTCATCACAGCTGAACAGTATCCATTGTCTGTGATAAACTGTGAATAGGGGATGATGAAGTGGTGGTTTCCTGGAAAGGAGCAGAATTTAATCTTCAGAAATCCCCATCCCTTATAGAAGGCCTTCTGACAATCTGATAACTTACAAGTGCGAGCACTGTTAAAATTCATGTGGCTTGGAAAAAAGCCCTGTTTGATTGTCCTTTTAAGCACATTTTTAGGCTGGAAGCTTTTACACCAGTTACAAATATATTGATTTTTAAAAAAGAAATTATTGACCTTTAAAACCCTGGAGTCAGCAGCCGCCTGGCCTATTGGAGGCATTTGGTTATTTATATTCACAGAGGCGCAGGTGAGAGATGCAGTTTGGAGTCAGACCCTGGGCAGTGATCAGAACTCAGGGGTGGGTGATGAAAGCACAGGATTTGCTCACACAGAAATGCACAAGACTCACTACAGAAGGCTGAGATACCACTTATAGGACATCAGTCTATATTCCAGAGTGGGGATCTTAAACTTAATTTCCTGACTACTACTATCCTATTTCTGGGACAATTCCCATACCATCTGTGATTTGATAAAGTTTAGTTTATTCTTCTCTTCTGTGCCTGTCCCACTTGTGCTGTTATAACAGTAATAACATTTTAGCAATATTAGGCTCTGCTTTCTAATCAGTTTAGTACTCACACACACGTATGATTGTGGGTTTCTGAATGAAGGGTATATGTATGTAACACTAGTTTTCATATTTACCAAAGGATGACTGTGCTGTTTCTGCTTTGCCTTGTATTTACATTTTCACCCCAGAAAATAATTTTTTTCCTAAGTTCAGGCAGAGGAGCAATTTTCTGGCTGTCTAAACATATCAAGAAGCATTATATGAATGGGATATTAGTCACGTGAATTAACAGTACAGATCTGAAAATAAAAACAATGCTGTTATTTAGTGACTATACATTGATGATAGATTAAATAATACATATTGGTTTGCTTTTCTGTTAATTTTTCTTCTGATTTTCTTTACTTGAAATGCTCAGCTAGTACCACAGAAATTTTCATCCGCAGCAGGTTAACTGGCACAGAAAGCTTTGCTCTGGCAATCTAAGATGCTCAGTAATGATTTAGCATGGCTCTGAGTCACAACAGGTAAAAATCAAATCCTCACTTAGTTCCACAGCTTTACACTTCTGTACTAGTGATATACTGGCAGCCACATTTCTCCTCTCGATTTCTTTCTTCAGCAGACTACAGTTCTGTACTACTTCAGTATTTTTAAGGAGATGTTTGCACTGTGTTCCTTGTATTTCAGTGGTTGTTCCTCAGCCTTTTATTTATTTCGTGCCTCTCAAAAATCACTCTCCCATTCCTCCACCATCTATAATAATCTGTTCCTTCTGGATGGACATCCTTGTGCACTGGTGGTGGGAGACTAAAATGCAGTGTGGCTTCTGCTGTCTTGACAATCTATGGGTACTGAACTGTCCAGCAGAAGGATCAGAATTCCTGATCCCCATCCCACTGTCACACAGAAAATCCATTTGTCCCGCAGTGCTTCAGAATGTGATTGACAGGATGATGAAAGGTGTTGAATTGATTTTTTAGTGTTGAATTGATTTTGTAGTGTTCAATGAACTAATGTCAGAGTGAAAATGATGTTTTGCTGTGGTATCTGGACTCTAACAGCATCAGCCCCCATTCCTACCCCAGCTCACCTCCGGCAGGCATTATCCCTGCTCCCATTGCACGAGAACTGTGAGCTGAAGGGGCAGATGCCTTGTCAGAAGGTTTAGATCTAAAGACATATGATCCAGTTCCTGCCCCCAGTAATGGACCATAGGACAGCCCCGGCTTTTGGGGAGGGGACATCTGTTACATCACCTAAATGTTGTGTTTGGAACTTTGTTTCATTCCATTTGCCTCCAGTTCTGGGCCCCTCACTACAAGAAGGACATTGAGGTGCTGGAGTGTGTCCAGAGAAGGGGAGATGGTGAAGAGTCTGGAGCTGGGAGTGCTTAGCCTGGAGAAAAGGAGGCTCAGGGGAGAACTTATCACTCTGCACAACGGCCTGAAAGAAGGCTGCAGCCAGGGGGGCAGCCTCTCCTCCCAGACAACCAGTGACAGGATGAGGGGAAATGTCCTCAAGCTACACCAGGGCAAGCTGCTCATCAGGAAGAATTTCTTCAGTCACAGAAAGGGTGGTCAGGCATTACAATGGGCTGCCCAGGGGTTGGTACAGTCACCACCCCTGGAAGTGTTCAAGACATGACTCAGTGTGGTGCTCAGTGCCATGGTTTATTTGACAAGGTAGTATTTGGCCAAAGGTTGGACTTAATGATCTTGGAGGTCTTGTCCAACTTTAACAATTCCATAATTTGTGCTTGTTTTCTTTTGTATTCATTTGTATCTTAATCCTTATTTCTTTATTGATTCGTCTCTAAATCCACTATAAGGGTCAGAAATGTTGTCTCCCTTTGTCCTGTTCTTTCCTATTGTGTAAAATCCATCCTTCCATTTTTCTAATCCTTTATGTTATGTATGCATTTGGCTTCAGACAACTTTATACATTCTTTTTGCAAGAAATTGCTCAGAGTTGACATTTACATTCACCTTTTGAGGTGCAGCACTGATAATCTTTTGATTAATGTTAAACCTAGTTATGTCTCTTTCCCCATTATGTTATCCAAGAAAAAATACAGAGGAAAACCCACATTATTCAGGCAGGAAACCCCCAAAATTAGTAGTGTCATGTGGCTGCAATCTTCCCGAGACTTCTGAAAATAAAAGTTTTGGGTTGTGTTTTTTTAATAACAAGTGGTAGAAGTGCCTGTCATCTCTGTTGAATTCTAGCTCAGGTCTTCTAGCCAGTTTCACTTTCTTTTTAAAGTTTCTTTTGGCTTTCTGTGAGAAATGCATTTTGAGATTGAATTGCCATGTTTAGACAGGATGAATGTGCTGCAAGGCGGGGGGCTTTAGGTTTAGACAGGAATGATCCCACTCTTGTGATCAGCAGCTGTAAGGTCCTGCACTTGCAGCTTGTGTTATCATTTTTGAGATCTGAAACTATTTTTATAATAATGGACTTACCTATATAAGATACTAGGTTTGGCACAGGTAAAATTGGATGAAATGACAGGGTTGCTGTGGTATGCTGGAAGTCAGACGCATTCAGTGGTCCCATTTGATTTTCATATTTATACATTTTTCTGCTAGTTTAGGGGGTTTTTTTCCTTTTTTTAATCAAATATCAAACTTCATAGCAAGTACAAAAATCCAGCTTAATTATTTTCAGCTCCTGAGGTTTCAAACCCATTAAACAGCAGAGAGGCTCAGTAATTGTTTTATTACTACTACTGAAAGTGTAATAATACCAGTGGCAACAGAGGACAGTGAGCAAAACAATGAGAGAAATGTAAAGGCGTAAATAGAATCGTTAAAGCTGTTTCACACGAGATAAACACCAGTGTCAGGCTAATATTTCAAACCACAGACAGCGGGTTTAATTAACTCTTTCTTTCATTTCCCTCCTGAAGAAACTGTAGCAATATTTGGCTTTCTTAGAAGTGCAAGGCTTTCTGTATTGCTTCCTTTCCTCTCAAATCAGTCACCAGCTATAAATCTGTTAACAACAGTAACACAATAGGTACTTTCTGCAGTTCCTGGTAACACAGAGGTTCTACCCTGGCCCAGTTCTGTTCTGTTTTGCTCTCCAAGAGCAGTAGATGGGATGTGCACAGTCCCAGGTGGCTCCTGGCAGGGCAGGGCATTGTTCTGCTGCACACACCCTGGTGGTGCCCCCAGGAAGGCAGCCTGAACCCTGTCCTGGCATGGCAGTGCTTCCTGACCTGAACCGTGTCCTGGAGTTTTGTGGGATCATTTCTTGTTTGTGATATGTTCAGTGTATTGGATGTGACACAGCAGTGATTGTAAAGTTGTGAGGATGTGGTTGTGAGGAAAGCAGAGTTTAGAGGTGTTTAGGAACTGAAGAAAGGCTACTCTGCTCAAAGATTCCATGTTCTTTTCTATTTATGTGAGGATGCCTATTTAAATTTATTATTCTCCTAGCACCTTCCCTCAAATGTGATTTGTAAAGTTGTGGTTGTATTTCTATTTTGAGGGTGTTTTTTTGGCTTCTTTAGGATCTAGAACTTTTATGGTGTCGCATATGCACATGTATGTGTATACAGCACACAGTTTCATAGGAATTTTGGGTGTTTTATCTTTTTGAATTTCATGACAGAATCTGTAATGTTTGCAACTCAAGAAAAAACTTGAGTCTTCTCATTGCAAAAGTTGGAAAGAAGTCTTTAACAGAGAGATATGTATCTCATTTTCTGTTACCACCATACACTTTGTGCTCTTGTACATCTTGATGCATTGATTGTGTCCCATAAACCTCCAGTATCTCTACAACACAAAAAATCATTTGCTACATGATTTCCAGTACCACATGGCTTCCTTATAAATCAACAGTTTACTTGGCTTTCACTCTGGTTGCTTCACTGGGTCCTGGTACTGTCCTGTGTGTAACCTACAGATCACTTGGATGATGCATGTTTTGCTAAATGTTACCCAACATTGCTGGTGCCCCGAGGAGAAAGAACATTTTTCTCAAATACACACCATTAACTTGAAAAGGCTGGGAAAGACATGAGGAGAAATAGGGAGGAAAAGCTATACGGACTTTGCTGAGTATAACTGAAAATTCAGATGATGTCTAACATACATTTCAGAAGTGTCATTCAGGAGAACTGCTCTAGAGAGTGTACTCTGCTCTCAGAAGTGTTTCCCTTCGGACACTTGTTAATTTATTCACACAGATTGTCTTTAACACAGCATTCCTAAACTAGCCAACAACTCAGTAATGAAATTGCCTCAAAACCTAAAGAGAATACATGTCTAACATATTTAGCTTCCTTGTAATTTTTGAGATTTGAATTACAATCAAAGGAACACAAACAAGCGAGCTGATATTGAGTGAAAACACTTTTCACATGTTAATGAAATGAAAGAGAAGAAAAAAATATTTTCCTGTTGGTTCAGTTTTGAAAGACATCAGTTTTCACAAATCCAGATGATTCAACAAAGCTTGAGTATGGGAAAAGGTACTTTGTGATGAACATATTGTTTTTATTTTGTTTGAGGAAGAAAGAACTAAAACGGTGCCTTGGAATCTGCATCATCTGTGGTTTATTTTAGAGAAAATACAGACCACTGGCTTAGAGAAATACCGAAACAATATAGATTTTAATGGAAAAATAATTAGTCTTAACAAAATAATTAAAGAGAAACAAAAAAATCCTGATTTTATTTTAAATAACAGTCTGCTCAATCTCAGTTGTGATTGAAATTGGACATATTACCTTGTATTTGTATTAGGTTCTGACACTACATACACACATATATACTACACATATGTTACATTACTCCTTTATGTTTCAGTTGGATGTACCCTTCATCAATGTAGATGGTCAAAGGTTCAAATCTACTGGACTGAAAATGTTAAAAGAGTGCAGTAAAGTTTGGTGAAAAATGCAAGAATTGAAGGTAAAGAAAGCAATAGTTCTTATCCACCAAGTACGTTCATCACTAACTCAGAGAGTTTGAAAGATGCCAGGAAAGTATTTCACCCAGAGGGAGGCTGGGCACTGGAACAGGCTCCCCAGGGCAGTGGTCACAGCACCAGGGCTGGCTGAGCTCAAGGAGTGTTTGAACAACTCTCAGGCACACGTGCTGTGACTCTTGGGGATGGTGCTGTGCAGGGCCAGGAGCTGGACACGATGATCCTGATGGATCCCTTCCAATTCAGAACATTCTATGGTCTTATAATTCTAAGACTTCTTTACTGAAAGAAAAATGCTCTCCTCAAAAGTTAATGCCTGATCATGAGGGTTGGATGCCTGTTTCACATCACATACATGCCTTTCTTTAGCCCCTATAAACATCCTCAGTCATAGACTAAGATTAGATTTGATCTTAATTGATGAGAGCATGATACAAGAAGGTTGTGGAAAGCAGTATAACAAGTGTGCAAAGTGTTCCCTATTCTAAAAACAGGGCTTGTGTAAATTCAACTTGAAATACCATCTTTATTATGATTAATACAACTGTTCAAAGTGTTACTCATAGGTGCAGTTAGCTTACCTTATAACAAAGTGCTGTGCAGTGGGGAGGAGGTAAACCTCAAATCTGTTCAGGGTGCAGGGCATAGATCTACAGCTGCTGTAGCTGGAGCTACAGTGACATTAATAGAGAACTATTAGCTAAGTGTGTTTGTTTCAGAGGGGATGAAACAATCCATTTTTGCAGACCCCTGTGGAGAATATGGTTTGTCAAGTAGTTGGGATGGATTTGATACCTTTCTAGAGGTTGTTATCAAGAGCTTGTTCATTTCTGATGTGTAAAACCTTGTTGATTTGTTTAGAGCTCTTCATCTTTGAGTGGAGCTTTATGTTCAAATGAAATATACAGAAATGACCAGAGAACTGAATAACCTATTCAGGCTGATTTTTTGTGGGAAGAACTTGGCTGAACATTTTTCTTTTCTAAGTGAAATCAGTTGTAGGACCGAATCCACTCAACTGACTGCAGCAAAAGTCCTGCCTCTCCTGAATTCAGTTTCTGGAGGTGAAATGCCAAAAGGAATGTGAAACTCAAAGCTGAGGGGGATACCTTGCCACCCATCAGAGCAGCTGCCTGACTCTTCTTGCAGCTGCTTTGTGGTTGGTTTACTCTTCTAGGCTCAAGCAGAGCTCCAGAGTTGAGCATGCCTCAGTCTTAGGGATGTTTCCTCCCAGTTCCAGGGTACCAGCTCTGCGTCCCATTACTCCCTGAACATGTTTCATTGATAGTGGATTCTCTATTCCAAGTAAAATGGGTAGGACAGTAGGTAGCACTGTGCTGATTTTCCTTGTGCTGCCCCCCAGCTCACTAGTAAAGAATGACCCAAGAGCCCGATCATAGAAAAATAGCATTGGAAGTGTTAGTTTGTTTATTTTGGTGAAAATATGCCAGAAATGAAGCTTCACAGAAAGACCAGTGGATAACCCCATGTCACTCACACATGTCTTGCCACCTGGACCACAGCCAGACCATTTTTCTGTCAGTGACACTAAATGCCATACGTTTCCTTAATAATTCATCTCGCAACAAAAAAGCCTCAAGTTAAAGCATGTGTTTCTGCTTCACAAACAGCTCCTTGCACATGTGCTGACTTTGCAGCTGCTTCCTGCAGTCTTTGACTTCTGTAATTAGAACAACTGGCCAGCCCAGCTAATGATATTAAACTGACTGGTCTAGAATGTCGTTTATCTCAAGGGTTTAATTTGCTGAGTACAGGGCAGCACAATACAAGGTTTGCATGTGCTATGGCTGTAACTTGATTTTTTTAGCTCTTGTTGCTAAGTTACAATAAACTGTTATCACAGTAAATTGTCTGCATTTAAATGGACTAAGATTCCACCTGAAAGCAGCCACCCAGATGAGAATTGATAATATACTGATGTCTCAGAAGAAAGGAAAATGACACAGAAAAGACCAAGTTGTGAACAGGATAATTTTGTATTCTAGACATTAGCCAGACAGGCTCAAAAATAGCTGCTCAGACCCCAGAGACTATGGCATGTGCTTCACTAACAAGTGACTAAGAGCGGGTGTACAATAAATGGGTATTAATTTAAAAATAAGTTACATGACTATTATCAACTGTTAATAGAATCAAAATGATCTGTTGTCTGAATTGTACTTTAGAATTACTTTCCCTGGAAATATTCTGATACCCTTGCAGTCAGGCACCATATCTAAATGCTAAGACTTAGGGATATATTTTTAAAAAAGTATCAAAGTCTCTGCTTTTGTCCAAATGACTAAAAATAATCTTAAAGTGTAATAATGTTGGTAAATGCTCTCCACTCTTACAAGTGGAAAATTGTACAGTGTCCTGATGGGAAATGATGTAGAATCCATGGGGACACATGAAGACATTGTCCTGCCTCTTCCCAAAGCTCTGCATTCAATTCCTGAAAATTCTCTGAAGGAAGAACCTTTTTTCCCCTATCTATTTTAAAAGAGTGCATGGAGGGGGTAGTAGCTAAGGGGAGGGTTTATTGGTGCCGTGGTTGAGTTCATTCCAAAAATATTCATGCTGGGTCAATGGATTGTGGATCTTGGTGGCTACTGGGAAGCTGAGGGGTGTTTTTTTGTTAATTGCTGATACCTATTTGGTCACCTCCATGCGTGTGATCAATGTGGGACTTGTCATCTTCCTTGAGCAGAGAGTCCTTTTCGTGGCAGTAATGTCAGGGCAGTTTTTTAATAAAGGGTTTAAAGTCAACTCTTAATAAACCTATTGCCAGTACACAGAAGGTCCAAACCAGTAGAACATGTAGGATATTTCAGAGAAACACCATAATAATGTATAGGAAACACAGATAAATTCAGTTGCAATTGTGACACTTTCCACAGTACAGAAAACCTGTAAACCAAACCAAATGTCTTCCACTGCAGTTACACCATTAAAATCCAAAGGTAAGACTGTGGGATTCTGCAATGTGCACTAGCTGGTCTGATACTCTGTTTATAGGTCTAGAACAATATGATCCTGGGTTAATTTTAAAGGTGTCACCCTCCAAAGAAAGCCATTTGCTAAAAAGCATTGGATTGACAGAAATGATGCTGTAGACATTCAGTGAAAGATTTCCATTAAAATCACAACTAAAAACTGTCAGTCAGCCCCAGCAGAAACCTGCTTAGATAACTCTGCTAGAAATACTGGACCTCCTCTGGAAATGGAAGAATATTTTGCCAGGATTTCAGAACAGGGAGAAGCAGCTTCTCGCTTTACTTTAAATTGCTGTGCCAGAGACATTTACTGTCCTTGCAAAAACCCTCCTGCAACGCTGAATTTTTGATTCACAGCAGAAAAAGCAGAGAGGAATGCAGACAGAATATGTAGTGCAGTGCTGCCAGTGCTTCAGCAGACTTGTTCTGGTGCTTTCAGTGAGCACTACTTGTGGAAAGCCCGAAAATGGATCGCATCTATATGAGAGCCCCTCAGAGAGGGGGGGAATGACAGGGAAGCGTTTCTGCGGACTGTGGAATTTCAACTCATTAAAGTGATGAAACAACTGCTGTGGGAATGAATCCACACGGAGTCCATGACAGACGCCTGGTACGCTCCATTCCCAGCAGCACGACACAAAAGCCTCATCATTTAGCAATATTGAGAAGCCCCTTGTATCCACGGGAGCAGGTGGCAGTGCAAAAGTTGCATTAAGGTGAGGAAATGCAGGCACTAGGTTATATTTTGACCTGCCATCTCTCCCCCCGGGGGTAGCTGGGTGGTACACACGGGGTTAACACCAGAAAGACACACTGATGGCATGTAATGTCAGGTGTTCAGACACCCACCGAATTAGTCAGTGCCAGCTCCCCAGTTAGTGCCAGCGCGCAGCCTGGCACCCCCGAAGCCTCGGTTGGCTGCAGGGTAAAAAAGACACTTAAATCTCTTACCTTGGTCTAGTCCAGTGTAGCTTTTTGGTTGTTCTCCGTCCGCTATCAGAAGAAGAGAGATTAACGCCGGGTTCCAGTGAGTCATCCTAAATGACAGAGTAGGCTCTCTGCTCGCTCCGGCTGCTGGCTGCCTGCGCTGTGTGACAGCTGCCGGCTGGCCGGGGAACAAGCGTGTCCCATTCTGCAGCCTGCGGCAGGGGGAGAGGGGAAGGCAGCGCCGGCGAGGGGAGCTGGCAGCCAGAGCCGGGAGAAGCACCGGGAGAGAGAGAGGAGAGCGGCGGAGGCTGGAATATACCATGTGCCTGCGGGCTCCCCTTCCCCGCCCGCTGCCCAGCCCCGCAACGCGCTGCCCAAAAGTTACTTTTTATAATTTGTGGTGCTCCCTCCGGGTTCAGAGCCTCCCTGCTCCCGTCTTCTCTGTAGTCTGTGCTCGGAGGAACTCCTCGGCATTTCGGCGGTCACATTATCTTCTCCCTCCTTCGGAGGCTGGCGTGGATGCTCTACGCAGAGTATGTTCAGTAAAGGAGGTCTGTCTGTGGCTGTGTGAAAAGCAGCACTTGCCTTCTTGCAGCAATTTCATAGGCTGCTTGTCTGGGAGTGGGAAACCAAGGGCAAGGGCGGTAATTCTGGCATCAAAGGGAAAAAAAATCCACAAAAAAACCAGGAAAAGATGTTTGGAGTCACAAAACTGTACACAGGATAAGTGGGGAGAGAAACACTTCTTGGTTACTCCTAACAGAACAAGGTTGGGATGACTTCTGAGTCTCTGGTTTATCATCTCAGGACATATCTCTGCAGATCAGAAATTGGTGCTGGAGACAGAAGCCCTCCTGGGGATTCCCAAAATAATTTTCAAGAGGAATCCCAAAATAATTTTCAAGAGGAATCCCAAAATAATTTTCAAGAGGAAAAAGGAAGCTGTTAGAGTGCATTGCACTCAATGGCAATGATATATCTGGGCAAACACTAGTAGTTTCTAATCACTGTAAGTCTCCAAAGTATGGTTTAATAATTTCATTACACTCACACCCCTTGTATGCATAGGTTTGTTTATACAACCATTTTCTCAGGAAGCAAATAGAGGACAGCTTCACAGAAGTTGGTGGGGGCTGTAAATACTTTAGTGTCACTAGGACAGTGGAAGAAATGTTTGGGTTCTCACTGCTGGCTAACTAGTTTGCTAAATCTGGAAAGCTTTTGTGGGCTTTTGAATGGCCTTTATTAAATCATTTGTACTACTACCTCTGTCTCAAGCAATGCTCAGATGCTCTGAATATTTGTCAAATTTATCTGTGTCTAAAAGGGGTCGTGACGTTTCATATTTTATATTCCTGCAATGTAACTGTGTGTGGATGATCTTAATCCTGACTAATTGGTAAAATTCCCTAAGAAAACTAGGAAAAGAATTGCAGCAAAAGGTGAAAGAGCTAAGATAGTTATACATTCTTGATTAGAAAACTGAATGTAGGATAGTCCAAATGATTGCACCAGTTAAATATCCATTAGGTGTTCTGCCTGTGTTTCCCTCTGGAGAGTACAAAATGATTGGGTTTTTTTTTTTTATTCTGGTCTTATTGGATAAGGATGGTCCTGTGAGAATGAGATATGAGTTCTTCCAATTTTTTTTTTGAACATTTGATTTAATTATATATATAATTCTGATTGTGCTAAAGGTACTAGGGATTTACTGGACTCTAATTCATAATGAAGCAGAACAGCAGCCCATATCCAAGAGCTTAGGAAATGTTTCCTTAGGCTGATTGCAGGCAAAAATCATACCTTGGGGTTTTTTCCCCCTGAAAATTTGAACCAACATAGCAACTTCCTTTTAACCCTGGTAATTTCCACACCTACTTCTGCTTGGTGGCATGAATAGCAAATACCTGTGAGCCATGTGCTGCTGTAGAGTATAAGGAGACTTCTTCAGCCTGTGAGTGAGCAGCATGAAGTATATCCACGAGAGTGTTTAATCTGAACTCTCTGTGGACCTAAATTCATCAGGAGAAATAATCTTTGGTACCACTGGGTAGTGGCCATGGAGAAGTGCATCATTATGAATAACCAGCTGTGTTTAAGATGTCAATTCAGGGATCATGCAGGTCCCTTAGAAATCAACCAAAATTGTAAGTATTCAAGGTGTAAAAGACCTCAAGTGGAAAATAGTTGGGTAGGAGAAGAAAAAGATTTTATGCCATGGAAGACACCTGCTGTAACAAAGACTGTGCTTCAGCCTCTCTATGTGGTACTGGAATTGTCCAGTAAGACCCTGCACCACTGGGAATATTCAGTGGAAAATGACAGGGCAAGGGACACGTATCAATGACAGAGAATATAACCAAATTTTAACATTTCTCTGAGGTGACAGATGGCAGTGGCTGAATCTGGGGGTCCTCAGCAGGATAGGAGTGGGTAGAGCAACTAAAGCGGGTGTGACTGACTTTCTTGCACATTCAGAGAACCACAGACTTGGTAGCTCATTCTTTAGTACAGTTCTTTCTACCTTCCACATTGATAGAAACGTCACTAAATCACCCACTCATGATCATATCAATAAGACATTAGCATTATTATAAAAGTGATCATTTTAGAACATTTTAAAAATAGGAAGAACTCTCTTGAAATCTATCTTGTCCTTTAAATTCCTAAGAGGATGCTTTATTAGTTCTTTGCAAATTCCATTCTCCATTGAAATTTGGCCCAATGCAAGAGGTTAGGGAAGAATAGCCACAGTTTGGCTGGGAAGATTGCTGCTATTGTTTTGTCAATGATTGATTTTGTCAGAGTAAATATGGAATAAATTCCAATTCCAATTAAACTTGTAAAGCTATATATTACAAAAGCTGCATGAGTAAAACTCTCAGATGTCTATTTATTTTGAAGCTCTAGCTGATGACAGGAGTGTTATTTTCTGGAGAGATTGATTGACAACCTTCTTCAGATCAGATAGTGAAGATTTGCATATGCCAGAGTAGTCCTTAGGTTACTTGTTGCCAAAATAATTGGGAGTCATTGCTGCAGAGATAATGAACAGGTCAAGAATCAAATTAATCAAATGTAAGTCAGAAGTTGGCAGTGCTGCATAGAAAAACTTGTAGTGCAACTGCACTTGCCTGTAGCTGCCATAAAGGCCAGGCTGCCTGAGGAAGCTGGGACATCTCTACCATTGCAGTACTCAAAACCATCTCAGACAAACACAAAACACAACAGGGCATCCAGGGGGGGAAAAAAAAAAAAAGGAAAGAATGTATTTTTATTTAGAGCATGGTTATTGTGATTGTCTTTTATTCCCACATGCTAAATAGTCACTGAATATACAAATGGAATGAGGGCAGAGCTGGTCCTTTTCCATGACTTAGCGTTGAATGCAACAAAATGGACTTGATGGTCTCAAAGGTCTTTTCCAACCTAGTTACTTTTGTGATTCTGTGAAAATCACATCATTGCAGAATCATACTTTTGACTGGTCAGTTTTATCTGCTGAGTGGCTGGGCACCCTCCAAGAAATGACTAAAGTCTCTGGAAGGCAGTTATTTTCCTGAGTTCTTCTGAAGCAATGTAACCCATGTACTTATTTCTTACCCTCCCTTATCCAAGTCATTACTCCTGCTAAATTTCATCCCCTCACATTTTATTTCACCCTCATATTTTGTTACAAATAAAGAGAGAATAAAGCATTTTTCATGTTATTTTGCCTTTTTCTTTTACAGACATATGCTTCTCTGTTTGGTCCCTGTTAAGACTCCACACTTAACTCAAAGTTTTGCACTTCAATTTAGGTGCTGAAAATTTTATTTTAAACTCCAGTGAAAAATTCCAAGCATTAGACCTGCTAGGTCTTTTCTCTCAAGCATTATTTTGAGGTTAAAGTAATGAAATTTGAGCTCTGGAAAGTAAAATAGACTTGAGAGAAACTTCAACCTTGACTGTTAAGGGCAAACCCACTCCAGTGGTGATTGGCTATGTACAGAAGTCATTGGCCTAAAAAGTACAATTCCAGAATGCAGAACCACTACAAAAGTTATCTATTTTCTTTCTTTGGTGTGAAGCCCAAAATATTACATTTGATGTTAAAAATATATTTATATTCAAGAATCTGAACTTACTGTAACACCAGTATGGTTTTGAGTGGCAGTTATTATGTCCATGTGTCTATACATACAAAAAAAAATGTTTTCAAAACCAGTTAAATAAATGGTATGAATGATTGCTTTGGCTGAAAAGGTGGCTGCACATGGCTGCCATTAGCTGTGTGTAGATATTTGTGTTTCTGTTTACTTTTGAAATGTGAAGAACCACATGGAGACAGAGCATGTTACCAAAAAAAAGAGACTTTTTTGTCTGTAGATAAATAAGCTGTAATATTGACTGGGGAGAATGTTTTGTGATTGCTGAAGCTGGTGGAAAAGCTGGATATTGTACTTTTTTTTCCCAATTCCATTTTGTGAAAAGATGAAGGTGTTTTAAAATCACAGTTTAGAAAAAAGGCACTGAATTGGATTGATTTTATTCCTATTCCACAATGCAGCTCAGCTAAGCTCAACTATGTTTTTTTGGGTTTTATCTTCACTCTCTGAATGATCCAATGTTTTGGATTTGTGAGTTGCTGTTGTTATCCTATTGCAGTGGTTTAGTATTTTTGTTATGAAAAAGTTTTGGGGTTGGTTGTTTTCTCTACCTGATGTCTAATGCAATGCCTCATGAAAATGGTCCTGACAAAATACATTGATTGTCTCTGTTTATCCTCATCATGGGTAAGGGGAGCTGATTAATTCCTTTCTGTTCCTGCAGCAGCTTTTTAAGAAATTGTTGTGTCTGCCCACATCTCAGTTTATGAAGTGGGGAACCCATCTCCAAAAACATTTGCCTCTCACTCTGTTCTCACATGAGAGGATACTTTAGAAAACAGAGGGATGCTCCTTCCTACAGAGTACTCAAGTGAACTTCATTCTTCAGTGACTCAATATCCCTGCACATCAAGGAGATGATCTCAGGTTTCTAAAGCAATAGCCTTGACATATTATGTGCACTACCTGATTTTACAAGGGTGCTGAGCCCTTGAAAACAGATTTTATAAAGTGTTTTTAATACTGTGGCTTAGTTCAGTTGCAGTTTCCATTGTGAAACAGGATTTTGGTGTTTGAAGTATTCATGAAAAAAGGGATCTCTTTGGATCGGTTGTTTTTAAGGACTCGAGCCTTTATTTTACCTTTTCTTTCTCTGTTAAATTGGGACAAAAATATTTTGTGCATTTGTGCTTTTACACGAATTAGGTGGTTATAAAACCAAAACTCTCAACATTTACCTAGAACTAAGAAAAATGCAAGTCTCTAAGGCTGAAAATTCTTTAACAAGTATTTTTTACACTGAAAAAACCCCCAGCCCATTCAAATGCCAGCTTAGCACTTGTTTCCTCCTCCTTTTTCACCAGAAATGTGTCCAGTTTGGAAACAGTAGAAATAGTTACTGCAGATGAATGAAAATTTGCCTCAGCTGGTTGATGGATTCAGATGCATTGGATGTATTTGGAGTTAAGACCCTTCCTGGAAACCAACTTTAAATTTATACCTTAAATTGAATGACAAAGGTCCATCCCTGACTCAGAGGAGTTGGGAAGTCTGCCACATCAATTGTTATTCCAGAATACTAAAAGGTTTCATTTCAGATTGCCATAGAGCCCAAATAAATTTTAAGTTTAAAATAAGCCCAAAAGCCCAAGGAGTCTGCTGTCAGGGGAACAGATAGCTCAATAAGGAGTATTTATGTGGGTTCAGGGATAAATTGGATGCTTTTTCTCAGCAGTACACTTTGGCTTTGCTCTTATCAGAGGCTGGCATGAGTGATTTTCTGCTGTTTATTCAGAAGCATTAAAAGTGCCCTGTGGCGAGTGCACTCCTACTGACGAATGCCCAGACTGATATTTGGGTAGTGCTAACTGCTCCAGAAACTTGAGGTAGCTCAAACTGTGTGCTCAAAATGGGAAAATGCACCTCTGATTTACTTTTTGTGTAACAATGATATACACAAGGAGCTGTGTCTCAAAATCTTAGTGTTCTCCCTAAAACACTGTGGAAGCATCTCTTTCAACCCCACATCATCAATTCTCACTTGGAATAATTTTCAATTCATGTAGTGTGGGATAAGATTCAGAAGGAATAAAAATTTCAATGTTTTGTTTTGTTAACAAAATCAGTTCATTTTGGTCAGAGGAATATAATTATACATTAGAATCAGTTGTTCAGAGCCCAGAAATTGAGTGGTTGGTATCTGCTGTTAGCAAAGCATTTACATACCTTTACCCCAAAAGGGTAGTTAGTGATGTGTTGTTTGGTATCTCCCTGACGAGTGAAGCTTAGAAAATGCAGCTTGCTTCACTGAGCTGGCTTTTGTGGCTGGCAGAATTGGTCCTTGGTGCCAGCCACTTTGCTTTTCTAGGGGAAGGTATTAACAGAGAATTGCCGAGCACAGTGACTATTTTGGGCTCCTGAGGTAATGAGAGGTTAAAAGGTGTGAAGCAGGGTTCCAGCACCCTGGTTTTGATAGCCCATGCATCCTGGAAATTTAATTACATATTAGCTGCTGCTTTCCATGCTATTAATGTTGTGAAATGGCCTGTGAGGGAGATGGTCTCAATTAGCCCTTGCATTAACTTTTTGTCATTAATGTGTGTCAGTCTTGATGCTTTTAATTGTGTGAGACTTGAGGAGAGCTGGAGCAATCACACGGGGATGCCGGATTTGACTGAAGTCTGGCCTCTCAGGTCACAGTGATACAGAACAATTGGGTCTGGTTAAAAAAAAAGATAATGCAGAAATAGGGCAACCAACAGAAAGAGATAGTCTATTTTTACAACACCAGGAGTGGTTTAGAGCTTCCTGTTATTCCTGAGTAAACCCATAGTTTGTAATGATAAAGAAACTTATCTGTGACTTTTTTTTTAAATCTTAGTAAAGTTCACATTGGTTTTCTTGTCTGTCCTTCATTTATTTTCTGTTGACTCTCTCTCTTTCTGCCCCTTCCTCCATCCCTCCCAGTGGCTCAGCCTTTTAAAGATTTCCTGCCCTCCTGTTGGATGCATTAGGCATCATAGTGACAGCATAGCCCAGTCACCATGGCATCAGGCTCGAGGGTTGTCCTTTTCAATGCAAATAAAATTTCAGGGAAAAATTTTAGCACAAGATGATTCTGGTTTTACCTGCTTAAAATCTGATTTTTGAACAGGAAGCACAGGACTGAGAAAGTTCTTCTTGGAGCATGGGATATCTTAGAATTGGTTTCATGTATTCATTAAAGGAGTGATTTTTTTTTTTCAAGCTTACTGAATAGATGTGTTGAAGTCACAGTGATACAAGGTGTTTTGGTTTTAGGGTAAAATACTATTTTGAAATAATTCATGCTTTAAAATTATACATTTACTTCTAAGTCTGTCTGCTTTCTCCTGAAGATTACACATTATTGAAGCCAGGCTATGTAATCTCAGTTTCTTAACATGTCCTTTGTTCAGTGTATGATTTTTTTCTCTTCTCTAGTCATGCTATAGACCTGTAGAGCAGGTTAGTTAATGTTATTTGCAAACCTTGTTTATGCATTTATAATTTCACATATTAGTCTCTTTGCAACCTGGGCCAATCCAGGGACTTATCCAGGGGTCATCCAGGACTGTTACCCTCATGCTTCTTTTCTAAGTTTTGCTTTCACATCCACGTGGCACAGAAATGCCACGTGGCATTCACATGGCTTCCACATCCATTTCAGCACAGAAATGCTTCAGTTTCGGTTTCACCAGTCTTGTATGGAAAAAAGGCAAAGGATTTATTTAACTTTTCCTGGTCATTTTCCAAATGTGTGATATTTGTTTCAGTATAATTTCCAGACTTTTATTAGCTTGACTTTCAACAATTATTATCTTTCCTTCAGCAATTTAAGAAATACATGGTATTTTTTGACATCCAAAATGTAGCATTGTTCCTTTTTTTCCAAACCACTTGCTATTACCCTACCAAATAATATTTTCCAGCCTGACTGCTTTTCTCCAAAGCCAGTCTAACAAAAAAAGAAAGGCATTTGTCAGTTTCAAAATCAACAAATAGCTGTATTATCATTGTTATTTTTTCCCCCTTTCTTCCTCTCTCATTTATTTTCTGCCTGGAAAATTATTCTTCTAGAACACCAATCTTGGTTATTTTTTTGTCTCTAGTCACAAAACAGAGATATCTAAGTGTTTATGTTCTGTCCTGGTGATATGTAAAGTTGTCTCAGTTTTCCTCTGGAAGCACCTCTATATCATCAGTCCCTAAGGGCCAATTATATAAATTGACTCTGGTTTATCCATACTGTGGTTTTATGAGCAGAAATGCTGCCTCATTCTTAATATTTTTATAAATCAAATTATATTTGTAATATTTTACATGATTTATTTTTCTGTGTTGATATTTATGTCAAAATAATTTCATATTTTGTTTATTGCATAATCACAAATTTGTTTCTAAGCTGGAATAAACTTGTATGTAAGGAGAAAACTTCCTTACACATGCTCCTAAAACATCTTTCAAAAATAATCAAAATGGATTAATAAATAATCTAATTAGAATAGTTTGCTTTCTTCTAGGTTTTGTTTATATGGTGGTAAATCCTAAACCGTGTTTTTCCTTTTTCCCCCTTACATGGACGAACACACACAAATCTAATTCTGTATCAGGAAAATGCTCAGCCTAGAAAATCATAGTCAAACTGATTAGAATTTGGCAAAATCAAGAGAGTCTCACAACAGAGAATAGGAGGAAAACTTTTTTCTTTCTAATATTTTTTCCTCTAAAATGTACTGTTATAGTCAGTGACCATATTAAGAATATGAATAACAACAAAAATTGATAAGAGTTTATGCAATTAATTCTAAACCAAGTGCAATGCATCTACTTTTACTGTGAATTGTGAATTTTACTGTGAATCTTGTTGAAAGGTTTCATGCTCAGCTGTTACATATATTGGTCAGAAATGGTTTGTAGCAGCAGGAATATAATTCTATATAATGGCAGAAATGGAGAGAGGTGTAAAGAGGGCAGCAGTTGGATTAATGATGACAGTTCTGAATGTGCTGTTTCTTAGCTTTGCCCAATTATGACATTTGGATGTCATTTTTAATTTTCACAAACTTGAACAAGAAGACATGGTCGTGTGAGTCTTTCCAACCTCATGGAGGCCAGACCTGTACATCTGTTAGACAAACCATGGCTGTTTCTTTTAGTTACCTAATTGAATCGTGAGAGATACTTAAGTGCAACTGTATTCCTGTCATGCACATTTGACTGCCACAGAGAAATATTTTCCCCTGACTGCTGAGTAAGTTTGCAGCTATTTTTTCTTTCACTGCAGAAGTTGCAATCAGTGTTTTACTAAGTATGGTAAGATTTTAGTTTAAAAATAAATAATCTGGGTTATTTACGTGGAAGGAGAAACCTGAAGAGTTTCCTCAGATCAGGTACTAATTTTGATGTCAGTAGAACTTGAAATCTGAACATCCATGCTTAGGACATTGTTGAAATAATTTTTAAAACTCATCTTTTCATTGGTATTGATATAGCAGTTAAAGCTGAAGAAGGCAATTATTAACTTTTCTCAGGTGTGTCATCCAGCAGTTTAAATGTCTTGTCCTTGTCCTTCATACACTGAGGTGATCATGCAAATAAAGTTCAGAAAAATAAACTGTAAAATTAAATGATGATAACTTATATAAGCCTTGGTGTCTTAGAAGTTTAACCCAAACATCTGTCTGCTCTTTCTGCAACAACATTGTATTTTCTTTCCAAAACAGTTCAAGTAGTGGAAAAATAATCATAATATTAGTGTTATGTGGAGCTATTCTTAATCCAAGGCTTGCAGAGGAGGCATATATTTCCCATTTCCTCTCACTATTCTAGTTAGGAAGAAGCAATAACTAAAACTGAGAAACTTTGGACTTCCATCCAGCCTTGGGAACTGTTTGAGGAGTCCTTCTGTCTGGCCAGCCTGGAGCTCTTTCCAGACCATAGAATGATAGAATCATAGAATGTTTTGTGCTGGAAGGAACCCCAAAGTTATAATCTAGTTTCAGCCTCCCAGCCATGGGCAGGGACACCTTCCACTAGGTCAGGTTGCTCTCAGAGTCCCATCCAACCTGGTCTTGAACCCTTCCAGAACTGGGGCCTCATCTGTGCCTCATCACCATATGAAAAAAGAATTTCTTCCTTACCTCTAATATAAATCCCTCATCTCCTAGCTTTAAACCATTCCCCCTTGTCCTATCACCATCTGCAAGTGTAAAAATCCCTCTCCTCTTTTATTGTAGGCTGCTCTTAAGTATTGGAGGGCTGCAAGGTCTTCTTGGAGCCTCCCTTTCTTCATGCTGACCAACTCCAACTCTCAGCCTGTCTTCACAGGAGAGGTGCTGCAGCCTCTGATCATCTTTGTGGCCTCCTCTGGCCTCGCTCCAACAGCTCCATGAACTAGATTTATAATATTTTTAATTTTGCACATAACTCAGAAGTAATAGTTTTTAATTTGACTGGTTTATGGCCAAAAAGATATTGCTACCCAAGATTATAAGATCAGCTGTCAGCAGGCCTTTTATTTGCAGGGAATGGACAGCAGATGCTCCAAACAGACATAAAGGAACAGCTACACCCAGGGAACCACTTGGACCAAACCATCTTTTATTAGCCATAGACAAAGCCCGTGGCTGCTAAGGAGCCTTTATTAGCACTGCTTTTAATGTTGCCACCAAAACTATCTGTGCTTAGAGCTGCTGAACACGTCAGTTCACTTTGTAAGTCTGGGCTGCAGCAGTCCTGATTAATTTTGGCTGTGCTGCTCTCCTGGGACAGACAGACAGACAGACAGGCTGTAGCCTCAGCCACCAACCTGCTGTCCTGTTTGTGCTCACTCTGTGCACAGGAACCTACATCCCATGGGAACAGGACACTGCAGTAGCTGTGAACAGTTTACTTTATTCAGTAAATTTACTTAATAAAAGAAGTTAATTAAACATCTTGCATGGGTAATCTCTTTCAGTGTAGGCTTTTGGAAAATTTATTGCTTTTCCTTTTCATTGCTTTTCTTTGATACTTTGTTTCATTGAATTCCAGATTCAGTCCATCTGCATTAAAAATTATTTCACAGTTTCTGGTCAGAAAGTGCATATTAGGAGAGGCTTTGAAGTTAGGAAGTATAAATCAGGAGAGGTTCTTTGATTTGAGGCTTTCTCAAAAAGCCCAAACAAACTGGATTTGAGGTGTTGGTTAGGTTGTTTCTTTTTCTTTTGTTTGGTTTGTTTTTTTAATCACTATTATCTTTTTATTCCCCAACTAGCTAATATTTCTCCAGCATACAATGTAAGTTTTAATCTGTTTACTTAAAAGAAAATTTGTTTTGTAAACAAGCACGTCATTAATATTTATTTTACAATATCAGCATTTGAGACTTCAAAGACACGGTCTTTCTAAAGAAAAGGAGGGAATGTGGTCATATTTTCCTGTGCAATAAATATTGCCATTTTTCCAAATAGGACCAATATGAATTTAAAATGTGTAAAACTTTAAAATACATTGATATAAAATTTACCAATCTTAGTCTCCATGTACCCCACCTGAGCATGTGAATTTGTTTAACCAACTCTTCCATGCTTCAAAACGTCCAAGAAATGGATTAGACCTCAAATCTGTGTTCTGTTCCCTGACTTTTCAGTTATCTTTTCAATTATCTCAAATTTATCTTTTTGTTCACCTGGTTTTGTGCCATTTTTCAGTTAAATGTGATTTCATTTCTTCTGCAAATGATGTTTGATTAGAAGGAATAATTTGTTTCCTCTGTGAGTATTTCTCAATTAACTGATTAGCAAGTTTGGCTGGGAGGTTTTTGTCTTTTTTTTCTGCTTCAGTATTCTTTCCCTTTTTGAATCAGATGTTTCAAGAATCCCCATCATACTATTTCTCTTTTGGTGTCTGCTTCTTTTCAAATACCTGAATGCTCAATTCATTTTTAATAATATCAGAAAATAACAATAGTTTTGGTTTGCTTAATTGTCAGTTTTATTTTGTTTCAAAATATGTTTTATGAACAAAAGAGATTTCTCTGAAAGCTACCTTTTTTTTTGTTTCACAGCCATGTATATCTTCCATTTTATTAGTGAGACAGCATAAAACATCTGAATATGGATTTTTTAAAACTGTCAAAGAGTCTTAAAGGAAATTTGCTTTTTTCACATATGATGTTGGGAAAATTTAGAGAATATATATGTATATATAAACTGCATGAAATCTTCCTGTTATTTGGGAATTTGTTTTTTGTAATGATTTTTGCTTTGTGATTTATGAGAAATATTGAAATAAGTAATCAACATCTAAATTCTTTCTTCAAACTGAAAGGGCAATTTATGTGTGTGAAAATCATATTTGATATTTAGGAGATTAAGCCTTCTGCAGGCTACAATGTTCATTTTTCCAGTCATGCAGCTGAATAAACGACCCTTATTAGCTGTCACTATTACATCAGTTTAAACATGAAAGGTGACAACCTGCTTTTATTAAAGGTGTTGGCAATGCTTCCAGTGACCTCACAGAACCAGAAGTGAGGTGGAGAACAAGCGCCTCAGAATTACCTGCTGAGAAATAAAAACTTCTCTTTCCACAAGGAAAAATAACCCTGGAAATTCAACAGATGAACTATTCTATTACAAAATTCTGCTTACCTCTCTTTCTGGTATGCCTGTCTCAGCTGGATGAAATCTTTGAATCTTTGTATACTCATTAGTACCGAGCATGCAGCTCTTCGCAAAAGGAAAGCTGAAACCCAACTAGCTGATCTTGTGAAAAAGCTCCCACAGCTCTGGAAACTGCAATAAAGGTGATAGATTTTTGGATTATAATTTGAAAACATTTTTTTTTCATTGATATTATGGAAGAAGATATGAACACAGAAGTTTAAAATCTGCCCTTGCAAATCTCACTGGGAACCCTGGCCAAGTTGCTTTACTCTCTGAGATGCATGTTTGAGTGTGTATAATTTCATAGATTAAACCCACAGGCTATCAGTTTCCCTGTGTCTAATAAACATGATCTATGCAGAATTGATTTTGCTTGGCCAGTTTCAAGATGAAAATGTACTTTTATCTATTTTTCTGAAGTGTTTATTGGGGTCATTTCACATACTGCAGCAGGAGAGGTAAATATTCAGTATTTTCATGAGATAAATGAGCAGCAAGATGATAAAATCTTGCCTGAGTAACTTGGCCTGCACCAAATTAACCCAATCTCAATGCAAAAATGAGACGGGGGGAAAACTTACTTGCAAGACAAAACACAAGCACAGAGTCTAAATTTTTTCACAGGCTCTATGTAGCACTGTCTTCCATCTTCCCTTTTGCACGTTATTCTGGAACGTGCACTGCACTGCCATCAAATGTTGGTATGGAGGAAACAAAGAACCATTTAGGAGGTTTGTTCTTCCATCTTTTTAGTTCTGCTCTGAGTCCCTCTGTATTGCTACTTGCCCTTCAGCTGCACAGAGACCTCATGCAGCTGAGAAAGCCAAACTCTTGATTCTGCATAACTGTCCTGAGCATGGCTGGGCTCTTCAGCTGCTCATCTGAGACATCAGAACCTCCTCTGAAATTGATCTCATCATCCTTTTGCTTTTGTGCCTCCTTCTTACTAGATTGTTGTTCCAGCTAGAAAGAGAATCTACAATAATGGGGGATTTGAATAGTGTTCCCTATTATCACTTAAAGATGCAGTGCAAAGGCTGTAAAGGTTGTCTGACTTTGAAGCAATTTTTGCAATCCTTTCTGCCCTCACATTTGCTCAAAGGTGTCAAACATTTTCTATTCCCATCATAAATGACTGAAATACAGAATTTGTCAAGCTTGGCGAGATGTTTGCTGCATCACTTGATTTTGAACACTTTGCTTAATCTGCTTTTAAAAGTTTGTTTGGGCCACGTTAACATTTGAGTTACCTAAATAATTATTTTAATTGTGTGTCCACGTGGGAGAGAAGGAGTGCTAGTGGGTTTTTTTTCAATACCTACAGTAATAACTGTAATCCTTGTAAATCTGGAAGAGGGGTAGGGAAACAAGTTTAGTGATGTAGGACACCTTTTTCACACATCTCTGTTGATGGAGTGGAGCAAAAAGGAAAATTCTAGACAATTTTTAGTGATGTATAAAAAGCTATACTACAGAACAAAATACCTGCACTTGAATCTTTTGTGGGAGTAGATCACATATTTTTTCCAGCGCTGACCCCCTGTTTACTCAGTATATTTACCCTTGTTTAAAAGATTACACAGTATATAGTACCAGTAGCAATTTCACCCAAGCAGGGATGAGTTAAAATAATTATTATGATGGAATTTTAACATCCCTTGGCTCTTGAATATTTGGTTTCTCCATGAACAGGGTTTTTATTAGGGGAGCTAGAAATAAATATGACGACCTAGGAGAGCATCAGGATTTCTGTTTACCTATGAATTCATCATGCTTCCTTATCTACTAAGAGAGGCTACTTGCAAAATCAGTAGTTTACTGTCAGCTAGATAATCAGAAAGAATACAGGTAGATACAGAATACATGTTTTTGAATCCAATACATATGTTTTAATAAAAATAGATTTAAACTGACTTTTAAACCCCATCCTTTTTAATTGTTATTGCATCAATTTAATACCATAATAAAATTGTTATAGCGCAGAAACCTTATGTATAACATTTTTATCAGTAAGTGCTTAATCTGAGGTGTCACTTAAGTTGACCATGAGTATTTGTTTTAATATTTTAAAAAAGCTAAAAAAAATAGTCTCATCATATATATAACTGCAGAGGTTCCTAAAGCATGACAGCAATTTTTTCTCTCTGCTCTTACAGCTTGCGTCATTGATAGAGTTAAAAAGAGAAGTGGTTGTCTAGCAACACTGACATCTTTATTTCTTGTTTTGATAGTGCTAATCTATCAGCATCTGCAGCTAATGGGAACACATAGTTTAGAATTTTTTCTTACAGCCCTTCATATGAAGAAAAATGTAATTTTAGTAGTAGGCAAGAAACTGATTTTGACCTTTGTTTTAAAGAGATTGTGTTGTCATTTTAATGCACAGTAATTAATAATTAGTACATGTACAGTAATTTTTAAAAGATAATTAATAGAAATTGTATTCTTCAAAAATAATTCCTGGCTGTAGATTGACATAATACTAATTCATAAATTGCAGTAGGTATTATCCTTTGCATTATTGTTAGAAAAAAGTAAGGTTTTCAGCTTTTTTTCTTCCCCAGATGATTTTTATCGAGTGACAACTAGATTTATAGGATGATACTTTCTGCTGAATTAATATTCTTTTCGTTTCTTAGCCTCACTAGTCTGAGTTGTCTGGTGGCCAAATTTCTTTAAAGCATAGGAGAACAGTAGGCTGAAAGCATAAAGGAGGAGACGACTGAACTTGGAAATGGGTAATTTCAAGGTATTCAATTTAAACAAAAGACAAATTCTTAAATGTGGAAAGGGTTGAGATGCTAAAGAAAAGAGAGAAGTGGTGCATCAAAGGAGGACTAAGATACACTCAAAATCTGAGAAACAACAAGAGGTAGAGAAATAGTAATGTAGTTCTGGAATTGGATTCAGCTGTGAATTCAGGTGTGGACATTGCCGTTAACGTGGCCTGTGTGACTAAGAAAGAGCTCCTTGGTGTGATGCTTGAAAAGGGAGGAAATCAGTCAAATACTGTCAGTAAAATTGCTCAAAAATAGGCGAAATACAGTGGTTCTATTTAGTGATTGGTACTTTTGTAATTGTATGGTAAAGCACTTTAACTCCTAGGATAAAGGAGGGTTTTTTTGAGAGGCAATGGAGTGATAGTTAATGTATTTCATTCTGAAGCATAGAATTTTCAAAACAAAATGTAATTGTTGAGATCCTGGGTTTGATTAAGAATTCTCCTTGTTCAGCATCCTGCTTGTGACAGCAACCTGTGAAGGTAAGAAACATTACACATGTTTAAAAACCTGTCTTTGGGATATTTGCCTTGCTTCTGAGTAGTACTTTTGGGATATCTCAAAACAGAAGCTGCACATGCATAACTTTTTATGGATGTTGTTGGATGTGTTTTCCATTAGTTATTCTCCTTCCATTTTGGATCAATGTGTATTTTGAGTCTTGGTGCTATCTGAATAAGGAACTTCAAATGTTCTTGTTTTGTACATTCTTTAGCTTGTTTTAGTGAGCTGCCTCACAATAACACTGATTTGCCTATGTGTCTTGTATGATAGGAAGTAGTAAATATTAATTTCCCAATTGCTTTCTTGGTATTAGTCATCATTTTATAGCTTTCTGTGACAGTTCCCAGTCATCAATTTCTTGAAAAATGCCCTTCTTGGAAGGCAAGTACAGTGCCATGAGGCCAGGGGTAGCTGTCTGTCTCAGCAGGTCAGGCATGGTGCAGACATCCATTTACAGCAGGTCCAGAGAACAGATGGCCAAGGAATTTGTCTGTGGGGAGCCTTTAAAAAATGGAAATGACAATCTGGGGCATTATTTATTCCATACATGGTGAGCAAGATAATCAAAAGTACTTTATACGTCATTAGAGGACTTGTAACTTGCAACTGTGAGCCTTACAAGAATTCTTGGAGTAGTGCAAGGATTTTTGTAATTCCTATAAGAAAAAGAAATCTCTTTTCCTTCTGAAGATAGCATCATCACTTATCAGTTTTCTCAGATATTGAATATACGTTTCCCAGAAATTTTTGTAAATCTTGAACAAATATTATCAGCCCTGGATAGATTCTTCAATAAACCTAATTCTTTTAGGACATCTCCAAGATATATGTGTAAATGGAGGGGATTCTCAGCTGAAGCCTTGAAAGCTAGTGTCATATATCTCATACCTTGAGAATGTACATCTGAATTATCACAGGAAAGTGCTAAGTATGAGAATGATTGAAAATCTGAAATATTGGAGTGTAATATCAGAAATGTCCAAGTTGAGCAGCCTTGGTGTACTAAATGACATGTCTGATGAAGGTTTCATGGCATGGCTAGCTTTCCTAGTTTTTCCATCAGTTGGTTGAAGGTTTAATAGAGAAGGTAGAAGTATGTAGTTATGCTATATTTGCACTGCTTTCTGGGGCCAGTGGCTTGTGTGCAAACACTGAGTAATCTGCTGTAAGTCATCCTGTCACGGGGGTTTCACATGACCCTGGCCACAGCTGCCTTCTCTCATCTACAGGTGGGCTCATCACACACTCTGCTCTGATGGGTCATCTTTTGGAGACAGGAAAATGTTTGTGTCCTTCTTGCATTTGGAGAAACTTATTCCATGTGGACAGGACTGAAGTGCCCTTTCAGAAGTTTTCTCTGCAGTGTCAGAAGAGCAAAATTTGAGTGGGAAGGGTCTAACCCTCCACCCCATCCCAGACCATAGAGATGGTGTCAAGCTTGGGAATTTGGGAGCAAAGGAGTTGAAGGAGAGTAAAATAACTTGGGATAGGGCTGAATATCTTAGATGATGTTTGAGGAATGAGATGGGAAGAAAAATGGTGGGAGTTCAAAGAATGAGGGTTACTTAGCCTCACTAACTAATAGCCTAGGGCTTTTAGCCTAGCTAAAACTTATTCTGGAACCCAATCCCACATGCCAGCATACTGCAGACATGGGAGTGTGTAATTCATCTTCTCTTTTCATTGTTAATACCCTTTCAGAATGTTATGTCTTCCCATCCTGTCTCCATTTTCAGCTACCCAGGTTGATAAATATTTAATTATATAAATTTTCCATCATAAATCATTTCTTCCATGCTCTAATCTGATCTGCTAGTCCTTTCTTAACACATTGCAATTTGTCAGTCTTACAGCTAACATTATTTCCTGCACTGAATTAATTCTTTGTAGTGTGTTCATGCCAAAATCCAGCCAAAGGTCAAGCAATTATCATTTCTGCAATGCATTGTCTCCATGGATTTTAGTCTGCCACTGCACTAATCCTGTGTTGTTTTTTGGGATTTCTGCAACTTGGGGGTTTCTATCACCCACACTTCTCTTTTGTTGTATTTTCTAGATTTCTTCCACTCAGTGAATACCCATCCACACGTTGATTTCTATGTCCCTAGGTGTTTTGTTATGTGCATTTTTCTAAATTGAAACTCATGCTGTCTTTTTCTGCCCACTAGTGCCTCTGGCTCTATATTGTGTCATGAGTCACTAATGAGCCTAACATCTCTCAGCTCTGACTGATATTCACAACTCTTTCTGATTTAGTATTGTCTGCAAATTGCACCAGAGCATTATAAAGATATTTTTTAGAAGGCAGAGTTCATTAAAAAAATTCTAGAAGACATTTTTCCACAAACTGAATATGTTCTCATCAACCACTTTGTCTGTTGTCCCCAGAGGATATCATACTTTGTGGCATCAGAAATCAACTCTCATGCTTAAAAAGGATGATAGCCTTCATTTTCAGATTGGTACTTTTTTTTTTCTTTTTAATGTATTCTTCCTTGGTTTCTAAAGTACAAAGTTGAATAAATATGTGGTGTACATAGGAAAACCAGGCAAGAGATTTGTTTCATTACAAGGCTAAGGTTAGAATCTTATTTAAAAGGGTGATTTTGTTTAAAAGGAAATGGGGAAATTCTTTAAGAGGAAAAGACAAAGCTTCCTAAGTTCTTCATGCTCAGAAAACTGTAACATGTTGTCCTTAGACGTTTTGGAGAACTGCAGTACTCCTCAGTGCTATTCCTGTACAGTTCTAGTAATTTGGCTAGATTTCTCTGGCTGCCCTCCCAGGTGTCATGGCAAAATAAAATAGAAAATGAGAGATTGTGAGACTTCTCAGCTTGGTGCTTTGAGTGAGAGTACAGCACATGGTGGGTGAAAGTCAGCTGACTTGATCAGGAGTTATGTTCACAAATCTGGCAGGATGGCTGTGTCTACTGTGGTGATCTGTAATTTACTGCAGAGATCCTATTTGGATGTATTAGGTGCCCCTGCTGATCAGACCCTCTAGCTGTGACAAACAGAAGCTGGTTACTGGCTCTTAGGATGGGGCACTGATGCTGCTGTCTGGAGACAATTACAGTAATCATGCCTAGGAATAATAGCAAGTGACAAAAGGAGCAGAGGGCAGCCTTGCCATCCCACTTGAAATTTCTCTGCCTGTCTCTAGGGAGCCTTTCAGATCCCCAAGGGCAGCTGCACACACTTTTGTTGGGAGGGTGACCCATGCCAAAGAGCACCTGACACTGAGAGATTCTCCTAAGGCTAAATGTCTCACCTTTCTGCCAATTTGCCACTTGGCTCCAGTGATAACTGAGAAACCCCAGGCCTGTAAAGTGGCTGCTCTGCCATGGACACATGGTGACACAGTGAGGAAGTTGGCATGGTCAGATGAATCACCACAGCCCCCTGCAAGGTATCTGAGATGATGGAAGAGATCCAGATTCAGGGACAGAGGCAGCTGTGAACAAAAGCTTCCAAAAATTTTTAGTGCGTCATTAAAGACATAAAATGAGTCCAACAGTAAAAGGATCTGTTTTAGAGGAAATTTCCTTTCAACACCACAAAGCAGGTTATGTCCTCTGATTCCTTCTTACAGATGTGCTTTACCACCAGCCAGAGAGAGAGGCCTATGGATCCACAAATTTTCAGTGTCTTTCAGTGTGCACAGTGTACACCTCACAGAAAATTACAAATGTATTATCCACTGGTATAAGTATTCTCAAATTAAGAAACTGATGTTCCAATGTCAAATTTGTATCCTACAGTGAATTGAAAAAATTGAAACAGGTAGAGTGCAATACTGAAAAAAACCCCTCACCCTCTTCACAAGCTTTCAGTATCCCCTCTTGTAGAACACAAACTAGGTCTTTATTTCCTTAATATTTTTAATCTCTTAGGGTTCTGCTGCTTTCTGTTCTTTTGCAAGGTCGTATCTAGCAAAGAGCAAGCACAGAGCCAATGGAACAGCTTGTGCAGTTATTGCTACTGAGGCACTTTAATTCTTGGACTTGCCCCCTTTCCTGGGGCAGCCATTTAAGAGACAGGTCTCCCACCAGGTGCACGAAATACTCTTCCAAGGAAATGCAAGCTAATTGCTTTCATTCTGCTTCTGAACCTCAGGGCCAGGGGAAAGGCAATGGTCTAGGAGCGTAATAACTTGAGATACTGAAGTTTCATTGGCAGTTTGCTTTGATATGTGCAAGAATTCAGAGCAAGGTTAATAAAAGTGGAAATGTTCATGAAGTCTAATTTCTTTAGTTTAAATATGGTTTAAGTTTATTCCACTAAAGTAGCTAAATAAGGAAGCAAATGCACAAAAATGTTCCTGCAGTGGGAAATCAGTCTACTGTGGTTTAAGATATTGGAACTGCTTTTCATAAATGTGCTCCTCGGTCTTAAAGAAATGTTTGCTGCAAATGGAAGATAAGTTATGTTCTCATTGGTCTCAGCTTGTTGACTTTTTGTAATTTCTTCACTGCCACAGATTTCTGTCACAGCTTTTTGTCCAAATAGGATGATGCCTTTATTAGACCACTCATGTACTGATTTGAGAAAGAATTGTCATAGCCCTAAACAGTCTCAGGACCAAGAATACTTCTTGTATTTTGAACCTTGGAAGCGTTGTGCATTTTTACAGGATTATTTGTTAGTTATTGTTAAGCATCCTGAGAGTGTATCCAATAGGAAAGAGGCTGTAATGGCCAGTCTGAAAGAAATAACATACATATAATACAAAATTCTCCATTCATGTTTTGAAATAAAAACATAGAGTGAAAAGTTTTAATAAAATGTACAATTTAACAAGATTAGCTCTGACTCCTAAAATTTGCCACATTTTCAGTGTTACAGCAGGCTTGATGCAATGTACATGTAACAACAGAGACTTCTGTATAGATTTAAAAGGCTACACTTAACCCTCTAAATTTTTCAGTACTCTAATCCTCTGGAGCTTTTTCTTGGAGAAGGTATCTGATCTTTGGTTAGAATTAAACAAATCAGATGGTGCTGTAAAGCACAGTCACTGGCTTTAAAGTTGGATGTCTAATTAAATGTAATGTAACTACTCAGAGAAAGGAAATGACCTACTATGAGATATTAAGTGATTGACATGAACCAGTTCTGCTTCCCTCCCATTCTGCTGAAGGAGTTCTGTCTGTTGATGTTTACACAGGAGAGCTAGCAAGAAAGAAAACTACTCTGTAGAGGATTATAAGTAAATTTCTAATGTTCTGGAGTTGGCAGAAATGTCAGACTAGCCAGTCCTCTTCCTGGGTCTTTTTTTAACATCACTTTCACTGTTACCTTCGTTTGTTCACACAGTCCACACAAAAAATCACAATATAAAAATTAAACAGCCCTTGTCTTGTGCCCAGTAGCCTGAGACCTTTTTGCCATTTCATAAGATTTCAGAGCACAGTTCTGAGAGGCACCTGAGTTCTGCAGAGATTTACATAAGATGTAGAAAAGTATAACGGGAAAAAACTTCTTGTTCTTTTCCTCCTCCCTCCCCCCATTTTCTTTTGTTCTGTGAGCAGTTTCCCCAAATCTCACCCTTTTAAAGAAGCTAATTACTGCTCTTCACTGGCATGCATTAGCATTATGCTGTTGTCAGTCTGTCAGGTGCACTTAGTCAGGGTTTAATAGGCTTGCAGTGAGCTACAATTAAACTCTGGAATTAACATTTAAAGAGTGTTTACATGGTTTCCTCTTCCCTTCCTCCCCCGCAGCAGTTTGCTTAAAGACGCAAGCAGCTTTCTGCTCTGCTTTAATTGTTATGTGAGGGAAATACTGAAGAAATCCATGAAGTTGACTTTCGTTTAAAATCTGAGCTCTGTGTTTTGCAGCTCTTGGGAACCATTACAGTGCTATTTTTTCAAACGAAAAATCGTAGCGATTTAAATCCGTGTGGTCAAATATAACTCCCTTAACCATGCTAACAAATATCAGCAATTAAAAAGAGGAAGAGCTGGTGCTCATTCAGAAGCAGTGTCGTTTTCCACTAAGCCCTGAGAGGAGTGAGAGGCTCTCTGGTGCTCTTCTGGTCCAGAGGCAGAGGAGACTCACATGAGCATGAATTACTCCTTTCTCTGTGGCCTCAGGAGCTGCACTCTGGTGTCTGCAGATCTCAGTGCTTTGGTCTCTCAAAAAGTTAAGTCATATTTGTATGGATGACACTCCGTGCAGATGTTCTTCTTTCCCAGTCAGGGAGGGATCCTTTATGCTGTTATCAGTCCCATCAGCATCCTCTTGGCATTCACTGAGACCAGTTTTGCTTCCTCCATTGACTGAAAGCTCTTTCAAAGACCTCAAGTCTCAAGAAAGCCCCTCACACTCCTGCTTCCTTTGCAGAAATCACCTCTGGGCTGAAAAAACTTTAGGACTTAAATGTTAGATGCATATTTTGTGCTATGCATGCTCCAGAGAGCACTGACAGGAAGCCTCTTAGTAATGGGTACAGAGGGATGAGCTTTGAGGAGTCAAAATTCTCAATGGGGAAAAATTAAAATTATGTTAAATCTGTCTGCCCCTCTAGCAATTTTAATTGCTGTCGCTGAGGATATGCCCTAGAGTGCGGGGGTTTTCTTGGCTATTCATTGGATGGAAAAGGAGAATCTGTGTTCTTTCTTGTAAATAGCGACTTTGCAATTTAGCTCTTAAATATTTCTTAGATATCCCTACTTTTCAAACATAACATGCAAGCCTAAGCTTTCACATTTGATAGATTTATTGCTACATTGTACATTGTCATTTATTTATTAATGGTTATTGCCTATATCATCTTTATGTAAGCCAGTTGTGGCCCCCTAGTTTTATGTGTGGAATCTGAGGGTAGCAATTTGAGAATTTTCAGAAAAGTTTTGGTATTCAGATAACACATGTCCAAACACTCACCCTTATTTCTATGTACAGGGATTAGATCTCCTCCACCCTAAATTCTTCAAATTAAGAATCTATTAATCTCTTTATTACTTGCAAATATATGGGATGGTAGCTGAGGGAAATGGGAGTGTTTTAAACTAAACAGATGATACTGTTTGTCCTTCAATAGAGAAATAAATTTTCTTTCAGGTGGACATGAGGGAATGTTTGGGGAAAAAACCCTTGAACTCTCCACATAACTCAAAAACCAACAGTCATGCAGCCAGGCTACTGCTACTTGCTGCATAAATGGATTGGCCACAGGTGAGGAGACCAAACCAATGGTCATCTCCAGTTCCTCTTCCACCATTTCTCTGTAACTCCAAAACTTGTCCCATTTCTCTCAGCAGAGCTGTTATCACAAGGGTTTCTATGGTTTCTGATGATGAATTCTGTTAAACCAGTGGGGAATTTGAAAACCATTCAAAAGTGCTGCAGAACCAATGTTTGGACAGATAAAGTGAAGCCTAAATTAAACAGAGGAATTAATGTTATGTTACTGGGAAAAGTTTTTTTTCGCACCATGGGATAGGGGAGGAACACAAAAACAGACATAGATGCCAAAGCCTTTTGTGATCCACCATTAGTTTAAGAAAAATAGCTGATCAAGAAGTTTTTGCTATCCAGCTGGTGATTAATCTCTTGTAGCTTCTTTTTTGATTAGGTTGTTTAAATTATGCCATTAAATCAGTATTTAATATTACACGAATCTTTCTATTCAGATTTTTAACGTCCTGATCTCCCAGGTCTGTTCAATTTCCTACACTATAGTGGAGTCTGAGAAAAAGCAAATTGTTTTGCAACACTGAGAGGTGATGCTTGGAGCAGGAAATGCCCCAAATCAAATAATCTGCGTGAGAGAGATATAAGAGTTATGCTGTCAATATCTCTTCATTCTGAAAACAACAATCCTGTAACACAAAACCACTTTCGTCATCTACCATGTTAGAAAAACAAAAAAAACCCTCTTTTTTTGGCATGGGAATCTTTGGGCCGTTGACCAGTGTATTCTAGTGTGTAACCCTAGAGAAGTTTGCTTTCCTGACCTTAGCATGGTCCCATCCAAAATATTGCAGCTCTGTAATTGTCTTAGCAGCAGCAGCACAACCCAGACTGCAGAGTGCTGGGTATATGAGTCATGCTAAAGCCAGACATTGTGCAATTTGGCAGGAAAAAATGACTGAGAAGAATATTTTAGATGAAATACTTTCTGACTCCTTAGCTTGAGGGCACATATCAGGTTACAGGACAAATATGCTTTAGAGTGGATGATGTTCTAAAAAGAAGTGGAGAACTTTGAAGGCACTAAACTGTAGGCCAGATGAACTAAAAAAAAAATCTCAGGAGAAAATTATCCATGAATATACTATGGCAATCTTTGAGTAATTCCTCTTTGCTTAGACAGGAGAGATGCCTCTTTTTTACTCTTTTTTTTTTAACATTCTACCTCATAAAAGATACAGGGTTTATGGTACTGGAAATCAAATAATGTGTATTTATTCAAGAACAATATTCAACTGCAAGGTGTTCCTGCATGGTCTTGTTTATGTTGCTGAGCTTTGAGATGGAAGATCTCAATCCAGCAGGACTGAGCTTTGCAGTTTTCAGTGGGATACTGTGCACAGCTTGGGGATGTCCCATGCATGTTACTGTGTAAAATCCTGCCAACAGACATTGGCCTTCTCTAGAAATTGGACCAAACTTTAACAGAGCAAACTGACAAAGGCAGTGTCTTCATCATCTCAGTACAGAAGGTCCAGCAGGCCTTAAACATTCCTTGTACTATCAGAATTTTAGTTTGGATTGTGACTGTGAAAGAATTTTCATGGCACTGAGTCTTTGTGGGTTCAAGGGCAAGAATTTAAAAGGTGTTTGGTGAACATGATTCCTTTCGTCTCACATATCAGAGAAAAGAATGCTTTAAAAAACTAAGTTTTCAGAAAGTGCTAGGTTTTCTTTGCTCCTTGCAGAGACTCTAAATGATTTTTCAAAATAGATGTGTCTAGTTATTTTTTTGTACTAAATGAAGTTTCTGTGAAAAGGAGAGAGTCTGGTCTGAATTTAGAGTGGCAGGCTGGTTTTACACCTATAGCTGTTGTAATTATACTGTGGAGGGTCTTTTGATATTAGTGATAATCTGTGTTAATTTTTAAAAATTCTGTTAACACTTCAAAATGAAAGATGGTCAGTGGTGTTGAAAGCTAGTTTTGCTGTGAGCATTTTCCTTGAAACACTAGGCAGAAAAACCTGTCGTGGACTTTGCTTTAGTGATATTCTGATCTGCCATGGTTTTGTTACTCATGATCTCAAACATCAGATCAATGAAATACTGAAATATTTTAATACGAGGAGGCACATCTCTTGTTGAGGGTGTTTAGACAGATTTGTAGAAGTGGGAAGGATATTTGGGATGACTGCAAATGCTGGTTGCCTGCAGCCAGTCTCACCAAGCTACTGAAATACTGGTGTGAAAATGGGTAAGGCATTAAGATGCTGGATGATTAACAGCAAGGACAATTTGTGTTGTTATACTGGACTTAAATCAACCTACATCTTGTCACACTTCTCCTAAGTGAATTATCAGTGTTTGTCACTAGAGACACATAGCCTGCATATTAAGGAGAAGTCATTAACCATCTAGATTGCTCTATGTTTTTTGCATTATCTCTTCTGCAATGAAATCTTAATGTACATTAGTGTGATAATGGAAACATTGTGCCCAAGGATGGAGGCCAGAGCAAATAATTGTGCAATAAACCCCTTCCTGATCAGTAGACCAGGTCTGTGATCCCTTAGGAGACAGAAAAAAATTGGAATAGTAGTGGTTTACCTTGCCCTTCACAATATTACAAGGAAGAATTTACAAGAATTTTACCCATCTATAGAGGGTTTTCCCTACCCCTCCCTTAAAATACTGAAACTTTTTAAAGAAACTTTGTAAAAAAATTTAGAGAAGAGTTTGTTGCTGACTGAAATGTAATGAAACAGAGCTACTGTGTAAATTGATAGGATATAAAAGAAGAATATGTTTTTCGTCAGTATAATCTCTTTTCTCTACATGCAGTTCTCCGATAAATTTTTTAGCAGGGGAACGAGTTAATTATGTTTCGGAAATAAAAATTAGATTTATAATATTTATGCACTTTCACCTTTAATAAAACTTCTAGGCTGATACACCAGCAATAACTCTTGGAGCTATGGGAGATACAGGAGTTAATAAAAAGCCTATCAATTTTAATTCAAAATGACAGAATACATCTTGATTTATTGTGATGTAAAACATCATCTCCCCTATGATATGATATTCCCACCCTGAAGAATATTCTAATTTAATCATAATTCTCTTATATTTCTCATAATTAAATAACATCCCATCAGTTACAAATAGAACACTTTATGTACCAGATTTTCACTGCTTTATGTCTCTTTCTGAGCAGTTATGGTATAAAAGGATGAGGCCTGGTACTTCACTAAATCAGGAGTATTGTAACAAGAAGCAAACTTATTTTCAAGAATGCAGTGTTTTAAAACAGCGCACACAGAAGAAGTTTTGCTCTGAAAAGGAGAACAAGATTTTTAAGGTTTGCCATAAGCACCCAAAGAAGGATTTTCTCTATGGCCCGATGAAAGATGGAATGTTTTTCTTATCGTTAGGTACAAGCATTGTGAGAGAAAAGATGAATCTTGGAAAGAGGAGAATCCTCCCGAATACCTGTGAATTCAGATGGTGTGCCTGTCCCCTGGATTATTATTGGTGGATTATTATCCACCCTAATGGTCATTAAAATGAAATGTATGACTGCCAGCCCTGCATAAGCAGACCTTGAGTTAGGTGAACTAGAGAGGCCTTGGTGATAACGATTTACCCTTTCAGGTGTTAATAATGTTTCAATACAATGCTTGATGAACTGTAATGGCTGCAAATTACATGCTTAGTAATGCTGTGGCAGTTTGCTGCCAGCAGAATATACCATTGCAACAGCAAGGTGCACACTAAGGGCAGCTCTGCTGGAGAGTTAGAACAATAATTTGGTTTTCAGAAGCTGCTATTGATACTGAAAGAAATCATAATCCAATTTGGCATTCTGCTCCAATATTGGGCCAGTGTTTGAATAAGCAAAATCAATATATATGTATGCTTGTGTCTGACTTCTATCCTGGGGAGATCAGAAACACAGAATACATACAGAGCTGCATCAGTCTATGGCGACTTTGTCTTTGGAGCTCTAACAGCACTTTAAATACATTAATTTCAGTTCACTAATTTGTACTTATCTGTTTAAGCTAAAGTATCCTATCTTCCTCTTTAGCTCATGTGATTCTGAAAGAAATACCCTATTCTATCTTGGACCATTCCCTTGGGGCATATAGTCACATTCCTCCGTCCCATGATAGAATCAGTTGTCCTTGGACTGCTAGGGTGAGAAGAATTGAAGCATTGTCTCTTTTGATTGTTAGATCTCGAAGTCTTTCTAAATAGTGCAATATTCCTGCAATTTAATCAGTAGCTGATACTAAAATCAAGATATTACTGTGGCTTCCAACTGCTATTTGAATATTTCAGCTTGAAATAATCATCTGTGGATTGGTGTGCTTTAATGGAGCAGAGAACATATCCTGTTATTGCCTAATCCATTCATCCTCACTTGCCAATTTTTTTAATCCTGTCCAAATCTTCATTTTATCTTTCTTCCTTTCTTCTCTGTACAGGGAAGTAATTTGATGGCTTTGCATTTACTTGCAGGACATTGGTGCCAGGTCAGTAGTGTCACTGGGAAATGCTATGGGCACTGCCACCTCTGGAAATAAGGGTAGAAGACATGAAAAGAGCTGTTCTTACACAACACATTTTGAAGAAAACCTTTATGCAAGACAGCATTCCAGTACTGCCTGTGTTCCCATGGATGGGGATCCATGACTCAAGGCCTGATTTTGCAAATAAGGTCCATTTAAATATTTTCTCCTGATAGGTTTGTTTTGATTTTTATTTTGCTGTGAGTTCCACCACTGAATCTCCTCAACCTACTCCATTTATCTAGATGCTCATATGTCATTCCATGCCTGTCTGGTTTGCACTTTTTTCTTACTGCCTAATAAATAGCTCATCTCCAGACGCCCCCCCCCACCCCCCC
>VYXD01000359.1:2304-157465 GCA_013397195.1 Hylia prasina | reverse complement strand
AAAAAAACAAAAGGTGAGGGAAGATAGTGCTCTTTTCATTGACAACAAATTAAGTGCACGTTATTTTTGTTAGTGGAATATTTGCCAGAGTTGCAACACCTCAGGGTTTGCTTTTTTTCCCTTCCCCCTCTCTTCTCTCCAAGTGTTTCTTTTACCTCAGGATAAACGGGAGGATCAGCCTTAAAAAAGATATTTTTGATCAGAGTATTGTGAAAAACATCTCACATAGGTATCATTAGACACTTTGAAAATAATCTACAATTATAAAACTTTAGGGTTTTCTTGTCATTCCTTCTTAGCACCTGTTAGCTTTGCTCTGGGCACTCTCTAGCTTTTCCTTGGAACAAGCTTTTCCTTATCACCACTCCCACTATTAAATGAAGCTGACATTGCCTTGCAGTTACTTTTATCTCGGTCGTACAACTTTGAGTAAAGCAAGATATATAAAATATTAAAATAAGGATATCTAACAGTGTTACTGAAGTCAGTGAAATGTCTGCATCTCATCAGTTAGTATTTCAAGAGCAGGAACAGCAGGCTGGTGCTGCTTGTACAGGCTTGGTGCCGTAGCAATCAACCTGCAATAGAGAAGCACTGCTTTGCTCAGTACAGGGTGTCAGAGGGGTGTGAGATGGAGGAGCCCATCGGGTGTGACCTGGTTGTGTTGGCAGCCACCACCATTCTGCATGATTGCAAAAGCCTGTTGGTGATTACCCATGAACTGAAAATCGCCCTGTTTTCGGGTTACATGATTTGCAGCTGGTAATTGCACCATCTTTGCCACCCAGCCACGTTGTCTGTCAGTGAACTAAAGACAGCTTCTAGAGTGTGCATGTAAAAACCAGGGCTCTTATTACTGAATTCAAAGATCATTCTGTTCCAGCCTGCCTTTATTTGGCTCTTCTCTGTCCCATTACCAGGATATATTAGGACAAAGCAAATCTCCTCTAAGTAGACATTCAATTACTAGCCTTGCAATGTACTGCAGTTTGGTGATGCATTCTGTGCTTGCTGGATTTATAAGGTAATCAGCTGGTGCATACTGATGAACCTCACTGGGAGACAGAGGTGTTGTAGTGTGGTGTTTGGGCAGAGACAACCTTTACTTGGGATAGATACGGAGGGGAAAGCAGACTTGTTTTTATTGTGCTAAATGTTGCAGTAAAGATAGTGCACATTTTCTGCCATCCTGCTGTGCATCTTTTGAAGCCCTTCATAGTCCCAATCAATCACATTGCAGCAAATTGGATTTTATTTAAAAATTTAATTGGATTGGTCTTACATGAATAAGTATTAGGGAAAGTCCTTTATCTGGTAAATGTTCAAAATTTTAGCAATGTTAAAATTTAATTTTTTTGCAAACTGCTTTAGTGGTGAACATGTAAATTTTTTCCCAATGAAGATTACAACCCTTTTTTTGAGTCTGTTTGAATAAATGGAATTTCTTCAAGTGAGTGACTATAATGCAGTTATTTCTGGACATTTTACTTTCTGCTTATGATTACTTTAATAACATTTCTAGCTTTGCTGAATATATAGATGGATTAAGTTTTGTTGCTGTGATTCCTCATTTGAGCCCTGTGACTAGTTGATCTGTGATGGGGAATTTTATTAACCAGTGGAAGCCAATGATGTGACAGATTAAAATACAGTTGATTAATTGATTAAAAAATAGCTGCTTGTAAGTAAATACTGACATATTATGACAAAAGAGTAGAGATTATCTCTCACATTAGCATTGCAAGAATAGAGCCCTTATGAATTTAAAGTTCTTGCTTATGTAATTAAGTAATTATCTCAGTGACTCTCTTGAAGAAAAGAACAAAAGAAAACATGCTGTATATGAAAAGAACAATGAATATTTTAATAGTTACATTAATACCAAAGGGAAGCCTCAGGGACTTTTCTCTTGGTGGGTAATTGACAGTAATACAGATTTTAATTTATGTCTTGACATTCCTTTTCCCTGTTTCAAAACTGAGCTTGCTGTTCTTTATTCCTTCAGATTTCTTCATAGCAAACAAACTGATAATTTTCTGATTGAAAAGCCACATCTACATGTGCCTTTGCCCATGTTTTCCTCCTGTGCATAAACCCTTGTGTGCAGTATGGTCCGTGCCCACCCTGCTCCTGCAGCCCACGTGGATCAGCCTCCTTTCCCTTGCTGTGGTTGGGACAGGCTGCTGTGGCACTGGCTGAGCCAGTTTAAGATTTCAACAAACTGACAGTGTCTGTTAAAATTAAAAAAGGAAAACAAAAAAATAACCCCCACAAACAAACAAACAAACAAAAAAACCCAACAAAACCAAACAGGTAAAGCTGAAAAGCTCCTAGTTAGTTCCTCTTTTGGTGTATTTCTTATGTTTCTGGTGTATGCAGGTGTCAGTCTCTGGCTCCTTATCTTTCAGTTGCTGAAGGACGTGGAAGGTAATGAAGTTACTTGATTTGATATGAACTCCAAACTTCCCTTTAATTTGTAAGACTTTTAACCGATCTATTTCAATGGAAATAGTTACAATTGTAGGACATGGCTTAGTCCAAGGAAGAAGCTGGTGGGAAGTTGACAGAGAGCCCTGATGTGTTCCACATGCTCTGCACAGGGGGTTTCCAAGGGCTGGTCCAGGATGGAGTGACTGTAGTGCAGCAGATCCAGCTCAAAACCAGTTTAGCTCTGGAAGGACAATAGTTCAGGAATGTTGTTGGTGATAAAAGCCACTTGAGAAACTGCAGAAACTTTCAGAAAATTATTGTGAGCTTCAGGCTCCTGTGAGTACACAAGATAAAATAGGATTACATGGGTATGTTTGTGTAAGAGCAGTGCTGCTGCAAAGCTTTACTTTAAAATACTTAAATGGGGAAAACCTCTCCTTGCTCATGCTGGGCTGGCTTAGTTGTGGCCCTCACCTCTTCACCATTCCCAGATTGCCAGCTCCCTGCTCTTCCCTGCTCCCTGTTCAGCCTTGCTTTGTCCTCACCTGAGTAGGTCTGTCACTCCAAACATCTGCTAAAAGGAAACCTCTTTCCTCCTCTATCTTGTTTTCCTGTCATTTCTCCCTGATACATGACTAGAATGCTTGGAAACAACATCTTGGAAAGCTACCAAAAAAATGAGTAGCATTGAAGGAGGAAGTGTAATCATTTAAAATAAGTCTGTGGAATTCTTCTGCAAACTGAATCAAATATGTTTAAAAAAAATCAAAGAAAAAAAGAGGGACAGTTCACAGGGAGGATCTGTAGAGGGTGGTAAGAAAGGGCAAGGAGCTCAGTGTATATCTGACTTAGATTCAAGGATTTCACACTGAAATCCTTGAATCTAAATTTCTAAATTTTATCATGTGCTCTTTTTGACTTCTAATATACACAGTGCAGCTCTGTTTGTTTGTGGCATAGAGTATTTCCTTGACAACATATTTCATACACCTGTATTGCTTAGTCATTCTGGAAAAGGGTTTTCTTGTCCTCAATGTGATTGTATATTTACACAAAACATTATCTCTTCAGTGAAATTCAGATGTTTTCTGTGCGACCATATCTGATACGAAGTTATCTGGGAGGCCCAGAGGCCTCCAGCGAAAAATGGTTTCACACAAGTGTCTCCATAAAACTGGTTGTGATGGTTTCTTAGGCAACCTTTTGCAATTGTGGCAAGCCTTGGCTCTGCCTCAAGCTGCTGAAATTTCTGATTTTCCAGTTTGCCCAGTAAAAGCCTCACAATTTAGTGACTGCATGTTTGGTTAGAACTGATGTTGTGTGTAAATAACACACCAAGGAATCCATAGTGGGAAATCCCATGGGATTTCTCTTATGGGTAAGGTAATTTCTTCTGCCTCAGGTTTTGATTTGATAAAGAAATTTGTCCCAAGAAGGGAGGAATCCCTCCTGTCTGCAGACACCTGACTCAGCCCTGCTACTGCTGAGATCAAGGGAACCATAAGAGTTTATGCTTGTTTCATGACCTTCCCTTCTGTATTCCTGTTTCCCAAGGACAAGCATAGTGCTTTTCTGTTCTGGAGATACTTTTCAGAGTTGGGAGGAAAATGAAAATATTTGCACGAATGCCACCTTTTTGGTTTTCTATATTTTTGCAATAATTGAAATTAAAATTTGCAACATTTCTTTGTTTCAAGACAGCTGTGTATAAATTTTGGCCTTCTGAAAAGTAAAGGCTGAAAGAGTGAGGTTGGAAAATGGAACAGCATTTTTTTGTTTCCAAATCTCCAGTGTCAAGTCTTAATGTTCTATGTAGAACTCTCATTACAATCCATATCACAAAATTTCACTGTGAAATAGCTTTAAATCTGTATATACCAACAGTAAGGAATTTCTGAAAAATTTGATGTAGGCAAGGGGCAATGTCTTGCAGAAACTGTCTTGCCAGTACTCTTGGAAGACAAAAGTGTAGATGAGAGGAATGGATTTATGAGAGGAAAGGCATAGTGCTGCTCACATTTGGTTTTAACTTGGCTTTTCAGGGATTTATGCTGGCTGGCATCTTTTCAAGACAGGATGCCTTTTGTGTTCTAAGAGCTGTGTAGTACTGCAGGACTACAGGACCAGAATTGCTTTCTGGTCTATTTTTAGCTGCATTAAATCTTAAGGAATAATTCAAAATGATGAATTTATGGAAATGGTTTTGCTCCCAAAGTTTCTTGGCCTTCCTTTTGGTTTCTCCTACTGTTTCTCCCTCTCCCTGATTCCTCCCCCAAGTACTTGATACCAGCATTTTAAGAACCCAGTTAATTAGTGTTTGGTGAATGTAGCCAGAATTCACTTTGCACAAATTTATTTGAAGAATTTCCTTGAGATATTTTTGTCTGGTATTGCAAATATTCAAAATGGTCCCAAATGTTGCACTCAGTTTTGTTGTCCTCTCCAAATTGTTCTGTATAACATATGCAGAATCAAAGTTTCTTTCATTGCTTTCTAGATGGATAGTCAGCGCTTTTCAGCTGAGTTATCACATCAAAAGCAGGTGAGGCACTAGAGCACAGGAAAATAATTTCAAGGAAGGATAGTGTTCTGTTCAGTGGTTTGTCTAAATTATAGATTAAATTTTCCCTGCAAGAGACAGAGGTAGGTCTTGAAATTTTAGGGTATAATTTATTTCTTCTTTTCTCTCCAGCAGTAATGGCAATATATTGATAATTTCTGCCTAAGACAAACAGGCTTTTCACTGAAATATATGAAAATTTTGTTTTGGTCTTGGCAAGCCCTGTAATTTTAGCAACACATTTTTTAATCCCCTCGTGTCCAGGGGTGGGGAGTGCTTGTGCAGCAAAGGGGACTTTGCAGAGATTCAAACTGTGCACCCTGTCTTATCATTTCCCCTCTGATAAAGCAAAAAACCCACATCTAAACCCTAAAGAGAAGCAAACAGTGGAGCAGAAATGGGAACAGCTGCTTTGCTTACACTGATCAACACCAGTGATACAATAGCAAGTGCTGTACGTTCAACCACATCAGGTGGTTTTGGAATTTTGCTGCATGTTTTTGAAAGGATGTAAATGTTTTATTGTTATTGAGAGCAACCAAGTTAACCATCTGAAAAGGGAGCATCTAGTCCCTTTGACTTAGGTTTTAGCATGTTAATGTGCTTTCTTAAACTCATCACAAAGTGTGTTGGGATACAGCTCATAATTCAGTACAGCTGATTGAATTATGAATTTTTGATCAGTAAAGATGAGTTCTTAGATGCAAAAATTAATAGAAGCACCTCTAGTGGGATGAATAAAGAAGATGAGAATAAGGCTTTTGTCACCTTTCCTGTTAGGCATGCATTAGAAAAAACCAGAGCAAAGGCACTGAAAAAGATGCCTACAACAAAAGTTTGTATCATGAGAAACCTTATGATTCACTTTGATAACAGTTTGCATTCCAAGCAGAAATTTATATGACAGAAAAGCTGTTTGTTTGACTTGATGATATAATTTGCAGGAGAATAGCAGGGAAGAGGGACAAAAGAATAGATTTTTAAATTAAATCCTCTACTAAACTTTTGTAACAGAAGTAAATTGGTATTCTGTTTGTATTTTTATCATGCCACTGCATCATGTTTCACCATGCAAGCCAAGGATGTGGATGCATAAAAATCAACTGCTGCAGTGTCTGCAGTTGTAGAATCAATTCACTTTTTAAGTGCAGCAGCTCTTTCCCTTGTCCTCTGATGTGTCAAAACAGGAGTAGTTAATATGAACAGAAATGGGAAATGCTGCACATCCATGCTTCTTCCTCAGTAGCCTTTGTGTATCAGAGGGTGTCAGAGCAGGGGGGTAGTGGACACAGCATGATAGAATATAGACAGAATTTCACAGGGTGGAAATCTTAGTTTAGAGTTGTTTTCTTTCTACAAAGTATGAGTGTGTGTGCAACAATAATCAAATAATGCCCACCCAGTTGGGAAAAGGGAGAATTAGGGAAGGGAAATAGGTGGAGCATGCACATGACATGTCCATGATGATGTGAAGGTCACTCTGCCTGTGAAGGTGTTGCTCGTTCTCCGGCCTGTGGTGGGCTCAGCAGCAGAATGACAGGCAGCGTGTCCTGGGTCACCTCACAGTGCTACACACAACTGCTTAGGAATGAAGAGTTCTTAGCAACTCTGCTTCTCTAAACACCATGAGCAAAGATGACTTGTTTACAAGGAAATTGCATGAAATTTGAGTCTAGCCAGCACAGAAATTTTTCATGAAGGTATTCTAAATGCTGAGGGCTGTAAATCTGTGTCAAAACCAAAATTGCTTTCATTGAAGGGGGAGAAGCATGACAGGATCGTAAATAGTGTGGAGAAGCAAGAAAACTGGGATATTCTTCTCAAAGATGTGAAAATGACATAACTATAAATGCCATCCACTGCTTGTAAAGTGAATGTAAGTGCTTTCTTGTCACTTAGATAATTGCTTTAGAGGAGCCTTGATGTTTCAGCTGTGGCAGAAAGTAAATGTATGCGTGTTAGCACCTGAGAATGAAACTTTATTCTTTCAAAAAGAAATAAAATTAATCTGTTTGCTGTTCATTTTATGTGGTAAATTATATCTTGTATCAATAAGTCACTCTTCTCAGGCTATATATTTATCAAGATGTTTATGGTACATTAACTCCATAAAGGTAGTCAGAAGCTAAATTACCCTTGTGTTTTACCTGTTTGTGCATTTTCATCCTCTTGTCCCAACCCAGATGAAGTGGATTAATAGCAGATGATGCCAGCTGAGGAAGTGCAATCTTACCTTTTTAGATTTTTTGAAGCATGTTTTCTTTATTGCAGCCCACAAGTGTTGACTTCACTGCAAAGGCAGAAAATAGACTCTTTTTAATGTTGGTCCCCTGTACTAGTTTATGTACAAATCACTAAAAGAGCTCTTTGTTATATACCAAGAAAATGATTTTGCTCTGGACTTTACGTTCATATTTGAAATCCTCATGGCAAAAGAGTTAGGATCTGATTTCAGAGAAAGAAAACCTACTCTCACACTTCCAGATCTATGATTCCTTTTTGGGGTCTGCTTAGCAATTAACAACTGTGAAAATCAGCTCATGGAAGGAGGAGCTGATGCACCAATTTCCTCTGTTTAAAATTCTGGTCTGGGCAGGCAGGGCAGGAGCAGTGTAACCCAGCTGCTTCCTCTTGGGCCGCTAGTCAGAGCTACAGTTCCTCAGACCCCAAGGACTGACTAGTTAAGTACAAGTGACACTTAACCTTTGTGCTGGGATGAGATTTTTAAAAAGTATTGTCCAGGTATGGAAAAGAAAAGTTAAACAGAATTAAGAAAGAAGGAAGAACTATTTTGCAAATGCAATCTGGTGACAGTTGTGCGGCCTCAGATCTCAGGTCTATAAATAAAACCTCATTTTCCTTTTAAGCTGACACATGTTTTTGGGTATTAAATTTTATTGCAGCAAATTATTTTGTGTCTGTTTTCTTTTACTTTTCCTAGTCATACACATTAAATTCTGCCCTATATTAGATGCTTGTTAAATCTTCAGTAAAAAGCCTGTTAAGGATTTACCATGCTATAATTGTCATACTATGTTTAAAATAATACTTGAATATAGGACTTTTAAAAGCCAGTATAACAACAACAACAAAAAAAATACTGAAATTAATAAAAAAGAATTAGGCAGGTAGATTTCCAGTCTCCCTTGCAAGGCACTGGCAGTCTGTTTTTGCAGGTCACCCAAGCTCTAACACTGCAGAGCATTTTGCTTCAAACACTGTGTATAAACATCCCTGAGTTTAGGTTCTGACCCTTTATCTCCCCGTATCCTGTGGTAAATGAGTATTTGCTGTAGGGAAATGCTTTTCTGGGGCCTCAAGATTTTGAAATTGAATGGGATTGGACATTTCTGTCTTGTCTGCTCCTTCCTAGTCCTTCATGCTTTCTGTCAACCTGTCTAGTCATACTGATTTCTGTCTGCCGTCACATTAAGATTGTTACAATGATTAGAATCAATCATCTATAAATGATGACCATATTTGATTTAGCTGTTTATGACAAAATTATTTCTTTAAAGATGCCAAATTTGTATTGTAAGCCTGAAGTGAATTATAGCTGCCTTTGTTTAATTGCACTTGTTAGTTTGTTTGCTATCCCAGCTGCTGTTTAAAAAACTTCTGTTGTGAGTTTGCAGTCTCGCTGGCAAAATGTATTGTTCCTCTAAGAATTTAGAGGATATTTGATTATGTGACCAGCATCAGAAGGAACATACAGCACTGTGAGAATGTAGAGTGTTGTGTGTGACCCATAGAGAAAATGGTAAAGTAGCAGGCAAAGTTCACCTAGGGGGTTTAGTAAGCAAATATCCCCACTAGTGAAATAGGATCATTTTTCATAGCACTTTTCTTTCCCCTTTGGGGCCTGCTCAGACATCATGCTGTTTCTAAATTATTAAATTAGGTCTTCCTTGATCATCCAAAGGTCATGGTGCCTAATGTGTGTTAATGTGATGGAAGTGTCAGGCGCAATTAATTTCAGCAGTAAAACATGGGTTTATAGTCCTCAACGCAATAAATTAAAGTGTGCTCTGGACTGCTGTAGTTGGGGAAATTTCTGCACCATTAAGGTAGAATGAGGAAGTTCATGTCCCCATTCCCCTTTATGTAGGAAAGGGGAGCACTGGAAGGTGGTAGGATATGCTTCATCTCTGTGATTACTATTGCTCCTCCTTTGAGAGATTATACATCAAATGGACATTTAATCTCAAAATTCTGCTTTCCTTCTCAGGCAGAGCCAGACAGTAGAGTTTTACACAGTTGGCATATTCTCTTAGCTGGTGTCTTTATGCTGAGAACATTCCAGGGCACATTTTAGGCATCAAAACATCTTTAATCTTGATTCTGGGAAGAGTACATGCTGTCAGAAACAGATCTGTTCTATACAGATTGCTACAGAATTTCAAACTTCTGCCATGAAAAATTCAGGTACAGATAGCTGTGGATGATAGAAGTGGGTAACCCACAGGGGAGTAGTAAAACTGCCTGGATTGGCATGCTCTGCAATCTGTCTAATGGGGCAAGATTTTATGATTAACTGTAACTGTACCCATTTCCTGTCTGTAAGGAGGAGGGAAAAAACAATAGCAGCAAATAGGCAGAGAGAGATGGATCAATTTTAATCAAAAATTCTGGAAGCTTTGCTATTGAAAGACAAAAGAAATGTCTAATAGTGGTAAATATCACTGATAAACCAAAGATCCCTGTATAAGCCCATTTGCATTTGCACTATATCCTGAATTGTTGAAAATTTAGGACAATGTATACAGAAACAAGTGGTTTCAGTAGCAAGGAAGTAAACAATTTTCCCTTATGAAAAGTGATCCTTCTGGGAAAAATACTGCCCTTCTAAGTGACCATTCAATGTTTTTAATAGTCCTGTATTATTCATGGGGAATCATTTGTCATGGGTTGTGGTTTCATAATGGGAAAAGGCTTCCTCTTCTCTGGGAAGAAGGAAGAGACCATGCAAATCTTTTTGCACATAAAAGAAGTTAGCCAAATTTTGATGTCTGACTTCCTCTGGAGAGGAGTTCTCTTTGGTTGAGAGCAAAAATGAAAACCTTGAATAAAAGTCTTCAAATATGAAAGTTGGTGAGGAGCAAAATTCTAACTCCATCTCGCTGGCTCTTATTCCAGTGTCATGCAGTTTCCCAGGGAAATCTGCTGAAATATACTGGTGACACAAACAATGGGAGGCATATTTAATTGAGGCAGACAAAGAGGCCTAGGAAAAGTAGAGAGCAGTAGGCAAATCAGAAGAGTGATGCTGAAAAAGAGTAAATACCATAGTGATCCCTTTGGGAGCAGTTAATCAAATGTATAAATATAAACTCAGAGAGCGCTGATTAGGAGATGGAAATGAAGAATTGATGGAAGATGTAGTTTAGGGTGAGCATCAAATGGGACTTGACTCTGTGAGTTGATAGTGCCATGAACTGCAATGTTGCAGTGTACAAAGAGGAGAACTTGGTGTAGGAGGGCTGTCCTCACAGTGCTTACAGTACACCTGGAGAGCCCCTTTTTACAAGTCTCTACACTTGTAAAAATAACTCAAATGACTGTTACAGCAGCAAGGAAAATCAAACCTTTTTCTCTCATTTGTGTAAAGAGTGCCTGGCACACTACTGCCATCACATAGAGTTGGAAAACAGTGTGTAAAGTCAACCAGTAGTATGAGGTCGTGCTGTTTAAAAAGGACATTCTTTATTCCCTTTTCATTTGAAAAGGAATAAAGTTCCAGAATCTATGGAGGAACCTTAGCTTTCCTTGAAGCTTTTAGAATATTCAATTCTAACTTTTAGCTTTTAGTTCCAGTAAAAAGCAATCTGAACATAGAACAAACAAAGAGGTCATGCTACACTGGCAACAAGGACCTTAAATAAACCTTCAAAATTTATCAGTAACAGCAGATGTTGGAGGCAAATCTTGCATAATTTCAACAGTGATCTGTTTGTTAACAAAACCAGAATTTGAAAAAATTTACTTTCTTTGCAAAATGTGTCAAACTATTTGTTTATAGATAAAGTATTTACTGTGGAAAAACTTGGCTTCATATTTTGACGAGAAAAAGAGAATGTATTCTGGTAGGACATTTATCTACAAAACTATGTGGTAGATCTCACTAGATGTCTTCTGCAAATTTCTTCTGGTTTGTGGTTTTGGGGTTTTTTTTCCCTACCATTGACACTAAATGTATTTATGAAAAACAAAAATGAAAAGGCCCATGTAAATCACAAGAAAGCTCTAAGTCTACCAAAGTGCTTCAGCAAGTCAAAATGTCATTGGTTTTAATATGTTAATTTAATTATTTAATTTCAGGATTTAAAGTTAGGTGTGTGTACCAGGTGATTTGCAAAATCAAGGCCATATGAGAGTTGTTATCTAAACTGATATGTTATTAGGGATTTAGCTTGTGTTCTGTTGGGGGGATGGCTTATGTCCTATATGTGAGTTGTATTGTGTACAGGATTCATCAAAGCCATCCTGTTTAGGAGACTGGCACCCATTTATGGAGCTCTTTACAGGTTAATGTTTTGCAAAATTCTGTATGCATGAGGAGAAGTCTCTGCTTTGTTGAGTCACACTATAAAGTACCCCAACTGAGTCCTTTTTTCAATTCTAAGACCAAATTCTTCTCTTCATGTTTTTGCTTTGAGCTGTTTTGTTACCTTCTCAGGAGACAAGAGTTTGTTAAATTTCCTTGGCATTTTTGATCTTAACATGCAGTTTCCTTCTAAATCCACAGACTATTTTAAGAGGGTAATGAAGCCTAAAGGAAAATATAAGGCTTACTGTCTGTAGGCTGAACAAGTATCATGCAGGAGTCCAGCACAACTGCAACATGCTAAGAAATGTATAAGTCAAAATAAGTTGACATCTGTTTGCCTAAAACTCTGACCTTGTTCTTGTGGCTTTTATAAAATGGATCCCTTTATCTCTTTCAACAGTATGAGAGGTGTACAGAACAAAAATTGCATTCTGATGATGCTTTTACTTCCTCAGAGAAACCTTTCCCAGCAGACGTTTACCTAATTCTACAGTACTGTGTGTTTCCAATCCTAGGCTGCAGGCTGAATCCAGGATGCTCAAACATTGGCTAAAACTTGTTCCAAGCTTCAAAAAAAAAAAAAAAACAAAACCCACCTTTTTAGGAAATTTCCTGAAAGATGCTCTTGTGTCCATCTTACTGTCTTGACTTCCATCTTTTTGTGATGAAAGATGAATTCAAGCATCCTTGCTGGTCTGGAATTCATTAGGTAAGGTTTTTTGGTTTCCCCTCTCCAAATGGGATATTATTTGTGGTATTAGGTGTGTCTAAACCTTTCTAGCTCTTCATATGGCAGAGTAGAACAGATTCTCTGAAGCCTTCCCATTCCCCTCAGCCCAGTGTGTCACAACAACAACACTAATCTTTTTACTTCTTGTAAGAAACCAAGATTGCAAACAGGAATTTAAGACTAGGAGGAAAAGAAACAGACTGCAGGTTTGAATGAGGCAGATCAAGAGTGTCTAAGTCTGCTCCTCGTAGGGCTGCATTTTGGCACTCTGACTCTTGGCCAGCATATGTCCCTGTTCAGCAGAAGGAATCATTCAAGCAATCTGTGCTAAGACTTGTCAAAGTCTAAATTAAAATGCAGCTATCTTACCCTGTTGTTTTGTCCTAGACTTTTAGAGCATGTTTGCTGCTAGTAAATTAGAGGGTGGGGAGCCATTTATTTTGGTGATAATTGAGATTATTGATTATGTATTTTACATCTTGTGCATCTTTTAATCTATGAAATGAGTGGGGTTTTTTATCATTTGTGTCTTAAGTGTAAAAGAATCAGGTGATAAGACAGCTTCCACAAAAGGACAGTCTCTCCAACATAATGGTCTTTTGAGACAAATGCAAATGTATTTTTCTTTTTAATTACTTGTATTTATGATCATGATTTTGTGTGTGTCTCTTACCTGCAGAATCTCCACAGAATGGTATCAGACTTTTGTCCCGTGGCTCTTAACTGCATTGCATTTCATGGCAATCACCTTCACTATAAGAAAATCCTTTAATTATGCTCAAAATTCTTTGAAGTTCAGAACAGTGCTGTAATGAGTCAAAATGTATATATGGTATTTTCCCAAATGGCACAAAAGTGAAAAGCACAAGGCGGTGTAGGAACATATAGTGCTATATTACTTGGAGAGTTTCGTCATTTTGGGGGGCAGAACTGTTGACTAGAATTCAGATATAAATTAAACTCCCTGTGCTGCAGCTGGCTAGTTGAGTGACCTTAGGGAATGCCCTTACTCTTCTTACACATTTTCCCCTTTGATAAAATAAGAATAATGAGACTGCAGAGAGGCACAATGAGGTTAAATCATATTTTCCCTAAGTGCATGGGGATCCCCTAAGGAAGGGTGTGTATAAATGTGATTATTTATTTTTCCATCATTTTAATCTTTTGAAGTGCATGAGTGTTGCTAAATTCTGTCAGTTTAGAAGCATTTAGGCGTAGTAAAATAACAGATACCTTTTTCTAAATAGCAATATTAATGATGTTTTGAATCTGCAGTTCTAAGGGACTTGGGAAAAATTTAGGGTTGCAGGTGTAGTGATAGCTATCACAGAATATCTGTGACACAATTTTAAATGTAGTCCCCAAGGAGAGATGCACAGGGTCTTCAAAGAGCTTTAGGAATGAATATGGCAAGCTGGTCTGCTTTGTTCACCTGGTTTCTTACATTTGTTCTTTGATCTTTTAATGTGCAAGGATTGGTATTTTAGTCTTAAATGCACTATGGGTTATATTTAATTTTTAAGCTTGAAAAGTAACTACTTGAAAGAAAGCTTGTGTTTTTGTTGGCTTGTGCAGGGGCAGGTGAGAGAGGGAGGCTGAACATAAAAACTGTTTTCAAGAAATACTTGTGAGATGCTACAAAGCTGGCTGTTACAGAAATCCTCTTATTAGCTTAGCAAGAAGTGCTCCCTGTTGTTCAGAAAATTGCAACTTTTTAAAAGCACTCTGGCCTCAGAAAGCAGCCATAATAGCCAATACTGACAGATGGTATTAAACACACAGGCAGGGAAGCAACATGGTTTTGATACTTTACTCCCATTACAAGCTCTCTCAGTGCACGTCTCCTGGGTTAATTGCTTGAGCTCTCCCAGAAGGAATCCTGGCTTCTGGTGCAGCAGCTTGTCACAAGATGTGGTAAGAAATCACACAGGATTCTGAGCCTGGAGCCTGTGAATGTGTCACCCTGGTAACCACTTGCACCTGCAAGAATGAGTCAGAAGAGCTGAGGAATTGGAGGGTGATTTTTTGATTTTTTTTTTTTTTTAGTAGTCTTCTGAGCATCTGAAATTCTTCATCAACAAAGCCACAGAGAATAGAGAAGAGCTTTGTTTTGTCATTTCAGCTGCTGGGTGGGCATGGCCAAGGGCACCCATTGTCTGTGTCCCACTGCAGGTGCAGGTGCAGTGACCATGGGCCATCCCCTTCACTGCACTTGTGCTGTCCGGGGTGCAAGGGATCACTGTGCCCACACTTGATATACAGGAAAACAAGACAGAACTGTCAGTAACTCCAGTATTGTGTTTTTAAGGTTGTCAGGCGCTTGTTAAAAAACAAACATGAAGACCTTGATTGCAGTTTAGGAAAGTCACCTCTCAGAAGTAAAGCTTATCTTAAAATTCAGAGTCAGTACTACATCAATATTGATAAACTGGTCTTTTGTTCTGCAGATACCTTTCTAATCAGAATGGTATTTGTCCTCTTACAAAGCTCATTTGATTTGAGGAGCAGGTGCTTATAAATTAGCTAGCTTCAGTGACTTTAGAGTGGAACAGACAATTAACACCAGCTGAAGATTTGTGCTTGAAAGTTTTACCAACCAGATATTGCTGTTTTGTAGCACCTTTCATCCGTGTCTCACAGTGATTTGCAAACATTAAGCTCATAGCACCCCTCTGATGTATGTAAGTGTTGTTAGTCTTAGAAATGTGTGAAATGCTCATGACAAAATTGGAGGCATTCAGAGTTTACCCCCCTCACAAACTCAAAAATATTAAGGAAATGCAAAGTTATTTGAGGTTATCTGCATTGGAAGATTTGTCTTTTTCTTCTTTTTGCATATATCTGTTCACAGCCAAAATATCTATGATATTTCTGCATAGCCTCCTTGCTATTGTTCCAATTTTCATTAGGAATGATTGGTTTTCTTTCACATAGTTGTTATATTTTAATTATTTTCACTTCCTTGTTACCTAATTCTAAATAGCTGTCCACTGTGAAAGGAAATCAGATGGGTCTCTCCTGTCCTTGAGAAAATTACATCTTTGGTAGAATTTATCTGGGCAGATTGATTGAAAAACTGTAATGGGAGAAGGAAGCTCTATAGCAGGAGAATTTACTGTTTTTTGATTCCACCATAACTGCAAAGGATTTTCCTTTTTACACCACTATGGGTGTGTCAGCATTAGTAGTTGAGATGAATATTGATTTTAAGGTGAATTTCCCCTCCCCATACTTTAATTCACACCACAGAGAAGTCACAAAGCCCCAAATAGCATTTCTTTGGGATGAAGCTGAGCTAAAAGGTGTACCCCAGCCACAAGTGGGCCATCAGCTCATGGACCATGAGATGTGGCAGCAGCTGTTTTTCTTCCTAGAGCCACTGGTCCTGCTCTGCATTAATGGCCTACAAGTCCCAAATATGCCCTTTTTTTGCCAAACTTTGTCTCATCTCCTGACATTTTTGAGGATGGCCAGAGTTTAAAGAACCAACACAGGTCTTTTTTGGCTCTCCTTCACCCCCTGTGGTAGGGAGGGAGTGTCAGAGTGATTTGAGTGATCTCATTAATTTTCTGCATTATGTTTCTTTGTTGAAATATGCTTCATCTTGCATAGGAATCTGATTTGTTTACTCTCTGTGCCATTTAAGCACTGATGTGTTTGTTTGGTTTAGTAGGTAATTAACATTGTTCTCTTTTGTTTTAGTGTGCCTCTAAATGAGTTTGGGTTTTGCTGGTCTAACCACGCTGTGGCTAAACTGCACATGCTGTCAAGATTGTCAGTGCTCTCTGATTTTAAACAATTTTTCAGTATAATTGACTAAGCAGCAGGAAGAGGAAGTAATGGCTACTGAAAAAAAGGTTTTATAGGAGCGTAAGGACTGTCCACATGATTTTCTGGACTGGGATCTCACAAGTGTGTAGCAAAAAGGTCGACAGTGAAACTGAGATCCAAGATACTGAATGATTCATTGCTCCCTATGTCTGCTGTAATCCATATAATTTATCACAACTGTCTCTGTGAACTTTGTTCACTCTGTTAGGATCACAATGCTCTATACCCTCCATTTCAGGCAGCAGTACTTGGGAGAGTCTTCTTTAGGAATAGTTGACTTTCCTAATGAAAATTAAGAAAAAAAGAATGAGCATTGCTATTTTCAGGACATTTTGCACTGTGTAAGTATTTTAAGCAGGGGAATGTCCCTTTAATATGATATATTATTCAATTGCTTTGCTAAAGCTTTGAGGGTGGAAGGTTGAATTACTGTGCAGAACACAGAAACAGAACTCCAAAAGACCAGGAAAAAATACAGTCTCTTAGAAGTCTATCCTTCTGTGTAGCTCTGTGTCAAAAGTAACTTCCCTACCCACACACATATCATAAAGGAAATAGTTGGACTTTTATTTTGATTTGCTTTTAGCAAATGAAATGATAATGAAATTTCACATCAGCTGTGGATGGCAGAGGAGGAAAGGAGGCTCTGTAGCTGCGTGGGGACATATGTGAACTTGCTAATTTTTAGCCCCTTGGTTGTTTAGATACGTACTGGATGGAATTTGATGGGTTAGCACAATCTGGGAGATGTTTGTTCTCTTTGATAATTGACCAGTACTATTTCCCTATAATGGTTACAAGCTGAAAGGTTACAAGCACCTTTTTGGAAATCAATTGCAGATTTCCTTAGTCGGAAAATTATGCATTTGCTGAAGTCATATTTGAGCTAGGAATGGTCACACACTGCAGTTCTACAGTGTTTTCCACCAGCACTTTGTGACTCTGCCTTGGACCTGTAAGGGACTCTACAGTGATGACTGAGCAGCATTTTCCCATCTTGGAGCTGTCAGGTGATTCTGCTGAGAAGGATATATGGGAAATTACATCAGTTCATATAATAGACCTGGGGACATTCTGCAGAAATGTTCTGCTGAATCACCCTGGTAACCAGCCCAAATGCAAATCACAGCTCTGCAAAAAGAAAAAAAAAAGCCAGGAAAGAAGGGCAGGTGGTTTTCTAACAAGAAGGAAAACCAGCCTATCAAACCCAGCAGGCTCCAGTGGCATCTTGAGGGTGTATGAGACAAGGAGGAGAAAAACAGGAAGTTCTGTAACTGAAGTTTTTGGAAGAGGAAGATGAAACAAGCTCAGATGCAGCTTTTCAGCTCCCCAGTATATTGAAGAGGCTGTCACCCAGGCAGGTATTAGGCAGAGAAAATAAAATATATTTTGCAGCTGTTGATTTTAAAGAGCTAGAAGACAGAAAATTTTAATTTCTAGTAAGGTCCACACAGTTGGAGTAATGTTGTGTTGTGCCATAATCATTAATTTGAGGAAGAGTATTGTGTTTGGATCTAATCTAGAAAGGACCAGTTCCCTTTTTAGCTACTACTGTATTTTAAAAAGGCAATTTTTCAACCCTTTACTAATGTAATTTATCACCTACATCCGTGGCTCTGACAAGATACTGGCTCTTGTGTTATGCATAGTAATTGCTGCTGCCCTCTCTGAATTTACTCTGCGTTTTTATAGCTGGGCTACTTCTGCTCCCAGATCTGCTTTTCTGGCAAGGGTATTATAATGAAACACAAATGTCACAATTTTTCATCACATGTAACATATCCAGTCTGTGATTCTCTCTGTAAAATGGGGCATAAAGGTACTTGGTATAAAGTGTCTTATAGGCTCAAAACGAAAAGGTAAATTTGATGTATTAACTAGGTAGGGGAATGACATATGATAGGGTAACTCATTAGGGATCAGACACAAAAAATGGCAATCAGATCTCTGATTAAAAGCTGACTTTTAAAAAAATCTGACATCCAGTGACTGCTGGATGCATAATTAAGGCAGATTCTTTACAGACTTCAGTTTATGCAAGATGATTACAAATACTTGGTATTTAAGAAGTTTGTTCACATAATAATTAATTTTAGGCTTCTGTAGCTCTTTCAAGAAGAAAGGATATAGCACTAACATAATTTAGACATAGAGCTCTAAGCTCAGTGTTTCAGCCTGAGAATCTCAGTCTAATAAATCATCCAAATTTTAATATTTACCAATTATAATTTATAGTTACATTTAAGTTTGAGAGGTCTGAAAATTAAAACACAACTCAGCTTTGATACATGAGTAACTTAAAAGCCATCAGCCAGAGTAACAGTAGCATATCAGCTGTCTTTATGGATAATGTAATGGCAAATCTATAGGATTTAAATCCCTAGGATTTACAAAGACTTTCAGAGCATCTTTGTCTCATTGCCACCCAGGCAAGTTCATGTTGTAGAAATTTCATTGGAATGCAATACTCATACAAAATGTTACATACAATGAGTTGTATAAAGTTCTTCACTTGAATAGTTCTATTAATTATAAAAGCCCTGAGAAATCCTGTGTACATTCTTGAAATGCATCTTTTAGAAGTGAATGCAGAGTTCTTGATCCTATGGATGATGAGCAATTACAATTGTTTTGGAGTCTTTCTATCTCAGATGCTCATAGAGAGAATTTGCAACCTCTTTGCTTATTGCTGAAAGTGAAGTTCTCATGTTAGGGCAGCAGAGATCCAGAAACTGCAATCTCAACATGAATATGAACGTCCAGCTGGGATTTAAATCCCAGCAATGGAGCACAAAGGGTAATGTGTTAAAGATGAATTCTCATTAGTGAATTGAACATTCACATTGTGGTAGGTACAAAATGTCTATGCTAGCTGGAAATTAAAGGAGCAAGAGTAGAAGAAAATGAGCAAAGATTCTGAGAATGTGGCCTTGAAAATTACAAATGTGTTTGTTCAGGAAGATATTTTTAATGAAGTGCTTAATACACCAGTCATACCAACTCATTTTCCTTCCTGCTGTTTGGATAATCAAGGTTAGAACTATTTTAATCTCATCTCATTGAATTTGTTGGTGTAGACACGTATATTGGCCTGAAGACAGTTCTGTTCTGTAGAACTTTTAGTCTTCTGACATTTATTACCTCTATGCTATAACAAAAAAAAATTGTACTTAGGATTTACATAATGGAATTTTGTCAAAACAAGCATTTGGTTTTAATTTCTTTTACCAAATGAGTCTACAGAGCTGTGGCCACAAATGAATTAAAATGCAAAAGCTGACATATGAAGTAGGCGTATGTGTATTTGCCAGCCCACACTGTATTTGTGAACGAAGAAGTTTTGAAGCCCATCACATTTATGAGAGTTTTCACTTCATTTTCTGTATTGTCAGCCTAGGCCACTGACTTGTGTGAACCTGGTTCAAAGTACTTGCTCTCTTCAGAACTACAGCCATTGTTCATTGTCTGACAAGGCAGTCAACAGTGACAGCTTGGCCATCCAAAGGAAGAAGCAAAAAAAAAAAAAAAGTTGTAGGTTCTGGGAAATTTTTCCTGTGTGCAGCTCAGCTCAGGAAATGCATCGTTTCACAGGTAGAAAAAGAGTATTTTGTCCTCAAAGCTGTGAATGCAAATGACTTTCTAGCATATATAGACAGTATGGATATAATCCTGTAAGTCAATAGCTATGAATCCAAACAGAAAAAGGTTTACTGTTTTGATCTCTCCAAGGGGAAAAAGAAGGAGCCCAAGCAGCTATGCCTGAAATATCCAATCTAGAAACACAGGTGAGAGCTGATATCTGTACATCGATTGCAGTGTACAGTCTAGCACTGGTCTGTTTTGACAAGTGGCTAATTGTGGATTTTAGGAACAAGTGGGAAAAAACCAAACAAACCTCAGAAGTGTCTCATCTGTCACCATTTTAATTAGTGTGTAATATATCTGCTGCACACAAGTCTTCAAAGTGAGGAGTCTTTTCCCAAGATCCCTTCTGATGCAGAGGGCAGTGTCGTGCACAGAGACGGTGCAAGCTAAGTAGTAAGAAAATTCTACCCATTTAATCTTTGAAGACCTCTGTCACTGATGTTCTGTAAAACACTAAAAAGATTCTCTTATCAAGTCACTTTTCTACAGCTAGAGGTAGTGGAGTTTTTAAGGATTTAAGTTATTTTAAGGATTTATGCTGTTGTGAAGTAAAACTTACCAGGATTTATTTACTTCCTTGTGGCTAGGACTGTAAAGAAACATCTGGCTTCCCATCTTTCCAGAATGGACATCCTTGTCGTACAGGAAGGAAGTTGAATAATAATTCAGGTGGATACACTTTTTTTTTGTTCAGTTAGCAACTGGATTATTGCTCCATACACCAGGTTATTACCACTTGTACCATTGTTTTTCATTACAGTGTCCAACTGATCAGCACCTGGGGATTGGCCAGTTCACTTTGCTAAACTAGTCTTGAATTGATAGTGGTGGCACTGTTATTTTCACTGTCTTGCAAAATTACAAATGAAGATATGAGTGATGCTCTACAGTGTTACTTAAAACTGTTGATATTTAAGTTTTAAAATTCTGTGCACTTAGTGTATTGCACCTCATTCTGGTGCGTCAGTAAATTTTTAAGAAGAGAAAGACAGGATCATCATTTGAGAAGGAATTTGAATTGGATGCCAGTTTGGTGACATACCTAAGCATTGTACTGGACTTGACAGCTGTATCTAGTGTCATCTTTGGTAGGTCACATCTCAGGGGAAAGAAGTCAATATATTTTGATGGGGAACTTGCCCCTCTGAACAAAATTTTGATTGTGGGTAAGGTGACACAAAATGAGTTAAATAGATTTGCTGTGGATTTCATCAGAGAGAACAAGATAAAATCTGGCCCAGAGCCCAACAAATGTTCCAGAACTGCCCACTTCCTATGAGATGTGATACTGTGTTCACTGTATTCAATGAATTTATGCAACAATAAAATTCCCTCTTCAGAGAAATCTTTTTTGAGCTCTCCTTTATGAAGTGCAAAGGTACTCTCCCTGCCTTGTTATCCAGATCCCCTTCACAATGTGTGAAGTTATGACATTTTATTCTTTATGTAAATGTATTATAGGGAAGTAAAGCAAATAAAAGGTAATGAGATGAGCTTTGATGACACTGTATAAGGAGAGCAGTATTTCAGTGAAACAAGTGACAGCCAATAGTGCCCTGTTTTATCTTTTCAAACACATTTTGCATTTAATTCTAATGCTCTGCATTAATTCCTGTATAATATGCCTATTGATAACAGGTTTATTTAAAACTCATTAAAAGTTATAAAAAAAGAGATTTTCATAGAAGAAGTCTTCGGAACTTTGCATTTCCTCCCTTTTCCAACACTCAATGTACACAACAAAAGGCTAATGTGGTAGATGTCCATCCAACTTCTCTTGGCATTTCTTGTCAGTATTTCCCAAAAACCTTTCTGTGAAGGAAGCAGGCACAGGATCCAGGGCTGCCAACTCACGAAGGCTGCAAGCCTGAGGCAGTCCTTGTTGGGAATGGTTCCATGAAAAAGGGCCTCAGCATGCTGGAGAGGCCTCATGGCCCAGTGATTGTTATTTCTGAGCAGGAGACCTTGTTGGAGGTGCCAGGCTGAGGGCCCTGGAGGGGTGGCAGTCAGCTGGTGTGCAGAGCAGCACCTGCTCTGCTCCTCTGCTCCAGCTCACCCCAGTGCCCAAACCACCCCTCTGCTTCTGTGGCTCCCCTAGGGCGCCAGAAATGTAGCTTGTTTTCCTGCTGTTCATCTGGGTTTTGGCTGTTATCCTAATTCTGCCCGGGAGGAGGCATTTGAGTAACAGTTACTAGAAATTTGGGGATGTGGACACCTGCCCGTTTGACACTGGGGCAGAAAGCATGAATAAACCATGAGGTATGTTTGTCATGCCTAAGTGTCTAATAGCCTTTTCCTTGCTGCTGTTCTGCAGTGAATCGTCCATTATTCATTGTGTTATTTACACTCTAGTATTTGTATTTATGCTACAGTATGAAGCTGTTTTGTTGAAAACACTGTAACCTTTTTAACCTGCTTGCCTTTCCTACTTACCATAATTTTTTATGATATTTCTGTGATACATTAGGAGGAAATAGTTGCCACAGGGACTGCAATTTGAACAAGCAGACATGTAGTTGTCACTTTGCCATCTGAGGGCAGAGGGACAGCACTGGCAGTTCCATGAGGGACAAGGGGACAAGGGTCATTCTGTCCCTGCAGTCGAGACATCAGTTTTCTAGCTACATCTTTCTAGTTATACCACGGTTTGGGGGTAATTTTTTGCTGCATGCTTTCTGGAGGTCAAAGCATTAGATGTTGTCAGCTGGCTTCAAGTAATAAATGTTTTGCTTTTGAAATTACTAGATGGAAATTTGTGAGTGCTCTGGCAGCAGAGGTGTTTTGAACGTGTTGTCTGCAGACTAATGAGCACAGCACTGTGGGACCTTGCAGCAGGTCAGCTGTAAAAAGTCAGGCTTATTAAGGAGCACACATTTCTCTCACACTTGGAATCCAGCTATTGACATCAGTGCTTCACTGAATCACGAAGCAAGTGAGTCCTGGGCTGTTGGCATTTAACTGGGTAAACATCTTTTATGGGCTGGAGGAGGAGAGGTCAATATGTTGTGAATGTTTCTTCTACTTCCTGGGAAACCATTTTCTGTATTGCCCTTAGAATTCTTCTCCCTTTCTTCTTCACTCCCATAACTTGGGGTGATCACAGCTCCCTCAGTGGTCCTACCACAGTTTGATGTTAGCAGCTGGGCACTTGCTGGAAGTATATCCTAAATCTACCTGCTTTGTTTCTTTGACTTGCTGCCAGAGAGAAATCATTCCTCACCACTTTGAAGAGAGCAGTCCCCTTACCTCTTCATTTTCCTCTGTAGCCTGCTGAACTCAGTGAAGAAATCAAACTACTCCTCCCTAGCAGTCCATAGCAGCCACAGTGGAGGAGGAAATCATTTAAGGAGAGAAAAAAGCTGGGAAGGACAGGAATGTGTTTTAAGGGGTGTGGTGAGGGGAAAGAAAAGGTTTTCTGTTATTAGTGAATCAACTCATGCAAGTGTTTCTTTGGCGTGTTCCTTTTTCACTTGATATATTGCAGGTTTTTTATTAGGATTTCTCCACTTTTGCATTTTTTAAACAACCTGTTACACAGGTTGGATTCAAACAACCACTGCAGTGCAAGTTGAATTTATCAGTCATAGAAAATAGGGGTTGTGAACCAAAGTTAATGAAACTCAAAATCAGTGATTATATGGAACTCATTCCATATGAAGCTGCTTAAGAGCAAGCATTGAACCTCTAAAGAAAGGACTAATTTGGCTTAATAATGTAAAGTGTGTTCCTGGATAAAAAAAATCAGCCGAAGAACTGGGTAGATTCAGCCAGCCAGTTGTTTCTGTGCCATGGCTTTGGTATATTTCCATACTAGTTGTGGCTTTATAAAGTGTTAGGATATAAAAAAGGTGATTTATCTTTGGTTGTGCATGGTGACTGCCAATTTTTTGCATGAAGCTATTTTAATTATCTGCCCAGAAGACTAAAAGAGAAATTACAAATGATAAGGGAATAATAAGGAATTAGACTGCTTTCACTTGTACAATATCTGACCCTCTGTCCATCTTAAGGTGAAGCAATTGGGTAGATGCTAATGTAAAAGTGAAACGAATGGAAAAAATGGTATCATACATATCTGTTATTGAAGATTCTGATTTACTTTCTTAAAGGAATTTGCCTACGTTAATAACATATTCCAAATGTTGAGCTGTGCAATAAGTCTTATACAATCACCAGCATTTTAAAATTAATACATTAAACTTAGAGGATGTGTGACATCTTTTTAATACAGTCTAAGATATCTTTTTGATACTGTTCACTACTAAATTTTTTCTTATGTTAAGTTATGCATTTAACTTTCATCTCTGAAGAACCTCATTATAAGTGACTTAATACACAGTGCAGCTGCCATTAATATATGATAGTGTACCTCCAAGTTTTCCTTTCTGATCATTCAGGATGTATGGATTGCATCATATTGACAGTTATATTTACAGAAGTTTGCTAGGCAAAGAGCCCAAGAACCTTTGAACCAAGGGGCAGGAATAAAGGCACTGTCAAGAAGGGACTGTACAAGGTGGTTGAGGAAACCAATTAAAAATTTGATAAATCTAGGAGCCAGACTTGGAAACTAGGGATAATGCAGGAGGTGCACTGGAGTGAATGAAAGTGATGATGATGACTTGGAGAATGAGAAATGCTTTAAAGAACTTTTGTCCTAGGTCAGAGATTAAACTGGTTTCCTTTTACCAAAGTATTGTGGAAGGCTGAGATAGTTGGTCTGGAATAAGAATTGGAGAAGCCTAACAGTCTTGATACCTGTTCTCTAGAAGGAAAAGATGGCAAGGCACCAGAAAGTGATGCCATCACACAAAATTTACAGGAAGACACAGCTTATCATAATTATGTGAATGACCAAGTACATCCAGAAAATATCTACTAAATGACCCAAACAACTTGGTCCTAAATCAGTGTTTCTAGCAATTTTACAGAAATTAGGTAGTTTGTCCACATTCCTCTGGCAGCCCCGCAAAGTCAGTAGTGCAGGGTAGAGCCAATGTATTTTTGATGAGAGTTAAAATATTCATAGATAGCAGCTGAGCTGGTGGAGACAGCAGACTGCTTTCACCTGGGAAACCTGCCAGATGGGTAGGTTAAAAGCCCAGGCCACCACCAGGTGCCAGGGTTCCTGCCCTTCCTGGGGCTGGTGTCAGCCCCGCTCTGCGTTGCCAGACCTTTCTGTGTGGTGCCAGAGTCCTGCAGCTGCCGTGGGTGCTGAACTGATGTACACCTGCTTGACATCGAGCCCAGCAGTGTGTGTGCTTTACAGGCTCAGTGCATGTGCCAGCTGATCTGCTAACCACAGTAACGTTGAGCTCTTTGTCCTGAGTTTGGGATTGTTGTGTGGAGGAAGCAAATTCTGGATGGTGGGATATGGCAAGAAGTCTTTTGTTCAGCTTTGGTTCTAGGCAAGATAAATATTTTGGGGTTTAAACTAACCCTTTCAGGATTTTCTGTCTTTTGTAATGTCCTTCAAATAGAAGTTTTCATTGCTCTGAAATTAATTCAGTTGATGAGCTTGAAAATGCACACAGTTTTGGTGTGGGTTGTCATGTCATTGTACTATCTAGCTAGCAAAAGTTTTAGCTCAAGGGCTTATTCTGAATATGAAGTTCTTTTTCTCAGCACCAGTTTTGGGTGGCTGGACCTATTGTTGTTGTTTAACTGGACAGCATATAGGAGTCTGGGACAAAAATGCACATATTTTAAAACACAGAGCTAAGCCTAGTTCCCTATGCCATGGCATAGATTCAAACAGCTGGTTTTATCTGTTCTTTGGCAGTACAAATAAGGAGGAATTCAGAAAGCAGGACATGTGTATATTAGGGGATCCATTCCTTTTTGGTATGCTGCTACAAAAATCAGTTTCTGATATTGATTAATATTTTTATTCATCTCTTGTCATGCTTTGATAAAGAAGTTGGTGGCAATTTTCTAAGAGGGTGCCTTGGAGTGGTTTTTTGTGTTTGTTTTTGGGGTTTTTTTGTTTTGTTTTGTTTGTTTTTTGGGGGTTTTTTTGTGAATTAAAAAAAATTGGAACTCTCTGCAGAAGTTGAATTTTAAGATTGGTGGAGATGTTGTAATTTTGTTACTTTTTTTCTTTAAGAGGTAAAAAACTTGATTTTGCTAAGACAACCGGTTTATCAGTTGTCACAGGTTATCAAAGAACTGAAATGTGCTCTCTGTAGTTAAGTTCCATGGATTAAAACACATTTCTGCCATGGGACACCAGCCAGTCCTTTTCTACCCTCTTGTTTACATAAAAGCCTTTCTGTAACCCTATATACCAGTATTCAGGGGTGTTCCTGAATAATCTTCAAGGAAAATAATGCTATTTACCTAAGCAAAGGGCTCTACTGATAATATCCCCCTGTATTATAGGGATAAAGTGCTACTAAATGAAACTATGCAAGGAGAGTTTAGAATTCTTTCTGCCATTATTTTAATCAAGTGATTACTTTCAGTTTTGTGATATTTGATATTTTGTCTATAATAAATTGTATTAAGCCAATGAAAATAAAATAATTGCTGAGAGGAGGTTGACTAGACAATGCATGTGTGATTGTAGTCCAACTTTGTTACATATTCTTTTTAGAAATTAGTTTTAAATAAGTTTTTTGCTATATGTTTGTTTGTTTTAATTAGTATAACCTAATTTATTATAGTGTGGTATAAATAAAGCGGAAAAACCCTGTGATTGAAAAATTGTTGAAGAGTAGCCCAATGTGGAATGAATTATCCTCTTTTTCAAGACCAGGTATTGTTCAAGGGAGTGGTTTCTGGTAGCTCTATTGAATATAAATTGCAAAAAAAAGCTACAAGCTACAGATACTGATCTTAACTTTCAAAGGAAGGATTCAGTGTTCAGGAAAGTCACTGGAATAGCAATTCTACAGGCTTTGTTGCACAACCTGATTTAAAAAGGGAGCCAACCTTTCAAGTTTTTCCTCTTTGTTGTGCCTGTGTTCTTTGTAAATAAAGTTGAAGGAAAGACTCAAGTATGAGAATAGCTGTTTCTCATTCCTATCCAATTATTGGCCTTTCTGGCAATGCAAACACACTGGTTTCAGGTACAAACACTTTCAGTCTACAGGTGAGTGTGTGTGTGATTCACCCAACTCACAGCTTCCTTAATGTCCTGGTAACCAAATTCCTTTGGTCAATGTCATCTAGATTTGTACTGATGGTTCAGCTGTAAAACCTTCTAGTCTCTTTAGTTCCTAGAAGAAATTCTTCTTTAAGAACAGTAAGCACTTCCCATTCAAAAGCACACATCCTGGAGAAGTTTTATTTGGAGTGACATAAGATTATTATGGAAAATGTAGGAAGTTGCAGCAGAGCAAACATTAAGCCCATGGTATAGAATGACAAGATGAATAATTTATACATACATCTATGTGTGTTTTTTAAAATCTGTTTCTGGTGTACCTCTGGAATCTGCAAATCTGTAGTTATGTGTCTTGTGCCATGTCTTTATAGGAGACAATATTGTAACTGCTGATTTGGTCTGGTTTGTTCATTAAAGGGAATTCACTGACTTGGACACATAATTTTAAGTTTAGCTATTAATGAATGGCTCAAAAGTCACTGTGGCAGAGCAGGAGACTTTCTTGGAATTACCATTGCTTTCTGTAACTTCTGCCTCACTCTGTGGTAGTGCTCCTGTGGCTGAACTATTCACTGAGACAAAGGGCACACACACCACACATGGGGCAGCTACAATGTTCTCTGTTTCTCTTTGAGTTTCCATAGTGTTTTGTGTGTTTAAACTGACAGCAAGTGCTGTTTCTGGAAGAGATCACAGTCAAGTTATGTAATACTTTGCTCTTTAAAACAAATGTGGGAACTTTGGCTCCAAAACAAGAAAGAGATGTGAATGCTTTACCCTTCCACCCTTTTGCACATGCAGATTGATGTATGCTGTATTTCTTGTGTGGGTAGAAAGAAGGTACTTGAAAAAAGAGAAGAGGTCATTTGAATAAATATATTCATCAATTTTATTCCTCAGACTCTTGGATTAATTTCCCTTTGGTGGTGATGTTCATGCCACTGCACATCTACTGCTGTTGCTGTTCTGATCAGGACGCCTTTCAAAGCCCAAAATACTTCCTCAGTAGCCAACAAGTTAAGTGAGAACAGTTCAGAGTGAGAGAGAGATGATGTCACTGTAGGACACCCTCTCTTTACTGCTGTTTATTTGTATCTTTGCATGTGTGTAACCATTTCTTGTGTGTCTGTATTTGTATATCCTTTAAAGAAGGGCAACTAGCATATATCAATGTATATTGACACTATCAATACATGTTTGTAGTTATACATACATTTATGCTTGAGTAGGGAAGCTCCTCTTTAGTATCAAAATTTGGTCTAAGCAGAATTTAAACCTCTAGCAGATAAGGCAGTTACAGGGTGAAATATTTTCCTGTGGGATTCTCAATCTTTCTCTCCCGGCAATTGGCTTCTAAATATTGGCATTTGATGATAATAGTCCATTAAAAAACCCCAAATAGTAAGGTCTTCACAAACACTTTTTTACCCATGGGACTTACAAGTTCCTCATACTGACAAGATTCAGGAGTGTCCAAAGGAAAATGATTCACCCAAAGTCAAGGACACCATCCATTCTTCTGATGGATAAATTTTCATGAGGGACCTGTGGGAGTTCCTCCAGATCCCCCTCCAGCATATCAATTACATTAAGTAACTGATCTTGCTTAATTGTAGGAGTATCAGTGCTTTTTCATGTGACCTGTCAGGATGAAACTCACAGCTGCTAAAGATATATCTTGCAAGATCAGGCCCTCTAGTAGCCCTAGATGAGTCATGGAAATCAGAAAAAAATTAATGTGCTGCTTAGGTTAGTTCTACCTGGAACGGAGTGGAGGCTGTCTCTCTTTTTACAGGGCTTGGAAGCACAGTTGTGCCTAATATTTGTCTCAGAAGTCCCATTTATGAGTAATTCCTTTTTACTGATCAGGCAGTCTGGCATGTACAAGCACTTGGTGTCTATCCACCCACACTTTGTCCTTTTGGTCTTCATCTGAAATATTCCACTCTGGGGCTCAGTAATACAAATTTGATGAACAAATTATATGCTGCAAGAGGAAAAATATAATATGAAGTAAATGAGTTGGTTGCTGCTGCTTTCCAAATGCCTGAGCTCTTAGAGCAACTCATAAAACCAGAGATTTTCAGTTTTCTTTTAACATTTCCCAGCTCTTTATGTTAAACTATATGAACTCCTACTCAAATATTGGTGTGGTAAAACTTTTATTCCATTGAAGGAGAAAAATGGGAAAGGTATTACCACTATATTATTAAAAAATACAAACACACCTGGCTTTTTCTATAACTTTTCAATGTTCACTATGTGCACAGTACTGACAATCATAACATATATTTGTACATTTTTTGAAGGCTTAAAATATACTTTTTATTTTCCTGGCAAATACAAAAGCCTGGAAGACCCCATAGCATTAGATAGACTCTGAGTGTGGACTGAGATTTCTCTCTGCCTCAGGTGCATGCCCCTTGTCTTTAGGGAGGATGCAGTGACCTAGAGCACCAATCAGGATAAAATGTGGTTGTTGTTATTGATAGTGATAATTACAGCATGGTTATACTGTCTATACTCTCTACAAAGCTGTCTTCTGTGATTTTCAGTGACATAAAAACCACTTTTTCTGTTCTATGATCTTTTTCCAGTCAGTTTCCTGGTGCTGTATGTACAGAAGCCTGAGGGTTTTTAGGGCAGGAGAAGGAAGATGTCCTTCAGGTTCAGGATAGGCTTTGCTGTGTGTTAGGTTTCTGTGGTGAAAACTGGCCTTTTTTGAGCTTAGTAGTTTACTGGAGTGTCTAATGTGATTAGAAATGGAAGTGAGAGATAGAAGGGAGATCTGAGGTGACCAAGGGAGGCATGTTTTGGTACTATGACAAATTCAAAGTATGTCAGCTCCATGATAAAAGGAGATGGGTGTTAAGAAAGTCAGTGAGGAACAGGTGACTTCAATCAAAATGGAAAATGGGTCTGGCTTAGAGGACATGTCAGAGAGGGAGAGATGAGGCAATTTATGATATGGGTGATGTGGAGCATCATGCATTTTGAGTTATTGAAAACAGCTTCCCAAATGATTCCTGGCTTCCCATCTTCTTACTCTCCCTTCTTGTTTTCTCTTCTCTCCAATGCAGTTTGCTTAGTTGTTTTCTTAGTGCCTTGTGAATGAATAGGGATTGGTGCTTTAAGGCAGTGGGAAAACCCAGTTAAAAGAAAAAAAAGAAAAAAAAGTCTTGATTTCTTGCTTATGGAATACTTCTTTCTGGAGCATAAATGAGGTCAAAAAAAATTTTCCGTGGGAGGTTAAGACCCTGCATTCAATATACCTGTACAGTCCTGGTGATTACAGCTGCTTTTCACACAGTGTTCCAAAAGGAGAATTTGTCCCTGCAATTTTGAAGCTGAGAGGAGTAGAATTAAGACTTTGCCTAATTAGTGTTACCTTTCAAAGGTCTATTTTAAGCTGTCTTCCTTCAGCCTGAACCATGTGGTAGTTTCCAAAAATGTAATTTAATCATATCTGATTGCTTGCTGGAATCTGCAATTAACTTAGGTGCAAGGGAGTTAACAGTATTTGCCAGGTGCTTCATAATTTACCAGGAGCTGCCTGTGCCCACATATATGTTAAGTATGTTGTTGACTGTTGAAATTTATTGGCTAGAATATTTTAAGCTTGTGGTTGAATAATTTTTATTGCTTCCTTCTATTTCTATTCCTAGGATGACTCAGATATGAAATACCATGTAATTATATTCTGTATACTATCAAACTATCCCTTGCAATTATGCCACATTGTAGTTGTTCTTTTGAAATATTAGAAGCTACCTATCTAGGAAGTTATTTTTGGGATGCAATTGGTTGCTAGGGTGAAGATCAGTTTTCAAGTAATTCTAGACATATGTTGAATTAAAAAAAACTTAAACTCGTTTAAAAAAAGTAGTTCTCATGTTAGAAATCCTCTGAAATCCAATTCCCTCGAAAAAGGGTAGAAGTGGTTTTAGAAATTATACTTTTCTGTAGGATTGCATTTATGTCCTGTTTGAGAGTCAGTTCTTGCATCAGTTGTATAATTAAAAATGGGAAGAGAATTGAAAAATAGGCCATCTGCCTGCAGGGAAATATTTTACTTTGTATTTGGAGTGCATTTCTGAGATCCAGATTATTACTCTAATCCTTCTCTGAAGCCCTCTTGCATTATGGATTTCAGAACTGCAGGACAATCACAGGAGACTTTCACATAGGCTTTGTACTTAATATAGTTCTAGAGTTTCACGAAGGTTGAATTTTGGACAAAAGTAAACCTCAGCTTAGTTCTTGGCTCAGAAGTCAGGATTGTTACAAGTTTTCATACCTCATGATCTGGAAGAAGGGTTTCTGCTATCTGACGTCCCTCCTTGTCAGACTTGGAAAAGTGCTCACTCATTAGTATCTGAAATTCCCTGGAAAATTACTGCGAAAAGAATAGTGAAGACAAATATTTTAACTGGAATAGTTGCTTAAACGTAGCAGCAGCTCTGAGATTTAACAGTTTATACGTACTGTGTGGTGGCCAGGAGGTTATCAGAAACTGCGGCTTCAGACCACCACTGAGTTGGAAGATATCACAATAAGCTCAGCACAGGAGAGAAAATCACTCTTGCCTCGTGATTTCATCAGGCACTCAAGATGATGCAACTTTCCTTTCCCCAGTACAAAGCAGCAAGTGTGTGCCAGAAGCAAAACAACGTGGGGACCTGCAGTGTGTTCTGCACTTCTCCCGTTACCCATTATTTACATTGAAACTGGGAAGAAAATTGCTCAGTCCATTTACAACTCTTTTTTTACTGCTTATAGAACAGGATGAATACTGTCTTTCACTGAAAAGGCTGTGCAAATCTTACATTTCCCAAGGAATAATGCATTCCCATAGAGCTGTCACAGATTCAAAGAAGCAAAAGATAAGAGGAAAAAAGCACAAACCCAACAGATTTGACAGTTTATCATTGTCTGAAGGAATTGCAATTGATGTAACCATATCAGAGACTTGCAGGTGTTTAGATTTTAAGATGACATTTGAGACTGTAAAAGTAGTATTTGTAGCGACAGCCTTGATAAATATAATCCTGTCTGAAGCTCTGTGTGCCCCCCATACTGCTGGGACTTTAGAAGAGGAGAAAAGGTTCATTTATAACAACATGCAAGTTACATTTCAGTAACTTTTGTGTTAACAAAAGTTACTGAAAGCTTTTTTTGAGACTGTGAGCTGCCAAAACCAGCTAACTCCTCTAGCCAAAATAGACTGCCAAGTGATTTGCACAAAGTGTGTGTGAAGCTCCAGAAAGACCAATCTAGAGAAATGCATTTAAGTATTTTGGGTTTGGGTTCTTTTTCTTTTATGGTAAAATCTACACACTTAAGGGAACAATTGTCTATGGAAACTAGTTTTCTCTGTAGTTTACCGTCTGGAAAAGACTGATCCTGACTGCTGAACTGACCCTGAAGTCTAGAGAACAGGATATTGGATGGTACTTCCTTGTGTATATACCTGGTTTTAGACACCTGGCACACTCCCCTTCTGCTTATGGAGAAGCAAGAGGAAGAGTTATTCCTACATTTTCCCCTGAGCATTCTTCCCATTCTGCTGCTTTCTACCCAGTTTTGCCTTTCCATTTAAACTCTCTCTGTTCTCTCCTATTTTCCTCCGTTCAAACCTTTATATAATTATACATTGTTTTCTTTCTACTTTTTCATTCCAGCACTTTGTGTAATTCTCATTGTTATGGCTAAGTCACTAAAATGGGCTTCTTTCCCACCTTGCAGAGTCAGACTGTTTGGAGAGGTTGTCTGTGATGGGTGATTTCCAGAAACACTGACGTGATGGAGTCGTGGAACAATCAGTGAAGGTTAACTGTCCAGAGGTAATTAGAAACCTCTCTGTTATTTTATTACCATGAAAGCCAAGTTCCTGCCAAGGGCTGTCTTGTTTAGAAGATGCCAAGTCCCAAAGAGATGGTTCAGTAGTACAAGTCATGCACTAGTAGACTGCTGAGCAGAATGTAGTGGATCCTGAAAACAGACAATAGTTAACACATTTCTTGAAATAGAACTGGAAGGCAGTGATCCTTTATACATGTAAAATACTCAAGAAATGATCTTGCAATGATGATTCAATAAATCTTTTGAGATTTGAAGGTCCTAAACTGATGCTTATACATAGGAAAAACTTGCTTCAGGCAGATTGCAGAGGCTCCTCTAAGCCACTAAAAAAAAAAAAAAGATTTTCCAAAAGAAGCAAATACCTCAGCTATGAGAAAAAATTATATGCTCTGCATAGTAAAAATGGAGTAAGTTGGGGTCTTTTTCTGGGTTGTTTTTTCAAATGCCTTTGCTAAGACTGAATTCAACGGGGTTTGCAGAAGTGCTGGTGCAAGGGCTCTGCCTGATGTTTTGCTCAGCCAGTGCAATAAAGGATGAGCCAGCATTGTTAGAACTCTGTGGGTGGTTGAATACACCAGGAAATATACATTTCACTGAGAACTTGGAATTCAGGCTTTCCTGCGAATTATCACAAATATGGATCAAGCACCTTTGTGTGCTGATACAGGGTTTTCGGCATGTTTCAGAAAATTCATTGCCATTTATTGCTTGAGCTGAGTCTGAGAAGACTTATCACCATCCTTTAATCTTTTTTGCAGGCTTTCAGAAAAGCTCTTAATATACTGCTTCATGTTAGAAGTTGTCAGCACCATTGGCAAGCACTAAAGATGAACATGAAGGAGTTGTACTTTTCTGGATGTGATTAATTCTGGCACAGTACTTGTTCCCATGGCTAAGCCCTGTGTGCACTGCTGTTCTTGTCAGGTTCGTTATGTGTGTTTTCTCTTTCCAAGGTATTATGTCTTCACTGTGAAACATTCGCTCAGACTCAGATTTGGCAAACACAGTCTGAATCTAGCAGCATGCTGGTTTCCAGGAAAAAATAATTTGTTCCCTTGGAGAGGGAGGGAAGGGATTTGGATTTTAAAATGCCTCATTGTATTTTATAACACAGAACTTGCTTTACATTTCTGTATATAATATTTCTCGAGCAGTTGCTTGGGAGTGACCTTGATGATCACTGAGTAAATTATAACATATTATGTGAAATTTCAAGTTCTGTTCCTAAATGTTAAATTCTAAAAAAGTAATAATAGCTCAGAAGTTAAGATACTCTTAATACGACTGTTTACAGAATTGGTTTTTCCTCCAGCCTACAGCAATATTTAATGAGTGGATTTTTAAAGTATGTTTTCCCCTCTAAGAAGTCCGGAAATTTCAACGTGGCTAAGAAGACTAAGTAGAGACACAGGTATTGTGTTTAATTTCCCAGGTCATCTGAGAGAGACTAAAGAGGAAACAGAAGTGGTTTAAAGATCTTGTAAATTAGATACTATTTATAGAGATAGAAATTCCTATATGGGGTTGAACTGAAGGTTCACCTAGTTCACTCTTCTGTGTCTAACAGAGGCTACATAGAAACAAGTCAAAGAATCTTACATTATTTTATTTCTCATCTCAGTTTGCTAAAAAAACACAGAGCTTGTTATGGGTATGATGTAAATATGAAGAGGTGTTAGCATTCAATACCTGTGCTAACAGTCTCCTGTCAGATCTTCCCGAGGTACATAAAGTGAAAAACATAAATAGCATCTAAATATCAGTAGATTTTTATTGCTAGGACTAAAAAAGACATAATCCTAGAAACACTGAATGGTCAATGATAACTCTTGAGGTGTTTATATTTGCATTGCAACACAAGCAAGTAATTTATAAACAGTTGTCTTTCAGCTTCTGTAATGCCTGAAGTGCATGCCTTTCTGCAAAACCAAAATCCATCATGGCCAGGGCATATTTGTGGCCAGTTTAATAATGAACTTGAAGGGTATAGGGATGTTTCTCAGCAGTGTCTACCCACGGTTTCAATACACTGATCCATACTTCCCCCCTTTATTTTTGGGCATAATTTATTTTGCTTTACATAATGCTGACATTCTGGGAAATTTTATCTTCATGAAGAACCTTTAAATTATAATAATGAATAGTTAAGTATGAGCTTTTGGCAGTTTAAGAAATTAAACATTCCTCCTCAAAAGCACATTTACATTAGGACTTCATATTTTGTTGATTCCAGCAAACTTGTGATTTAACCCAGATGAAGGATACCCAGTACACGGTCCAGGAGTCTGAAATTGTCTGAAATTGTGCTTACTCCCAGATTAGATCAGAGATTGGAGCACTGGTGCCCTCTCATTTCATTCTTGTCATAAGAATTAGGACTTGGGAAGAACTGTCTATTTTTGTCTGCAATATTTGCTGCTCTGTAGCTGCCACCTCAGATGCCTGTAATGATTATCCCTGTTAGGCCTGAGGTGAAAGAGAAAATAGATTGATGAGTATATTTTTATAACAGAATAATTTTGAAATGAAGGTAGTTCTGGAGCTATAGTTTTATCTACAGATGAATAAGGAAGTGCATATCGCAGTAGCTCTTATTTCAATCAAATCTGTGTGAGCTGGAATACAGACTTCAAGCCAACAGGATTGGGGTTTTAACATTATTATTAGATGATTATTTTTATTGGTATGATGAGTTTCTGGACTGTGTTATTTCAGTTGAATGCAGTCTTCTGAAAGTTAAGGGTTTGAGTATGAGCTGCTTGAAGCCACTGGAATGTGGTTTTCAGCGAATATATTTGTAATACAGTTATTTGCTAGGAGAAAATACTATTGTACATTTTAATCTTCCATACGGCCAGTACTGAAGGAAGCCTCCCTCATCTTTTTGCTCAGTGAGATAATGTGGCTGATAACCTTTGTATAGTTCAGGGACTTACTTCATTGCTTTCTAATAGAGTTTCTGGAGAGTATAGATTTAGATTACAATGTCGAATGGCCATAGGGCCTCAGGGAAATATGCTCTCATTAATGGACTTGTTAATGATTATCATTGGAGAGGCTCTAATAGTATCAGATGTAAACGTTGTCACTGCTGTCCATCTTTATCAGGCAGATATGGAGATGCATCATTAATTCACACGGAGATTCTCAGATCCTCAGAGCTGTGCACATTGATGCAGGGTGATAATGTCTGAAGGAAATTAAAAGCCATGCGTTATCAATTTAATATTTCAGATTTCTATTTCCAATTAATATGGTCTAAGAGATAAGAGGAATTGAACCACAGCAGAACTCTGGGTCATTCAGAAGAGATCAAATGCAGATTATGCCTCTGTCAGTTCCAGCATCATTATGCTCGTTGCATTCTCTCTAAAAGGGATGAGACAATGCAAACTTATATCAGTGAAGTCTCACAGCTGAAAAGTTAAAAACATATATCCTATGCAAGCACAAAAATTTATGCCAATATAAAATAGTTTACAGAACCTAGAAAAAAATTTCAACTATTTTTTGGCCTTTTTTCCTTTATTAAAGTATAATAACATCTTTTTCCTTTATCATTACTTTGATGGGTATATTCATAATGCATTGAGTGCAATGAATTATAATCTGTCTCAAATTTGTAGCTTTAGACCCTCTACATTAATAACCTGCTTGATAATTATTTGCAGAAATGTGAGAATTTGATTAAAAACATTTGGTTTGGAGTTTTGGGGTGGACTCAGGGATTTTTGTGGTAGGAAACACCACATTATTTCTTTGTAGCCCTCTGAAATATCAGTGGTTTCAGAAAAAATAAGAAATGCAATTTTTCTGTACCCAAATCTAAAGGTAAGCTTTCAAAAATAGTAGTGGATTTATAACTCTATTGTCACTTGTTTTAGAAATAGTGGATGGGTGCTAAGATAGAATCAAAAAGTAGCTTTTCAGTGGCCTGCTCTGATATCAGACTGTGTCCCACTGGATGGGTCGCCTGAATGAGAGGGAGAGGGGAGTAAAAGAGCAGATATTGCAAATGATGGGGGTGGTAAGTCCTCCTAAAAGGAGGACAAAGTATGAGTAGGTGTCACTTGTGTTGAATTGTAACCAGTTGTGAAGTTGGAGATGAAAGAATTCAATTCCAAACTTGCCAAGGACAAATGTACAAAGTGTAAAATAATTTGCCCCTGGAAGGCAAATGGGATATCCCTAATGAGAGATAAAGTTAACAAAGGATGGAGATAATATTTTAGACCAGTGAAGAATCAAAAAAACCACGAATGAACCACGTACATCAGTCTGGGGAGTGGCTCAGACAGGAGCACAAGGAATAGTGAAAACATGAACAGCACACTGCTGGAATTGGAAGATCCAGAGATTCTCTTGAGCCTGCCTCATGATGTTCCCACGTGGTGGAAAATATTAAGAACATTTTTTGCACCTGAAGCATAAAGCAGCTACAGCATTAATCTGCTGCAAAGTATGAAACTGAGAGAATTCTAATGAAATGCATTAGAGGAATTTTTGAAAGGAGTAAATTGTAACATCTGGAGGATGCTATCTACATCCAACTGCCACGTGCTTTCATGGGTACAGATGAAAGATTGTGGAAAAGATGTAAAAAATTAATATTAACAAAGGAAATTTACATCAGACACTGGGTTTTTTTATGCAGGACAGCAGTAAGGGAAGTCATCTGTGAAATGGGATCTTAATGCAGAGAATTCCCTCTCAGTGCTCCCAGCAGACAGGGTGGAAACAGCTCGCCTGGGACTGTCCTGGCTGGGGTCAGGCAGGGTCAGGGTGAGGTGCCACCCTTCCACTGCTTGCTGCTGACACAGGGAGCGAGCAGAAGCTAAAACACAAAGCTCTTAAGTAAGGCTTCAGTGCTTTTAGCTTCATGAGAGGAAGAAATCCTGCAAAAAGCTTTATTTCTAGTATTTCCTGCCCTTACTGATGTTCACATGAGTCTCACATAGCTTTTAAATTATTGATAAATCTGTGAAATGAAAGATTCTAATTATTTATCTCCAATGAACAAGTGCAAACTTGTGCAAGTCTGCTATTGGTCCAGTGCTCCTATAAAATGTAGTTGTATTAAATTTCTGCTGCGAGTCAAGAGAGGGGGAATCTGTACCCTTTTTTCCAAAATCTTACCTATTCCTCTGGCATTATTCTTGCTGCAGTACACTTTGTTCATTTTTGAATCCCCAGACTGAAAAATAATGCTCACTTTCTTCTTCTCAGATGTTTGGACAATGTCTTTGTTGCCAGGCCTTGCAGGTTTTTGACAATGTGGAGTGTGTTTTGCAAGGTCTGTAACAATTACCGGGCTCGCTGTGAAATTTCAGAGGAGTGAAACGTTAGCATTATTTGTGCCATTTTACCTCTACTTTTCACAAAGTAGAGGTACTCATCTCAGAGGATGTCTCTCTTATCCAGACCCATATGTTGTGGTTTTTGTGTTGCAGTCAGTGCAAAATACAAAATTTGCCATCTCTTTATCTCAGTCTCCTTGTCACACTTGTCACCTGCTTTTAATTTCCCCTTAGGAAGTCCCTTCCTCTCCCCATTGTATAGTTCTAATTTTAATAATCCCAGTCCTTCCAGAGCTCTTTCCCCAAAGAAATATTTCACTGTACACACCAATTAGCATGTTGATATTTCTTGTTAGTATGCAGCGTCGGGTTAGCTCCTCTAGATAACCTTGATAAATTAAAAATTGGCTTATCAATATTCAATCAACCTAGCTCATTTATCCAAATGTCTGATTTCCTTTCTGTCAGAGCTGAGCTAAAAAGGCACTGCAAAAATAAATGGAATTAAAATTGCATATTTTTCTTTGAAACAGAAATTAAAAATCAGTCTTCTGCTAATGTCACCTTAAATGCACTGGTTTATCGCCAGTGAAATAAAATACAGTGGCAGGTATGACAAAAAAATCATTAGTTTTCAGTAGACAGTTGTTCTTTGAATACAATCAACATCTAATCAAGACTTTATTTGGAAAATTTGGGAAAGCTGTGCTTGGTCTGTCCTGTTCTTTGTACAACTATTGACTCTTGCTAATTCTTCTACATATTTTTAAAAATTTATAGAGGTTTATATATTCCAGAGGGGTGGGAGGTAGGTGGGAGGAGCATCCCGTGGATTTATCTTGTAGCATAATGAGAGCAGCATAATTTTCTAAATCTGACCTCCCTTCCTCTTCTGTTTCATTGCCTTTGCAGTTCAGAAATCCTTAAACACCCTTTTGTGTTTGCACCATTGTTGTTCAGTAGTTGTCTGTAATTGTCCCACTCAGCTGCTTTCACTGTCTGGGACCAGCCCTTGGGTCATTTGCTCATCATCTTGGTTTTGCAATTTAGAGTATCAGATATTTGAGGGAAATGACAATGTTGTTCCAACTTTACATCAAAAATCTGACAGCACATGGTGTGAAAGGACAGGCTTACAAGAATTCACCAGGCAAAGCTTTTCAAAAGCCCCAGTGGTGTGGAGGATCTGCCCTGCAATGCAATAAATAGATCTGAGTGTCAGTAGGCACATGGGCAGCAGCACTGTCACTGGGGAGGCCTCTCATCCCTCTCTTCTTGGGAATGGCTTGCTTTTATGTCCTGGCAGGGACCCTGAAGCTCCAGGATGTCCTATGATATAGTCCTAAAAACATTGTTGTGCTCTTTTCTCAAGGGCTTCTGAAAACAGTCAGCACTGTCAGTCAACAGAAGGCAAACAGAGGCCAATCTTTCATCACAATATATAGACCTCATTAATACTGAATGCTGAAGGCTCTAATTCATCCAGTCAAAGTTTCCTGGGAGTTTAGCAGCTAAGTTCATTCTCTATTCTTATTTAGCAGCTAGGTTCATTCCCTATTCTAGCAGCTGTGCTGGAAACAGAGGTCTTCAGCAATTCTTTGATTTGCTTCTGTGTTCAATGACCTCTAATTCTGTGGTGAAAATATATTCCTTTGGGGGGTGGGGGGTTTCTTTTGGGGTTACCTTGTTTTGGTTTGTGTTTTTTGTGGGCGGAGGAGGGAGGGCAGATCCGTGTTCCGAAGTCAGAAATGCATTTTGCTGAGCTCTGCATATTGTACTAAAGTCAATCTACATAGGTTTTGCATTAAGATGGTTAAAATTATTTCTTCTCTGCCAAATTAAAAAACCTAAGGTCAAGCAATTTCCCTTTGAATTAATTTATGCAAAATGTTTAAACAAAATCCTGTGGGTTTAAAACTTTAAATTTAAAGTATTGCTTTAAAAGGAAAATGAAAAACCAGTATTTTAAAGTTAAGTAAGATTTTTGATTAAACCCTGAAAATATTTGAGAGCTTGCTTCACTTTAAAAGCTCTGGAGATTTGGAATCTTAAAGGAACCATGGAAAGTGCTTCAGACAGTGTATATGCCCTGCAGAGAAAAGCATGCAAAGGGGGATACAGGCAAGGAACTGCTGTTCAAACATTGTATGTCTTCAAGTTGTTGCCCTTTTATGTTAGATGAATATTTGTGTGTTCTCTAGTGGGACTGGCAGTGCATTTTTTAGAAGTGAGCAGCTGCAAAGCATGGACAATGTCAAAGATGCTATTTGATACCATCAGAACCTTGCTCTACTGGTTTTGCTGTCATCTGTAGAGAAATGGAACCCAGGAATGACCTTATGATATGGTTTTGCATCAATAACTTCTTTGTACTTTGGTCCAACCACACATTTGCCCTGGACTAAAGCTGCCAATTTGAATTCTATAAAACAATGTCCAGTTTTGTGCAGAGGAGCAGTGCCATCCTGCTGCTGGTGTTGGTGCTCACCAAAAGGATTTTTAGAAGGAGGAAGAAAAAGTGTGCCCATTTCAGAGTTAATAATCTATGTTTAGAATGTCTGGTGCTTCTTTAGAGCACGAGCCCTACAATTTTGCACAATTAACATGTACATCAGACTTCTCTGCTATGTCATTCCTGCAAGGGTGCACAGTTTACATCCTTGGAGATGTGTGGTTGCAAGGTGTTCCATGTCCTCTGCTTGGTGTAATTCCTTTCCTTCCACTGCAAGAAGTGTTGGGTTTTGGGCTTTTTTTCTGTAGGGTTTGGAATTATGGAGTCAGATGGAATCAATGGGAACACCTGAAATGAACAAGAGGTGAGAAGCAGGCACAGCCTGGGACACTATGCAGAGGATGGAAGTCAAACACTGCTTTAAAGGTAAACAATACTTTGTTGTTTGCATTACAGCAGATAGAAAAGAAGAAAAAACATTTATCAGTAACAGTGTTGAAATATGCAGACTGGAACAGAACTGATATACAGATTCAGTGGGTAGGAAACTTGGTAACTACAGTAACAGTAGGCAGCTTCAGCCTTTTGAGTTATTCATCCTTGCAACAGGAATTCAATAGAGCAGGGGTGGAATTTTTGCTTGTCCTTTGGAAAAGTCAAAACAGACCCCAAGGATGATAATTTGGAAGAGAAAACTCTGAGTTTGAATTTTAATAGAAAACCAAATTTTAATAGAGAACCCTAAGTTTCCACACAGTTACTGTCTTGCTTGTGTCTGGTCAGATAGCTTCCCAAGGAAGAGCTGAGAGAATAATCTCTTTCCTTTCATTTTGCAGTTTGTTAGCTTAGCTCTGTGAAATGCAGATTTTCATGATAATATACTGGAAGCTGTGCTATTTATGTGTTTCCTTTTAAACAGTGTTTGGATTTCATAGTAATTCACATTTTGAAGTCAGCCTTAAAATCTGCACTTATGTTATTGGATAAAGAACGGTTTTCTGAAGCATGGAGTAGTGGCATAGCCTGTCAAACCCAAGTGGCTGTCAGTAGCAAAATTCACAATGAGAGAATACTCTTCTCTTTCTCCTGTCCTTTGCACAGAATTCCTTTGGGCAGCATCAGGGTGGGGGAGGGAGAGAAAAATTGTGAAAAATTATTTTCAGCCCTCTATGCACTGGACTTTATTTCTGGAACTAGACTACAATAATACTTTGAAAAACAAGCTTGACTCTTGATGAGGATGCTTACTAATGAATACAAAGCCAACACAATTTTGGAATAAAATAAGGAAATGTTAGGTTTTGTTTAAACGCCTTTGTTCTCAGAAGTTTTCTTTTTATGATCACAAATATATTGTTGCATGAAAAAGTAATTTCTGGCTAGTGATCCAAACTGCATTCCCAGGCACATCTAGGGAAGCACTAAGGCTGCTGGGAAATGACCTGGTCACCTCTGGAGTGGGATGGCCGTGGTGCTCCTGGCTGCTTCTCCTGTATCTCAGGTTTCACTCTATGCAAGGTCCCACTCTCCCTCAGAAGAGGCTTTCCCAGCAGGAGTGGATGTCCTGGGGGAGTTTGGCAGGGTCTCTGCAGCCCTGCCAGCTGGGCTGGCTGCTGACATGCCGAGGTTGGAGAGCCCCAGTGTGTATCTTGGAACCCCTGGGGCATCCACTGGGCTGGCTCTGTGTGCACAGTCCAAGTAAACCCTCAAAAATATAAACTTTTAAAATACCAGCAGTATTGTACTTCAATACAAGTAATGAAAATCCTCTTTAGACGATTAAAATGCCACACAGATGATGGTGGCCAGCCAGTGCTAAAAAAGATTGTTGGTGACTTCTATTTTCAAATAAGAAATCTAATAACTGAAAGTTCTTGCTAGGATGAGAAAAACACTTCTTTGCCTTCATGTTCTATTGTGCATATTTTTCTACTTTAATGACAAGTTTAGCCAAAAACCATGAAAAAAAATCTATAATTAGCTCCAGCTTTGCAAGTATAAATCCATATGCTAGTTAGCCTTCAGAAAACAGCCATTTGTGTTAAATTCATCAAGAATTTCTCATTAAAAACCGAGCACACATGAATTAGTTTGACAGGGAAGAACTGCTGGAGCATTTGCTTGGATTTGGCTCTGTGTGTTCCCATCCTTTGTCTTCACTGCAAGTGTTGCTGCCAGTTATTTCACCCAGCCCAGCCACAGCCTTGGAGCCCTGAGTGATTTCATTAACAGATGATGAATTATGAGAACTTGAACTGTGGCTTGTGGTTGAAGTCCCACTGCATTAGTACTTTAATTCTCAGCTGAATTTGAATATTATGCCACAGACCCCATTAGGTTGGTCTTGGTCAGGCTTGAAGCCTGTAGTAAAATTAACTCTGAGGTATCTGTGATTGGATGGGAGCTCATTTATAGAAGATATAGATGTGTACAGCTTTTGCTATACTGCAATGAAAGAAGGCTGAATAAAGATGTGGGTAAGCATCTCATCAAAAATGTTCACAAAGCTGGTGACAGATTCAGCTTGTGAGGCTGAAGCGTTTTCATTATGGGGTGTCAGAGTAACCCTGAAACAAGATGCTGCTTTATTTTTTTCTGTTGACACTAGAAAAATCTCCCCAAAAATCTACAAGTGCTTTTTCTTCTCAAAGCACTCACACTGAAAGGAGAGGTGAAGGTGATGAAGGAGAATGCTGAAATATGAATAAAAGTTATAATTATAGGAGCTGATATTCTGTTAAGACAGAGTTCTCTGTATTACCATGAAATTCTAGGCTCTCTTCAGGAGCTGCAATGCTGAGGCTAATTTATTGTTAGCTTTGTTGTAAAATGCTTTAGATCATGAGTTTAATTATTTGATTAACTGAATTGTCTGTGTGTTGAGTCACCCAAAATTTGGGTAGTGAACTGCCTGCTATAATTGTCAGTTTGTCTTCATGAGAAATTCAGTTCTTTTTTTAGGTAAGTGCAAAGAGTTAAAAAACCCCTTGTAACATGGAACAAATACTCTCTTCCATGTATCTTTCACCTGGTTAAATTTCCTTAGCATTGGCTAATACACATTATTCTCCACACTTTCCTCTAAAATTTAGGTAGATTGGGTGAGGCTTTAGTATTACTCCCTGGTTCATTATCGCCCAGGCTCAGCTTGATCCAGTCACAAGTGACAGGCAGGATAAGCTAGGAAAGAAGATATACACCAAAAAAGAAATTATGGTATTGCCAGAAATGCCTTAGAAATGCTCGCTGAACACACAGAAATAAATTATATTAGAAAGAATATTTTGCTTCCCAACCTGTGGATATTGCATTAAGCTCCTACTTTGTTTCCAAGTCTATTTATAGTTCCTAGATTATGTGAAATCCTTATGAAATTGTTTAGTACCCATGGTTACCAAACACATTTCACAAACTAACACAATTCTAATGCTGTGATATATCAGCAAGTTTTTTCTCTTTTCCTAGCAGTAGGTTTCTGATATAAATCCTCAGAGGGATAGATAATAAAATCCAAAAATATTTCCTGCATTTGCAGTAAGCTGTATTTAACATTATCATTTCTGAATGGCTTTACTTTCAGCATGATATTGTGGCACTTTGGAATCATAAATAGTCTTGGCCTGCGTTGTATTCCAATGAAATGTGTAAGTCTTTAGGACATGCCATTTCTAAAGAGATGGTGGCTCAAAAGCCTTCATGCCTAAATCTAAATAGTGTCTAAGCCACATAAAACTCCCTTTTTACTGTCCTTTTCTGTTGCAAATGTAACCAGACAACAGCAAGTGTTGCAGCTGTAATAATTCCAGAGTTAGAGGTCCTGTGATATTTTCTTATTGTGGTAGGATTCACACTTTTTTTTATGTTTTGTTCTTTTCATCTGATGATTCAGGAAATGTGTGAAATTGAGGCAGGGTTGCTGTGTCTTACAGGTTCTCTGTGATATAAACATAGGACTGTTCACCAAGGACTTTTACAGCTACGAATGATATCGTGTGAAGGGAGGAAAGCTGGCACAATTGACATAAAACAGTGAAACTAAAGCTATTTCTCACTCCTGTTGTGTTTTTGTTTTGTTTTTCCTTTTTAATGCATTAAGCATTAAAAAGAAAAGCATTCTTTGCTTTTAATTTTGTCCTTCTCCCATTTTGTCATCTCTGATATGTACATCACATACCAGAATTGTGTGATGCCAATGAGCTATAACAAAAACAATATTTAAAAAAAAAATTTCAAACTGTTTTATTTACTCCTTTGCTGTTTTCCCCTAAGGATCCCTTCATAGCCCTGCGTACATACTAACTAAATCAAGTAGCAAAAGCCAACATGACACCCATATGTGCCAGTAATTAGCAGGTACAGGCTGATTGCCATCGGAAGTGGGTAATGTTTTGGCACTAATGGGCCATTACAATGAGAGGGCATTATAGTCTCAGCTCTCCTTTCGTGCAATAATATCATCCTGGGCGTTTTCTGCGTTTCTCACTGACAGCAGCTTGAAATACAGCCGCAGCTAAACCAGGTGATCCACCTGATGGAAATCTGCTCACTAAGGAAAAACAGCTGGGAAAAGGAAGCATTTGGAGTAGCGTTACTATTTCAGAAGTATGTTAAATCATTTAAGGCTTGTATAGTCTTTCACTGCACTCATGCTACTTGTTTGTTAAATAAAAGCCAACAGGAATCCATTCAATTCACAGGAGAGCTACAAAACTGATGTTTGTATCCATGCCTGTGAACTGTTTCTTATATTGTTGCAATTCATCTCCTCCTTCAGATCCCTGTGTTAGCCGATCAACACAATAGTTGGAAACATATGTGAAATGCTCTAAGTAGATTTTGGAAGTGGGGGAAGAAAATAGTTCTCATGGAGCTTTATTTGTAGAACACAGATCATAGTTGCATTTTATCATTCTCTCATAAGCAGTACATGGGGATTGGTGGGTGCAGTGCTTTGATTTTTCAGTGGATTTAAAAAAAAATTCTATTCGGTTCTGTGCTGCCATTAGTGACTGGGAGACTGAAGTAGGCAGAGAGAGGATCACTGCTGCTCCTGGCTGCTTTCACAGCCTGCCAGGTGCTGAGCCTCACCTGCAGCACAGCAGCTCCTCCTCCACCTTGCAGCCTGGGGCTGGACCCAGGAGAGCTGTTTTGCAAAGGCTTGTGCAGAGTGTCTTCCCAGCAGGGAATGACTAAACAAAGACCCGCTATGTGAGTTGCTTAGGAAGGCAGAGACTGTTTGTTTATGTCCTGCAAAACACATTATACCTGGGATAAAGAGAATTTTCCCCACTCTTTTTAGCCTGCCTCTGAAGCTTAAACAAGCTTGGCATAGCTAGAGCATGGAAAGCCTGTGGGAGGAAGATATCAGATATCTTGAGATACAGGATGCCAACAGCTGTGAGCCTCCCTCTTCATTTTATTCCTGCCTTGGGAACAGGCTGTGCAAGCAGACCAAAAGTTGGCAGTGTGGAATGACTAAGCAGAAAACAGGCAGATGCTCAGGGATGTCCAAATTACTACGTGGTTGCACTGCATTCCTCTCCCAGCCGGGGAGCAGGAGCTCTAATGTGAGAAACATAAAGCCAAGATTGAGGAATTAGCACCCACTGTGGCCAGGGTGTGGTGGGCTGGTGGAGGCAGGAGGGGCTGGCTCCCTCCCCTCTTCCCCAGCTGCAATTGCTCTTTGCTACTTCCTCCTTAGGGCCTGTTTCTTCCTGAGCTCCAAGTTATCCAAAACTGGAATGTGTATGCGCAAATGCTTAGGATCTGTAAATCCAGGTCCACACTAAGGTGGCAGCATTTGTGATCTGAGCCTCAGAATACTGTAGACAATCTGATCTCATCATCTGCTGTGTGAGATAATTGGTGTGCCTTGGCTGTGTGTCTGGTGTTAGGCTGAGTAGAAAGACGAACACACTGTGCAGATTAAGGTCAAGCCAAGAACAACATTTCCATGAATGTTGCTGGAAGTGAGTTTGTCCACAGCATGATCTTGCAAATTTGATGTCTCCCCATGAATCATTTACTCTCTTTCTTCTGGATACTCTAAGTTTCCACGTAGCTTTGTTTCTTTTGTGAGTTATGAGAAAAAATATCTATCACTCTGTTTACAGCCTCTAGACACTATTCTAAACATCACTGCCATCTGAGCCACGTGAGATCACCCCCACTGTGCACTTGCATGGCCAGACTCCCTTAACAAGAATTATTGGATCTGTTTGGCATTATTGGATCTGTTTGGCTAAAATTTGGCACTACATCAAGTGTGAGTAAACCTATATCTACAATCACAGAGCAGTAGAAGGAACAGCAGGAAAAACAGATACTCAAGAAAACAGATAGTTCATTGGAAGAGAAGTGAATGATGCCCACTTTGAACATGAGGTATTTGATTTATAGTGACTTATGGTTTAAGATCCATGTGCTTTCAATGCTACTTGCAAGTGAAAATAATAGTTGTTGATACAAAAAGCCTGTCTGTGGACTCTCAGTTGTGCTATTAGAACAGCAGGAGTGTCTATGTTCTTGTGCAAAAGTGATCACATCATTAAAACTTAGTTGTAAGTTTTAATTGCAAGAGTTTCCTTATTGTCACTTCCTCTTCTGCGAATTGTGGCTGACCATGCCCAGACACTCATGAAGGCCAGTACACTTTCAAGTAATTTACCAGAATTTTGAAGATAACCATATTGGAGTCTAAGTTGATTTCCTTTTGTCTTGGCACAAACACTGAGATAACTGTGATTGGAACTGAACAATTTAACTTCAGATTTCCCTGCTCTACAAAAGAACGCCTATCTTATTGTGAACCTAGCAATTCTTAAAATAATTTTGGAGACTTTTGTGCTCAGATGTAATTTCTACTGTGGTAACTGAGTTTTTGTGAATTACTTGCAAACCTCTCTGAAACCCTTGAATATTTTTCTTTATTTTCTGTAGTGATTATTCTCCCTCTTTCTCTTCTCTCTCTTTTTTCTTTTTTGTTCCTCTGCCAAAGGGAAGTTCATTTTAAAGTCACATTTTCCAGCCATGTACTGGGGAGCATGAATCTTAAAATACTAACTCGTTTAAATTCACTTTCTACATTTTTACAGGGCTCACTGCAAAGCCCATGTACAACAAAGGAGACTTTGCATCAGCTCTAACAGCTTTCTGCTTGAGAAAACATATTGTATTTTCCAGTAAAATGCTATGTCTCCATCCTGTTTTATTACCTCATTCTTCAGTATTTCAATTTATTTTTTTAAGTTTGTGTGGGGTTTGTTGTTGTTGTTGGGGGTTTTTTCGTTTGTTTGTTTGTTTGTTTTTTAATGTGGATGCTCTTTGCTTCACTTTTCACCTTATTTTATTTTTTCCTAAGTGGAATTTGATCTCAGAGAGCTGGGGTTCAAGCTGATATTTTAGGAGCAGAACATGACTGAACTGCTCATTAACTGCAGTAAGTATATTCATCTCTTATTAAATATTCCAATATTCAAAGTGAAAATTAGTTAGTTTTTTTAGAAGATATGTTCATCTTTAGAAGATGCTGTTCACACTTATGTAACTTCGTTGTTCAATAAGAAAAAAGACCTAGGAACTTGTTTTTTTTCAAACAGCATGAACAGCAGTTTCACACTACATCATACTGCATAATACTGCAATTTCACACTATAAATCTGTAAACCATAAATTATAAATAGAGTCTATAGCTACATGTCTGCATGCCATGATGACATTTTCCCAAGCTTTTCCCTATAGTAACTTAACTTCTTTTAGGGTTTCTCCTACTGGTACTGCAGGTTGGTGATGATTTGGTGGAAGGTTCTTTCTGGTGTGCAGCAGTGAGGTGCCACAGCTCAGGGGCCAAAAGCAGAGCTGTACAAGAGGGTTGTGCTCACAGAAGGTGTAACAACGCTCTGTGGGTGCTGATCTTGGCATCCCCACTGCCCTTGCAGGGTTGTCTCAGTTATTTCATTTCTGCCTTTTGCAGGATTTTCAGTTCAAGGACTGTGCACACCCACTACAAGGGTCAAAGCTGACCATGTCAGTGAAGTCGTGCAGCCTCTGTGTGTGGCTGAGCATGATCTTCAATATCATCAGCAAACTATGTGAGCTCCTCCCAGGGCAGAAGTTATTTGCTTTCCAGCTGGGTGGCAGAACAGGAGAACTATGAAAAAGTATCAACAGTGCAGGTGCACTGCAATAAAACCTGAGCAAACAGACAGGGTTTTATTTCAATTCTGATGGCACTGTTCGTTTTCCTTCATCTGGCAGAATACACTAAGGACACATCTTATATCTCTTACTAATTTCTAATCACTTTTAATTAAGATTAGATTGGATCATCATTGATATAAGCAGATCAAGCGCACTGCCAAAACTTTCATGGACTGGAATTCATACTGGGACAGGTGTGCAAAGTGATGGTAATGGATTATGACTAAGAGCAATTAACAGTGAGACAACTGCCTATATCATGTGTGTCTTAGATGAAATCACTAGGTGAAATTAAGCTTACCTTGAAATAAGCAGGAGGTATTCTTTTGGCTTTAATGGCAATACATTTCACCCCTTACATTGTACAGCTTTTGAAATCAAAAGAGAACACAAAGAATGAAAAGTTTTTCTTATTTTTTTTTTACTAAAGCTGTCCCTCAGACATCACTGACCAGCAGGTATCTCTTGGAAGGATGGTGGATGCCCACGCACTGCAGGTTTGTGCCTCAGTCTTCAGTGCTCTCTCTGAATAGTGCTTTCCTTTTCATTTTCCCCAAGCTCATTTCTTTCTCTGCAAATGTCCTCTTTTCTTTTTGAAGCTTGTTGCAGTAAGAAGACTTCACTTTAATTATGGTGAGTATGATAGAGTTCCTAATGAGTCTGAAAGACATCAACATATCAGACACAGAGGCTGCCTGCAAAAAGCCAGGCAAGTGTCAACGGGTCCTTCTTTAAGACTTCAGGAGATTATATGCTTTTGTAGAAGCACACTGTGCAATTACTTCACTTTCAATGTCACAGATGGCTACTGAAATCATTCTGTCTGATAGTGTTTGATGAAGCATTTAACATTTTGAATCACAGTGGACTAATACAATTCAGAATGAATCTTGAATACTTTAACTGGATTAAATGTCTGAGAAATTTTTTGTCTCAATATGCCATGCTTTTTTACTTTAAGAAAACCTCAGGCACTTTAAAGCTACAGTATTAAAAATGTTATTTGCTGCTGAAGATGCTATGGAATGATGAAAAGAATCCCACCTTTCCTTGGTGGCTCTGTCTATTCCTTTCTCATCATAAAGTATGTATTAGCTCTTTCAGACAGCTGAACAGTCCCATTGTCCTGGGCACAGAAAAGAGTAAAATCACTGGCAATCACTTTGCCATTGTGTTTGGAGATTAAAGGACAGGACCTGACAAATGAAGCGACCTTGAATCAGAAGAAGAGGTAGCATCATATAGTGCAGCTAAACAGTATGTCTAGAACAGATTAGCTCTGAATCAATTCTTGACTGGTCATTCCTCTGGCAACCTACTTGCCAAAAAAAAGTCTTGATTCATCTTTCAGGTAGTATTGATCTTTATTTCTATTTCTGAGTATTATTTTGTATTCAGTTTTAATTAAGATTTGTGATGGTCTTGTGAGCTTCCAGGAATGCTCAAAGAGCATATACAGCACTCATAATCCAGAAAATTATCTGGATTTCTGTGGCTGTTCTCCTTACTCCCGTCCTGCCACCTGAATAACCTCATCCTGGCAGCACATATTTGTATCAGTATCAGTTTTCTAATGTGAAAAGCAGTGTGCAAGGATTTATGGGAAGGTCTTGGGATGACTCAACTCTTGGCTGCTGTCTCGGCAGCAGAAGGCTGTGGTTTCCATTTCCACCTCGTGTACTCGGCTCACACCCAGTGCTTGGCACTGCCTTTTGGTGACAGGGGGTGTTTCTCTGAGGAAGATGTCATCCTGAACATGACATGATGAACTCAGAGCTATTGTTTCTCCATCTGGAAATGAAAACCCCACGGAATACTTCAGACAGTGCAGGAGCTTAGCTTAGGGCACGGCCAAACGTTCCCAAAATCATTGCTGTGGCAATTCATATGTGAGATGTTCAGTACATGACAACCACGTTTCTGCCTGAAGAGGTTTTGCAGCATCACTGCCTATATTGTTTTCATCAGTGCACAGCATCTGTTGTGCCATTTGTAAAACACTCAGATTTCTAATACCACAGCAGACATTTTTCTTCTGTGCAAGTGGCAGTGTCTGTAACAAGTCAGCTTTGCTGCTGCCTCTTCCCACCTCTGGAGAGGTGTATCCTTCCTGCTGCTGCAGGGAGAAAGTCAGTTGTAGAAGTCAGTGTGTGGCACCACTGGAACACTTAAATGTGTCTGCCAAGGGGAATACTGTAGTTGATTCCATATTTTTCAGTGATACAGAGACAGATATTCTTTAATTATGGTGCATGATGGAGGCTGGAACAAGGAACTGTCAATATCACCTAATATTGACAGTTTATAATTGTCTTTAGTGAAGGAGATTGATGTAACTAGAGAAAATAGAGCATTATGATATTCTGCTTTCAATCTGAATTTAAAAAAATAATAAAAAAACCCCTTTCTATTATCTGTGTCTGACTCCCTGTTACCCCAACTTTTCTGCACTACCCTATAATCCTGCTACAGATTTCTGCTTCTTTCCTTCCTCCCCTCATCAGAGAAAGAAAGAAGGAGAGAAAGAAATCTTTCAAGTACTTTCTCCTTTGGCTAGAAAAACATAGAAAACAAGTGTCTAAGAACAGTGATAAGAACAGTGGTAATAGCCAAGGACCAGACTTGAGCCCTGTGTTTTCATGCTTTTCCAGGGAACATGGTGATGATTATGAAGTGGTCCAGTCACAGCCCATTAAGGAGCTTGTTCTCATACAGAGCTGACAGCAGATTTCAGGTAAATTTGGGGTTAGACACACACAAAGAAAATGCTTTTGTTTGTTCTATTCTCTTTAGGCTGGATGCCACACTGTGAAACGCCAGCCTTGCTGCTATCAGTGCCTTCCTTCACTACAAATCTTATCCTAAAGAGCAATTAAAAATGCACTATAAAAGTATCTTAAGATGTTCTATTATCCCTAGGCAGGGGATACCAGGATCCTACCAAGGATGTTCTAAAGCCCCTGACACTCACAACCTCTCTGGTCACTTTGGAGAGCTGAATCTTCCTCTCTGAGCTCAGAAATAACTCTTGATGGAATTTGGTGCAAAAACAGTTCTGGAAAGTATTTAAAAGTTAGAATAAACATATTGCTTGGTACTATGACAAATATCTTACACCTTTTAGGTGGTATGAATGTGCAAATAAATTGGTTTGCAATTCTCTTGACACAAAATTAAGTTGAAAACTGTAAATAAAATTTGTCATGCACATCACAGAAATAAGAGAGCATACAAGAGAGTCAGATATATGAACAAAATTGCCTATAAAATAGACTCCTCTCAGGGAATTGAAGTAGTTTTCCTCTTTAACAAAAATATGGCAGTTAGATGCTCTGCCAAACTTTTCGTGGCTTAAAACTCCAAGATCCCTACAGAAGTCTGGAAAGGAGCCATTTTGGAACATGATTTTTATCAACAGGGATTAGAAGGAATGATCAAAACAAATCGGAAATTTTAATAAACAATCAAGTTTCCATTTTCACTGCTTAGATTCTTATTTCTCTCTTATGCAGGTAGTACTAAATTGCAGGTAGGATTGCAGGTGGGATTCTTGTTCCCCATTAGACTTTAATATCACTTCATATATATTTAAAATTTATAACAGATCTCATGAATTCAAATGAGACATCACAGTCCACAGATAAAACTGTAATAACAGTTATACAGATTTTAGAAAATAGCCAACCCCAGGTGTTGACTCATGAATATTTATACACATCAGTCATCAAGGAAGCAAAATACAATTTGGGCCTGATCCTATTCCCAATAAAATGGATAAAAACTCACCCAATACTAGAAACACTCCTTTAAAAGACATCTGAGAAAAAAACAACAATTCTTCCCCATCTCCATGTGTATCCCCAAAAATCAGGTGGGGTAGAGGGATCATAAAATGAAAATATGTTTTTGCTTTTTTATTTCTTGAGACGATTCTTATTTTCCCTCAATTTTGAATATATTCTTATCTAAATGCAACTAAGCAAAGCTATTTTTCACATACATTTTTTAATTGTGTCATTATGCTTGAGTTTAAGCATATATTCTTTGCATGATAAATTTCATGAATAAAAGCAATCTCTGTGACACCTGTGAAAGGAAATACATACATAAAACCAATTTCAAGTCAGTAAAGATTTTATTTATATAGCTGGAATACAGCCAAATGGATTTTTCTCACTTTAAAAAAAAAAAAAATCACTCAAATTGGGGAAGTTTCCCTTCCAAAAAATTCTATTTGGAGTGTTGTAGGGAAGGAAAAAGAAACAAAACACAAAACAAGTCTGGATCTGAAATGAGATAAATATAAATACCTGATAAGATATGAGAGCTAGGCCAGTTTCTGACTTTATTTGCACCTCTGTATACTTTGATATTTCCACTAAATTATTTTGTTAGCGATTTATTTCATGGCACTCATGGCTTTCATGGTGTCATTTCATGAGACCAGGATCATGCCCATGAACTCCTGACAAAACAGAAGAGACAATTTGACAGATCAGGAAAATGAGACCAAACCTAGACTTTGTATAGAACTTGGATTTTCACTCTTCCCTCAATGCTACATTTTCTTGCTGAAAACAAAACTCCATGAACCAGGGAGACAGTCAGAAGGGAAGATAAAATGCTTGTGGCAATAAAAAGAATGTAAATAAAGCTTCAGGAAACATGATCAATTGTTTACAAAGACACAAATCTGTTTTTTATTTTCTAGTGACCATGGATGACGGGGGAAGTCGTGTGTTCTATTCCATTTCCCAGGAGTCTGTCATTGTCCTGCACTGGCAGGTAAGGTTTTACCTCACGAATATCAGTCTGGGAAGTCCTCACTGTGTTCCAGGCTAAAGAATTGGACTGAAATGCAGAATACTGCACACACGTGCAGTAGCCAGCAAAAGTACAAAATAGTAGCTTCTCATCTGTTTGTTTCAACATGACAGCTCTCTGGCACCGGAGGACAAAAAAAGTCGATTTCATGAGGTGAGAGGAGCAGAACTATGCACTCAAAACTTTTTATGTGCTCAGTAGCCTTTAGCTTTTTAATTTGTGTCAACTTCCAAAACTGGCTACAGTTCCAGAAGCAGTATTACTTGAATAAAACACAGCAATATAAGGAGATTTTTTGCAAATGTGGCAGAAGTGATACCTCAGTTCACAGTGGCTTGTCTTGAGCACTTAATATATGGGAGCTTTTTAATAGCCTTTATGTATTTGTGATGAAGACTTTGAATACCAGAAGATTTACAGAAAACATTTAAGGATGTTATTCCATTAGCTTTCCATTTAAAATATTTCACACTTAATTAGGTAACAGAAGCAATAGCTGACTTCGGTGTTTACATTTTAAGCTGGGTATAGTTACAGTGAAAAACTAATGCTTTGATGGAAAAAAAATTATCTTGGGAATTATTTGTCATACACAATAGGGGCAAAAATAATTGTTAAAGTTCTGGTTTAAAGGAAATACAAAAGGATATAAACAAAAAATCTTTCATATACAGGTTCAAATGAGAACCTTAAGTAGGCTGCCCATCTGGCTACTTTGTAAGCAATTTTGCATTTTCTTTCATTTATTTTCATTAGCTATACATTTAACACAGAATAAAGTTCTTTTGCTGTTGCTGGAAGGGGGAAATGTCCAGGTGACACTTGACAAATGTCATTCCTTTATTCACTGCAACTGTGTCAAGAAGGGCAACCAGTTTTGCTGACGTGATGTCCAGACTGAAAATCGGGTACAGGCAACTTGACATCCATCCCACACTTGGGAAGGGATTGATATCAGTGGGAGCAAGTGGCACAGAGGAGTAGAGGAGTTAGATGGCTGCTGGCATCCTAAGGCCAGGACAGAGCCTTGTCTGTCTCTGCATATCGAGGTAGAAACAGGCAGTGGCAAACACCGTGGGCTGTCTTTACATCCCCAGGGAATGTACTTTGTATCTGCTTAGTCACTGTAACTGCGAACAGAAGTCTGCGATATCTAGAGAAACAGCTTAGTGCATATTAATTTCTTGGAACCAACCAAATTAAAACAGAAAGTACAGTCAGCTTTTCTATGGACTCAAACAATTAAGGCAAATTTAAATAGATTAAACACATCTGTCTGCACTTAAGCAGAAAACAGATTAGGACTTAAATGTAACAACATAACCCTTGTTCAGCTGTATGTCAGGCACAGTTTGGAGCTCTGTGCTGCATAATGATTAAAATTCATACAGAAGTATTTCTAAGAGAGGGAAGACATTTTAATTCATCTCTTCTAATTAATTAACAACTAAATATGGCATAAAGACAGCATAAGAGAAGGAAAGGCTCTGAGTCATCTCATACCCTGGTGCTTCGTTGCCATAAGGAACACCATCTTTAATTGGAGTTTCATGACTCTGCACTGCTCCAGTTGAAAATTCACAGTGCACAAGGCTTGTATGGGACCTAGTGAAATTTGGTTCCCAAAATGAAATGGGGATGACAGAATGTGTGGCACGTTTTACATCTGAGCGACTCAGATATAAAATAGTCCTTCAGGGAGACCACAGTGTTCCGTGTGAAAATCTATTTGAAATGTTCCAGCAGTACATTTAATCAAAACTGGTGGTGCTGGAGGCTGCCATGTGCTCTGGCTACAGAGCAGAGGTGTACTAATGAAGACAAGCTTTGCACTGTCCCCAGCAGTGTGCTTTAACTCTGACCCTCAACTCTCACAAGTGGGTCTGGAATAAATTCCTTTACAGCAGCAGTATGACTGTGTTTGAGGGAACACTGGTGAGGGCAGGACAGGTACAGGGGTATTTCATGAGTTTAGTCTGTATGGTGGAGGTTAGAAAGCACGGCATGATTTGGAGCAAAGAAATCAAATTATTATTAGCAAGCTGAGGGAGAAATCCCAATTTTTTCTGACTGTTACTAAACCTGGCAGCGTCTAAATTGCCAAGAGGAATGATATTATTTATAGCATACACATAAGCACTCGTGGCAGGGAGGCAGGTGGCGCACGGACAATCAATCCCTTGTCAGCCCCGTTGCTCCTGGCCCAGACAGACAGATGTGCACCGCTGGTTTATCCCGCTGTTAGCGGAGCGCCGGGAGCGGGCAGCCTCCCGAAACAACAACCTGCGGGAACCAGCAGGGCGCAGGTTCCTGCTCCGGGAGGGCGCTGCGGTGGCCGAGGGGATGGATGGAGGGAGGGAGGGATGGCAGGAGCCGGGCTGCGGAACCGCGGGGCTGCCACTCCCCCTCGCGGCCGCGGCCCCGCTCCCGGAGCTCCGGGGACACCCAGCGCCCGGGCTCCCTGTATCTCCCTAATGAACAGCTTCAGCTTCTCTCCCAGCCCGCTTTCCCCGGTCCTGCCCGGCGGCAGCAGCGGGAGGCACGGAGAAAATCGAGCCGATGCTTTGCGGAGCCCGAATGCAGGAACTCGCCCTAATCTTGCACGCTGAATAAACACTCTGAAGAGTTTAATTATGGCCCGGTCACGTTCAGGGGATGCCTCAGCTTCAGCCCAGCCGATCAGCTGTACTCCCCTTCCCTCCTCGTCTCCAGCCACTGCAGACTGGATGTCGGCTCAGTGTTTTGACGGCATTGATCTGTTTTGATCACGCCTGTGTTAATCTGTTCTTCCAGCACGTTAACAGGCACACAGCAGTGATTTCAGACCATCACCACGCTGGATTGTGGAAGTATTTAAAGAGTGCAGCGAATCCAAGAGCATCGTGATAAGCGCGGTAAAATTGTCAAAACCTAAACCGATCATCTAGTTTTTGCTTTGTAGATTATTTAAATAAGTATTTAAACTCAAAGGGCAATTAGATATTCCTGGGCAAAACAAAACCGCCTCGTAAGTGGATAAAAAATTCCTGTTAATTTAGTATGCATTGCTGTCTGTACTTTTGGTCCTCAAGGGGAAACTACGACATAATTTGATTTAAAGGGGGGAAGTGACAGATACACAATTTTTGTGTTTCATATTAAAGGTCAGGCACTAAAGGCATCCTGGGAGATCATGGCATCTTGCAAAAGCCTATGGGGGAGGGGGGCGGCAATTACAGAAAAATATGGGCAATACCAGAAGAGAGTATATATGAAGAAACAGTGGAAAATAAAGAATAAAGAAAAACACACAAAAAAAGGGGGGGTTGGTGTTCCTAAATTACTGATAGCAACTGGTGTTTTGGATACTCTGTATGTAGAAGTTCTAAGTTTGCCATATTTTTCTGATCATTCATCCAGTTTTGGCATGAACTTTAGTTACTACTTGTAAATTACTTCTGTATCAATATAATAACTTACATTTGTTTTATGGATTTAATTTTCTCCTTCTCTTTCCACAGTGACCTGGAGCTATACTTTAAATATCTTTGTCTCCAAGATACAAAGTGCTATCTTGATATTTCTTCTGCCCATGATCATTTCTGCATACCTGTTAGAAACTACAGGAGTGCCATAAAGACAAGTTTTATAGAAAAATAGTATATTAAGTAAGGAGGAAGCCATGAAACCACTGCCAGGCTGTGAATGTCTCCCTCCAGAGCTGTTCAGGAGTTCTGATGAAACTGATGGAGGTGATTTCAGGTGAGCAGATGAGAGATTCCTTCTGAGCTCTAGCAGATCCTCTCTCACTTTTGCCACCACTCTGATTTTCTGTCTATACCACGTGAATGGATGTTTGTACACGTCGTACTGAACACAAATGAAGGGAGAAAAAGTTTCCAGAGAATTTTAGGTAATTGTCTATAGAAGCAAGAAAATTAAGTCATTTTGGATGAATGTCATACTGTACTATTACTCTGTTGCCTTTAAACAGAATATTTTTATTCCTTAGTTGTCTTTTGAAACTATACAGAGTGTTCTTGGTGAAAAATCAAGGATGATTAAGAGAACAGATCAAAGCAAGCATATTTTTTCCACAGTGAAGTCGTTCACAGTCCTTTGATAGAGTTTGCTAGTACATGTGCATATCTAATTTTGGATGCCATGGCATTCAGATATTCTTTCCTTCAGTTTTATGAGTTTTCAGTTTGTGAGTTTTTTAGTTTAACTAATGGCTTTTATTAAACACAATGCACTAAGTAATAGATGATATCACTGTTATCTAGATGGCTAGAATAATGCCTAAAATTTAGCAGCAGTATCATTTCTCTCCCTACCTATCTCAAATTCAGTTCAAATCCTATCTTTGTGATACGTAACAATCTATGATAATTGCATTATAGTAATTTAAACTACAATTGATTTAATCTCATGTAATCCAGGTGCATCTAAGAAAGACAGTTTGAGTTACAGATTCTGGTTTTCGATATTGGAAGTAATGGAAACTAATTTGTAAAAGCTTTTTTCGTATTACTTATATGGCCATGTAATGCTCTTACATGATTGGTATTATTTGAACCGTGCTTCGAATTTTATAAATTAACACTTAATATATAATTAACTATTTTTTGAGTCTTCATGGTCATGGAATCTTGTGTTAAGGTTTTTATTTTGCCTGATAATGAAAAAAATAAGACAAAATATTAGGGTAAAACCTGCATTTATGATTAGAGTGAGCTAATATTTTCATCAACTTCATTTTCTGCTCCATAATTTTGGATAAAAGATAGGTCTAGATACTCGTGATAACCTCACAAATTTGTGGCTTTAGAAATGCTCAGGAACCAGGGAAAATTGTATGCTTTGATTTGGAGACTACCATTTCCAAACATCTATCTCATTCCAAATGGAGCCTGGGAGGAGAATGTAGAAAACGAGGAACCAGCTAAAAACAGAATATCTGAATATGTTATTTTTGTGTTTAAAGAAACACAGAGTATTAAGAAATGACTAAGGGAATTCCTACAAGAAGGATAATTAATTTGGCCTTTTTGGCTTCTGCCAACTTGCATGCCCCCTGGCAGGACTTAACAAAGAACACGAAAAGTACATGAGAGATCTCCACAGACAGTTTGGTCTCCAGCACGTAACTCAGTGTGGGCACCAGCTGCCTTTTACTGAGCATAATTATTTTTTCAGCTAGAAAATTCTGCATAACAATAATGTTAGAGCAGATCTGTTTGGTTGGGGTTCCACTGAACGAATAAAATTAATAGTTTTCTCTAATTAGTTTCCCTACCCAGCAGGCTGGTCGGTTTGTGTCGGGTTTTGACAAACATCATTCTGATCCATTTGTGTCTCCTCCTGTATCCTGCTGGGATACATCAGGCACGTTTTGGTTTCTCTCTGCAGCACCAAGCAGCTCTCCTTACTGCTGGGTGGTCACTGCTCTGCCTCGGGACATTTGGAGGCTGCAGCAGAGCTGTGCAGGGGTCAGGGCTCCAGCCCTGAGCTTCTGCTGTGCTCAGGGAGGAGTGGGGATGTCGGTACCACATATGCCAGTAGTGTTAAGATGAGCAGGCAGCATTGCTTTAAACACAAGAGATCCTCTCCTGCCTGCCCCTGCTGCCTCTCTGAATTCTCCCTGATGTTTGACCAAACTATTTAGATCCATTCACCCTCCTGCACTGATTTTTTTTTCCCCCAAGATTTCTGTTGTTTTATGAAGCATGTAACTATGACAATTGAACTTCAGAGCACTGTGGGAGTTTACAGAAAATGAACCAATGTGGGTTTTTTTGTTTTGTGTTTAGAAAATTGTTTAAATTTTTAAGATAATACTGTGAGCTTCTGGGCATTAGTCACAATTTTTAATGCCTAAGGGGGAAAATAATGAACTGATTTGTGTGCTGAAAGGAAATATTAGTATCTAGAAGAATGTCCTGCATGAGGTACATAGCTAGACACATGGCCAATGAACCACTTATTTTAGATAAGTACTGAATATATTTTATGCTAAGTCTTTGCACAGCTATTAATTTCATCAGGGTCTAATTAACCAATAGCCTCAGAAAACTTATGCTCAGTGTTCTTGATATCACTTCCTGATATTTCTTGTCAAGAGATTGATTAATATGCTTTTTTAATGAAGAAAAAATATCATAAGAAAGAATCCTACATAATGTAATCACAGGTGCTGAAGTCAAACACGTGCAGTACAACAGACAAAGGAAGAGACATCATACTGTTATTAAAAAGAAATAACTGACTTGGTTCCTTTCAAGGCAGATAATTTATTCATGACATGAAATTTAGGGAGTCCAGTAGTGACTTGCTTCTTTTCTTAGTTGGTCAAGTACACATTCAGTTGATTTAAAATATATTATTTTTATGCAAAATGGCAACAGATATTGTAAGAAATATTGCAGCATCACATAGTTTTGTACCAAAGCCTAAACCATTTCAAATTATTTTTGACATCAGTTTGTAACATTTTCTTTCTTCCACTGGAGGAGTCAGAGGGCTCAGGATGACCGAGCGTCATCTGGGATGTCTCATTGAAAAGTGAAGGAAAATTATGAGACTTTAACTTAATAGTCTGAAATAATTGTGGGGTCCACTGCAGTAAATCAGTTCCTGCCTTCTGATTCTTTTGAAAAAGGACTGTACTCAAGGTGGTTTGTAATACGTCACAGCTCCCCTGCTGAGGATGGCCCCACCCAGCTGATGCATGGCACGCAGTTTTGGAACAGAGCTGGCTGTAAAATGTTGGAGTAGCCCTGTACAGACAGCTGCCACAATAGGCTTTGCCAGTGTAAAGGGACTTCATTTATATGCCTTGTAATCTTCATGTATAAATATAGCTGTAGCATATGTGTATCTTTTCATTATCACCATTCACTTATATTGCTACCTCTTATGCTCTGTGAGGCTTTTATCCTCCATAAGCCTTTTATTCTCCCTGTGACTTTGCAAACGTACTTCACAATGCTTTGAAGATTAATCCTATAATTAAAGGACATAGTTAAATAATAAAATTCTGGCTTGCTTATACTGAAGAGACATGTACAATCTTCAACCATTAAATTGCATCTAAAAGCATGTTTCAAAGAAGCTCAAAGAAACAAAGTACAAGCAAATATTTTCAAAAGAAGGATTTAAAGCTGCTGATTCATGACATACCACCTAAGCATGACTATCATACAGTATGCTTTGTCTGGAATACACCTCATTTAAGGTGTAATGTTTAATTCATCTCTACTATTTTTATATGACAATCTTTCTTATTAAAAAGAAAAGGCTTCATTTTCCCAATAGGGTAAGAAACCACAATTGATTCATGAGGCAGTGATATGTGGGGAATCCAAATCTAAATATCCTACAGCACAAATTACTCCAATCCCTATTTGATGCTTTGTCTGCCTATAGACAAGCAGGCCATAAGCTCATTCAAGTGCTGTTTCTTCAGTTACCAATTTTCCCTGATGCCTGCCTTTATTTGGGGAAGCTGTCCCACATCCTCTGCCCTAACAAAGTCATCCTGCTGGCTGAGCAATAATAGACTAAGCAGTCCAGCCTGCTGCCAGGATTCAGCAAGGCACAGATGGAAGTTACAGTCATCAGATGCTTGAGCAGCAGAATACCCTGCTTTTCCTCACTTGTATTGAAGTGTTTCACCTGGGGGATGATATTATCCACTTGATCTTTCAGTTCTGGCTTGAAATGGAATCCTGGTGATGACTTTTTATGGTTAATGGTCCATCTAAGCCCGCTAGGACTTTCCTTAACTTGCAGCATGAGAAAAAGAAATGATGTGTTAAGCTCAAAATATTAATTCTGTCCTTTTTTTTTTTTTAGATAAAAGAATTCATCTGATAGAGTATTATAGGAGTACTGAGTGAAATAGTGTCTATTCTGTGGGTAAAACCCTGAGGGTAGAATGGACTGAATCATAACAAATGTTTCATTGACTACCAAAATACCTGTAGGAAGCATGACTTCATTGAGTAGCGGAGCAGTACGTGTTAATTTTGAAAAAGTCAGCAATGTAATATGCATTACTTTAGCAAGGTTGAACAAGATACTGTAATGTACCAACTCTGTATAGGCTGTAAGGGGGAATTTGGGGCAAATGCAGAGGAGGGAAAAGAAACAGAGAAGGTTTGATGGAAAGTGTTTTACTGAGTCTGAGGCCTCGATAAGAGATGGGGGGATCAAGAGAGAGTTTATAAGCTCTGGGAGGTAAAGCTGGTCAATGACCCAAGGATTATGGGCCCTGCCCAAAAGGTCTTGGCCTCAATATAGCTCAGAGAGCCAACATTGCTGAGGTATTTCAGTCATATAAACTCTCCTGCACAGATATCTCTCTCTCTCTTTCTCATTCTCTGCCTGGAAGAAAAAGCACTATTTTAGTTGCCCTCTGTGATCTTTTTGCTTTTGCCAGTCACTGCTGTAAGGGAAAATAAAGAATTGAAAAGCAGTGTCCTTTCTATGGAACAGGTATCAACAATCCTGTAATCTTTATTTGGAATCTTTTGGTAGCTGGAAATAGAATTTGGATGGTCTTTCTCTTAGAGTTTAGGGAAAGGTGTTGGACTGACAAGATTAACTCTTGCTACTAGTGTTTGTCCTCCTGAGGAGTTTAATTACTCTCCTCCTTGTTTCTCCTAAAAAAATCCTGTTACCATAAACTCAGCTTTCTCACTTCCTAGTTACTAATCTTAGTAAGGTCAGGTTGCAGCCTGGTTTGTTATCTGCAAAGCTATAAAATTTAGATTTCTTAAAGGCTGTCAGAGGCGGAAAAATATAGAAAGAAGTCCAGTGGGAAATATTTGACAAGAACAGTGTTAAATTCTGTTCTTAAGAGTCAGCCCTTTGATATCCCAGGGTAATGAGGGTCTGTCAAAGCATAAAACTTCTAGCAACTTACTTTAATATCTCTATGTCTATATATACATATATATATCCATAATTTTTCTTTTTTACATCTTTGTGCATCTTTAGAACAGAGTGTGAAGGGAAGGTGGGGGGGCAGGCAAGGGATCAATCACCCTATTCAATCCCAGCCTAGTCCATGTTTTATACAGAAAGAGGGTAGTAACTAAAGAATTAATTTAAATGAGGGTAGCAAGCCCACACCAACTGAAGTACATTGCACACTGTACATTGAGGGGAATTTTTAGGAGATTCTGTAAATAATTGCTCCTCATTGTTGAAAAACCAGGTGACAGACAGAACAACCTGCAGCACATGAAGCAGCAATCACTGCAGGGTGCTTTTTCCTTCCTTCCTGTGTCAACACTAAGCTTTACATTATTTTTGTCTCTCTTGTCATAACTTCAACTATGGCAGGTGCCATTCCTGCATACTATAAACTGGCACAGCTGAAACACCAAAGCTCCTGTTATTTCATCCATAGTGTACATGTGCATGAATGAAGAGCCTGATTCTAAGGGAAGGGGTTATTTTGAGGATCTTTTAAGACAAAATTTAAATGTTACTTGTCTTTTATCTCTCACTTAATTAAGTTTTTTAAAGACAAAGCAGTATATAATTTGACAAAGTTTTGTTTCTTAAAACATTTGTATTTTGGATATTCATCAAGGAACTCTTTTCATGCAGTCGTTGCAGTATGTGCTCATACTTTGTTTTGTGCACTCTCCTTTCCTGTATTTGTGCTATTAAAACAGAAAACTTGAGACATAAATGACTGTTACAGCTGATACAAAATTATTCATTGGACACGTGTGCAATTGTGACTGCCAAGCATAATATTGCAAATATCTTGGATTTAAAGTGTGTAGCATGAGGCTACAAATACAATTCATTTTCTTAAGAATAACTGCCTACCTAAAGATTGTGGCTGTACAAATAGCTCTGTACCATGGAAATGGCAGGACAGGAGAAGAATGTTCCAGTGTTAAAAATGTTCCCCCATTTTAGTATAAATTATAAATGATTTAGAGGGCAAATTCAATGAAGTGGCTCTTTGTACAGACATGAAGTGACAATGTCCCAACCTGAGGAAGTGTTCAAACATTTAGAATTTAACAGGGCCTGTCTGAAAGACTAAAGAATAAAAGCTGCACGACTGGGGAAAATTCTGTTTGTATGTATGCAAATAATTGCTAGTGTGGATGTTTAGCTTGCCCTTAGGCATTTTGAAATATGTATATGCCATTTGTTGCATCCAGATACTCGACTGCAAGCAGCAGTTGAATGATGCTGCTGCCACCAGGCTCACATCCTCCTGTCCTGGTGCAGTCCCTAAAGGAAAACTGCCAGCCCTAATCCTGCTCAGACCTTCAGCAGCCCTGTGTTTGTGTACTAATGAAGACATGGGATGGGTTTCTATAAAGGAGAAAAGATATGTTTGGATATGCAGTTATTTATTTTATGTTTATTCATGGCTCTAACTTCTTAAGTGGATCCAAATGATTGCTATTTAAATTATGTAGTACTATAAATCTGTTTAAATCTTTTGCTCAAGAATACATAAATAGGAAAACACGTTGCTGGCATATTTCTGATCTCATCATCATAAACACTCTTTGCAGATTTTTATTTGAGAACCATTTCTGACTAATGCAAAGTTGGCTGCCCAAGCTTTAGTGTCTTCTAACCTGCTAAAAACCTCAAGTAAGTACTAGAATGCAACCTTGTCATTGTGGTGGTGCTGTAGTTGCTTAGAGGCCAAAGTAAATTTCTTTAGAGTCTCTGTAGTGTTTCTTTCAAGACAGTGGCTTTACAAGTGGCATAACAGAGGAGGTAAACCCAGAGCCATTTTATTAGAATGCTAACCTACTCTTGCAAGGTCTTTGAACATATTAAAGCAGAATTAGAAACTCTCTAGGCTTCCCTGAAAATACGATCCCTCATGAGAAGATGATGTTAAACCTAAATCAGATATGAAACTAATATGAGAAGAAATAGAAGAAGGTTAAGATCTAATCTACACCTAATACTAACATATTTATGTTAAAAATAAATACAGGCTTGTCATTTCTGTCAGATTTTAAAAGGTTTCTACCTACCTTTCTACTCTTGTGTTTAGATTCTCTGTTATCAGGTATGAGGGCAACCACCCCTGAGGCCACAGGAATGACTTGAGGTCAATATTCTCCTCTGATACAAGTGCTTTTTGGTGCTTGAGTAGTTCTGGCTTCATATACTGCCGAGATTTTTATTCCTTTTAAACTGGGTTAAGAAAAGTCAGCTTCTCTGTCATCTTTCAAAACTTTTCTCTTAGGCCTAATTACTGAAACTGCATTAGCAACTTGGCACACCCTGCTTTTGTTAACCAGGGCTGAAGGACTAAATCATTGCAGTTTAGATCTATGTGCCAATATTTAGAAGACACAGCTGAAGTCCTCTAATGACTAGTTGTGGTAGACAGCCTTATAAAGCCCCAATAATATTTTGATTATTCAGCTTTGATGGCTCTGGTATTTCTGAGTTCTGGGCTATCAATTAGTGAAACCAGAAAACCTGATATTTTGATCAGGGAAAAGTCGTGTATGAATGTGTATGAAACTGAAAAGAAGCATCATTAGTTCTTTCACTACTCTGCTGTAGGTAGGGATGTCTCTGTTGCATGTCTTTCACAGCAGCCCATAATTAATTATCTGCTTTATACAACAGATGATAAAATGACAGCTGGGGGTGGTAAAAAATGCCGGGAAATCCAGATGGGATCTGAAGACCATGAGCTTGAGGAGAATATATTGCAGCAGAAAAAACTTTTCTGTTTGTATTTCAGATTTTGTATTTACTGCTAAGTTCAGCATCATGCAAACTGACTCTGACAGAGGCATGAGCCAGAGTTCTTACATTCCACAGAAATATTTTCCTTGCTTTCATTACACTTTTGATCCCTCCTAATTGTAGAATGTGTGTGGGCAGAATTTTCACAAGCATTGTTGCTGGTATCATCAAATACTCTGGAAGCCTGATCAAGACATTTGGTCTCTATTATGCCATGAATTAGACATATCAGTTCATTAGTTATCAGCTGCTGTGCCTTTGTTTGTACAATGTGTTTATTTACCATGAAAAAAATTAGATTATTTGTTTAGATTAATTAGCTAAATGTACTTAGGATAAAGTGGCATGGGGGAGGTATTTGAGATCATTCCATTAATTGCTTAGTGGCTAATGGGATGTTGAACTCCAAAATTATTTCTGCTTGAAACTTCTCAAAGCAACAAAAATCATGGACTAAATAACCGAGTGCACTCTCTGCCTCTGATTTTCATTTTTTCTCCTTTCAATGGAGTTGCACAAAAAGGTTTGGTTTGGTTTTTTTTTTTTTTAATTCTGAATCTGTATTTATATAGATGAAATTCTGATGGCATACCTGGAGTGATAATGTTAAATTATAAACAAAATAAGTGGCACCCATTAAGCATGTCTGAATTAATTCATATATCTGGTCTCCTGATTTACAGAGGATATGTTAATGTTCACCATCTTATTACTGAAATTTTAAAATTCTGTTCTTGCTGTACATTGGAGTCATTCACACAAAGCAGCTTACCTGTGCATATCTACCTCTTTTCACAGTCAGGAAAATGAATCTATATTTGAGAGATCCAATCTGTATGGGTTTTGGCTGCTAATTGCAAAGTCATAAGCTTAGAAATTGGATTTTGGTGCAGTTCTGTTTGAACAATCCAGAGTGAATCCAGAGCAACTGTGAGCTCAGATGCAATTGGGCATTGCCTATAGCTAACAAGTAAAACAGCAAAAAAGGCTGTTGAGACAGGATTGTGAGGGCTGAATTTTGCTTTCACAGGAACTTCATGGCCTAACAAAAATATAGAATAGATATAGAATAAATAGCAGCTCAGCATAACCATCATCTGAAATGGATGATATACAGACAGGAGAAATGCTTAAGCATGCAGGTAGGTCATAAAACCCAGATATTCAAACCGAGATCAATAGAAACAGAGTGGTAAAGAGAGAACAGTGGACAAAGACATAAGTGAAGAGATGGATCCTGCTGGTAATTTCTGACTCTGATCTACCTGTCCCTGGCATGTCACTCAGTATAAATGTGCACATTGCTTCATATATTGCCAACATATCATATGTAATGTTTTTTATTACATTGCATAAATGGTGCCCCCATTATGGCTGTACTGCATCTCAGTAACAAATTCACGTTAGCATTCCTGCTTGGATTTCACACTGAAGTCTGTCAGCTACATGAGTCTCCCTTCATTCACTTCGTCATCAGTGAAAATTAACTTGTTTGCTGCTCTTACCACTTTCAGACAAACAGAAACTGTTTGGTGACTCACTAACAGGAGGTGAACATTCCTTCTTACTGTAGCGCTCCTTCTTGCTTTTAATGACAGTAAATCTTCCCATGACCTTAGTTAAGCTGTTATTTGCTAGGCAATTCCCATATGTCTGAAGAGCTGTGATTTAGCCTATGGTTATCTAAAATAAGCTGAGAAAAGCTTTTGTGAAAATGATGATTGTTTTTTAGGTCTTCAATCCAGTGCATGAAAGCTGTTAGGGATCTATTTCATATTTTTCAGAATTCTGTCTATTTAAACCAACACATTGAAATTAGGTTTCATTAAAAGAAAAAAGTGGTGGGCTTTCAAAAATTCTGAAAACTCACAGCCCTCATTGAGGTCATTGAAAACTTTGGGGCACCAATCTTTGAAAAGGATAAATGTGTTTGAGCTGTGGCAGAAAGGCTCTCCAGAAACTTAGTTATTGCCCAGCTACTGGAGCAATTCCTAACAGAAGCAGTCTGTGCCAGAAGATCCTGTTTGTATTTGAACCAGTGGCCATTTAAAGATTATTCAGACTGTCCAAGAGAAGTGACTCACAGGGTCACAGTTGTCCTTAGTGCACTGGAGCTGCAAAGCTCCTGCCAGACAGGATGTGACTGAGAGGTACTGGAGACTCCAGGAGTGCTGTCAGGACACATTAACAAACACATTTTTGCATTTCTGTCATCATGTCAAGATATCTTTGGAAAGATCTAGTGTTTCAAAATCCTGAGTCTGAAATATCTTCACAGCTTTCATATTTTTGGCAGCTACCTTTTAAGAGCAGTTAGGACTCATTCCCTAATATTTTTCAGATACCAAGACACATTTTGTGGAGAGTTACTGTAGAAATGCAACAGTTTGATTTCTAATGAGAAGCAATGCTATCAAGGTTAATGACAACAGCTTGGTCGGTTCCATAAATTAGCCAAGCCAGAGGGAAGGGGGCTAAAACCAAACAAATTCTTAAGAGTCCATTTTGGTTTAGTCCGTAATGTGAGGAAATTGTGCATGAGAATTAGAAAAGGTAAAATTTCGTCTCTGTTGTCCTTATATTAAAAAGAGTCAGATCCAAAGGAGGTGCTGGAGAGAAGCAGTTTGTTGGGCATTCCTGTCCATCCACTGTGTGACAGCCTGTGGCTGCAGTGCAGGGAAGCAACAAAGGCTTGGAGCATTTCTGTAAGGGCGGTCAGTCTGAACAGCCTCTGCCCCATGACTAAGCTGGGAAACTGCTTCAAAACTATTCACAACTTTAAAAGTGGTTTTGAAATAAAGAGGATAAGTAAATGAAGGCAGAATAGGAAGTTCTTTGTACAACTTGTGTTTTAGCCTGAAGTGAATACAAGAGGACTGGCAGATAATAGTAGAAAGTAGGTGGTAGGAGCTACTTGGCTTGAGCAATTGTAATTATGTTTAATTTGTTTGTAAATAGACTCTGTTATATATATATATATATTTGTTGTTGTTGTTCTTGTTGTTCAGCATTATCCCTGTCACAGGAAAGCTTTGAGGTGTCTCAACTGTTGGTCAAGCAGCCTGAGTACTTGTATTAAATTCAGATTTCAGAGAAGTATTTGTGGAAGCCAGACTAGTTTTCATCTATTTGGGTAACAATTTTTGAGGGTAATAGGGTAATAATTGGAGGAGGTGTTAGTTTGTAGACATTCCCTGTTATCTCCAACTGTGTAAAAGCATCTGGTTTATTAAAGCTTCTATATAATACGAGAATTTACAGAATAATAGTATCAATATTGCTTCAGCATAATGCACTTGTTTAGTTCAGAGTTAGTAGAGAAGAGAATGGAGTTACTGCAGATAATGTAAGTCAAGCCACCCCTCATGCTGTTGGTACAGCAATTCAACCTGTACCACTCTATATAGCAGTGCCTCTTAGTTCACTGACAAATTTGGTGTCCAAGGGAGTGCAGCAATGGACTGTGGAAGTGTTTCAGTAGAGGTGAAAAGTTACATTCCCTTTTCTCTTTATTTGTTTACTAAAAATTCAGAAATGTTGATCCTAGAGAAGAAATGTAGCTGTTCAGCACAAGAATTCAGCTGGCTTTGTTGCTGTTGAACCTAAATACTGTAAGAACATTTCTAAAGCAGTGGTTTCTCCTCTTGTTTACCTCACACTAGTCCTGCTTAGTAAGAGCTCAATCAGATCTAAGCTATCACAGCATTCCAGGCCTCAGCTCTTAATAGATACGCTTATTAATGTATATGCTAAAGGAAGCATATGGCTTTGCAAATCAGGGAAGATTTTATTTAGTAATAGAATTTTATTTAGAGATTGCTCATTAATTCTTTAAATCAGCTTTTGGTTACAACTATTTGCTTAAGTTTATGCAACATAAATTGCATACAACTACAACTCAAATTATTTCTTATGAATAATGTATTTGAACAAATATAGGCCTTCAATGTATTTGCAGATCATTGGTAGTCAGCTCACAATTTTTATGTCTGAGCCCATTTTTTCAAGTTGTTTACTCATTTAGGTTTGAAGTGGGATTTTATATGTCTCCAAGTGTTTACTATGCAATTTTCAAGAAGTATGATTTACTGCTTGAGGTGCTTTTTTCCATCTCCTTGAAAATCTCTGGGAGTCCACCTGCTTAATGACATCCTGAAACATTTATTGTGTTGAGTTTACTGTGCAGGTAATGGAAAGAGAAGCGTAAACTGATGAAAAACATTTCTCTGCTTCTTGTGCAAATATTGAATTCCTGCAATGGTTGTGCTCTCATCTAATAAACTCTTTTGCATTCCTCCTATATGAAAATGTATGTGTCCAAATATTCATGGCTAAATAGAATCATCATATGCATGGATTAGCATAATTCAGATTAAAGCGGTAGAATAAACCTTGAGAAATATTTCAAGAGGAAATAATTTTGTTGCCAAGTCATGTTTTCTGAAACAGAAATGTTTCTTTCAGATCAGTTTCTGGGCACCTGCTGGAATGTTGCTGTTTCTGGACCCCAATGTCCTGGTGTAGCCCTGTTCAGCCTCACGCTGGCCCTTCAGAGCTGGCATGGACTCAGGTACTTCTCATTTCCTTTAGCTGATCCATTTCAAAAGTTTCTACTCCCCACTCAACCCTTTGCTGGTCATTCAGTCACCCCAAGGCTCCAGTCACACTTGTGCTTTGAAAAGGAAAATGAAAATGAAATGGCTTTTTTCTATGTCACTACTTTTCCTGGGAGCCAGGATTTCGTGGGAACCAGAAACTCTGTGGCCAAAGGGCTGTTTGTTCTCCCTGTGGGGGAGATGTGCTGTCCCTGCAGCCCTGCCCCAGCAGGAGAGCCCCCGGCTGTGCCCAAGCGAGGCTCACCCTCTTGGAGACCTCAAACATTTCCAGGAGGCGTTGAAGCAGACTGTGCTCAGGCCCCTCAGAGCTGGGAGTGCAAGGGAAGAGGGAACAGCGTGCTCTGGCTGGGAAGGGACACTTTGTGTGCTGTGCTCTTACACCCCATGCCAGTGTGCAAATGGGACAGAGGCATTTCTGCATTGTCCATTTGAGTCCAAGAGTGCCAGGCAAAGAAATGCTTTGCAGGAGGTGCAGCAATGAATAAAGCATGTGCTTTGTCTCACAGTCAGAGCAACTTGCAGTGAGACCACTTCAGCAGAAAGAGCAATCAAGTCACAACAGGGATTGCTGAACATGGGCATCTGTCGAGGCCAAGGACCATCATTTGTGCTCCTTGTTATGAGCCCTGGGCTTCATTTAGGCTCGGGTCTGTCCCATACAGTTACAAGTGCAGCACACTCTGCTAGCCCTGATGGCCACCTGTGCCACACTACACATAAGATATGAAATCAAAAGCTATACAGACCTGCAAAGCTTTCACAGTCTTCTGAAAAGCTACTTAGACAAAAACCGTCTCTTGTCATTTTTATCTGTGCTCTGTTTAGTACTGTTATGGCTGTGCTGACATACTCTGCTGTATGTTTCCCTCCTGGTAGACAGTTGAGACTGTTCCTAACATGAAAAGCAAAAAAAAAAAAAGACGAAACAATGGTGTTTGAAATTATGCTGTCCATTGATACGTCTTGTAATTAGTATGTGCTGTATCTGTGTTCAACAGGCAGAATTCCATAACCTCTTTGACTGGTGAGGGTTTCCTGTCAATGTAAAGGATGGGGGGAACCCAAATGGTGGGGGCTTTCCTGTTCTATTCCCTACCCACTCAGGCCTCTGAGAAAAAACGACTCATGGATCAGTTTGCACAGATCAGTGGCCACCTCCCTCTGCCAGGAGACTTAGTTGCCAGGACAACTGTTGCCAAGACATGCTGGTTTTCCTAGGGAACAATTTCAGTGCGTTATTTCTGTACAGCAAACCATCTCCCATGTCTATTGTTATACACACGTGAAAAGCTGTTGGAGTTTTAGCTCCGAAGACAAGTCCAGTTACCAAAGAGGAATTTGTGGTCCTAAAGGGATCTGCACAAGCTTTGTGGTCTGTCACACTGTACATGCACTCTGAAAACAGAGGTCCCAAAGCCCAGAGCTGGGAGCCTCTTCAAGCTATGAGATAAAAATTATTCCCAAACTTGTAACACTTTTAAAAAATATTTTGTTGGGAATAGGAAAGGGTCCTTGGGGATATTCTGCACTGTAATAAATAGCTATATAAGCTCTTAGGATTGAGTACAGTGGTTGAGATCAACCACTGCAAGTGCTGGAAGCAATAGGTTCCACCACCTCACACAACCTAGGAAATGTTTTATTGGAATTACTCAAAGGATCACTCTTTTCCCTTGGAAACTGCTTGTGAGTTTTATATCACCTGAAAGGTTGCCTTAGCTTTACTTTGTTAGTGGTATGATGTTAATGTTATATACACAGCAATAAAGGATCCCCATTGCCACAGAAGTTTTTAGAGCTTATGACTCAACTGTAATAGTTTCCATTTCTTTTTATATCAAATTTTTTTTGTTCAAGTGGAAAATGGTTTTGACGATTCCATAATATGAGATAGCATTCAACTGAATGGCTGTAAGCTAGTTAAAGTGGATAAACTCCTCTGTTGAGAAATACAAAGAAATTTAACGCTGTTCTTGTCCACCAGAGGTCACTTACAGGCCACTTTATTCATTGGTGGCTGTGCTTTCACATGCCTAGTTAGCATCTGTTTCCCCTATAGAGGACCTTTTGGATCAACTGTTGAAATGCAGGTGCTGAAGACCCTTCTAGTGACTTTGAATCTTTTCTAGAATCATTTACTTTAAGAAGCAGAAAGGAAAAATCCTGCTGAAACATAATAAAATCCATGAAGGACTGTAGGGACTTTATTGATCCCATAACCTCAGTAGGTAATCTCAGTATCTACACCATGCTTCACAAGTTTAACTGTGCATACTAAAGGATCTTGAGTGTGAGCCAACTCTACCCTGTATTACTAAATCTATAGGGGATTCTATATTCTATCTGTTCAGTCTTCACAAAACCTTTCTCAATGTGCACTTCAGTTGAGAAGCAAAATGTGTTTACAGCTTCTGATGCTTCAACTGTATGAGAATGTCAGCTCTTGCATGCTAGTGTAGGCTTCTGCTTCAGAAATTTTTGCTGCAAAATGATTAAAAGCCTTGAGAAATCTTTATTTGACAGATCAGTTGTCAGATGTGAACAACTCATCCAGCTTTGGCAAAAGCTGCCATTCTGCATCTTCCGTTGCAGCCAGAGTTAAGAGCTGGAAATCTGCCATGGTGTTCTGTGAGCCCTTAAGCATCAAGATCACCTCTTCTTGGCCTGTGTTTGAAGAAGTCTCAACAGAAAAGCACGTCCTTCCCCTTACATTTCATTTACAGTAGATGAAGGAAAAACAAAGGAACAGAGTGAGAATATTCCCCTTCCTCCAAGCTGAATGAAGGACAGAAATTTCCCAATAGTGTACAGACCCTTTTAGCCCAATAATTGGATAATGTGTCCTGAGCTTTGTATGAATGCTGTTTATTTTTGTTTGGTTACTGTTTGATGGCAAGATTTAATCACTTTTTGCTCAGAGCAATACAGTGCTGAATAATTGAGCATCATACAGGTGTGTCAGCGTCAAAACCTTTTTGTTTGATTCAGTTGAGTAAATATCAAGGTGTAAACTCAGGTTTAATCATGAAGCCCTGTCATTTATCTTTGTATGTGGAGCAGACAAAAACCTGCAATATTGTGTCTCTCTAGCTACCTAATTCCTTTAATACTGGGATAAAACCATAGTTATTCTCAAGTACAAAGGTATAAATATGCAAATATTTACACTGTGCTTAGTTTTCCAGTTGCACTAAGCAATGCATTCTTAGTCAAACAGAAAGCTGGGTGCAAAGAGGCCTGGTGCTGGATAAGAATTTGTGTGGAGTAATGGATGTCCCATATGCAAATGCATTGCAAACGTGGAAGGTAAGATCCCTTAAATCTCCATGAAGCTGAAGAGAGAAGTTTTTTGATTTTATAGTCAAACTTTTACAATGTAAGTAAAGTAGAAGAGCTGACTGGGGATGGTAAGAACAGCATCTTGATGTTATTTATCTTCGTTCGGAATCTCACACTTTTAAAGTTCGCATGCCTTTTACCTCAGATGACAGGAAACTCAGCAGATTTCCAGAAGAGGAGAAGCTCAATAGAGTTGTTCTTAATAGTCAGCATCCCAAGTGAGGGATCCTGTGTGAATTGTCAGCTTTGAGTCTCAAACAGAACTTCCTCTGAGTTAAGCATGTTGTTTGGGGTTTTTGGTCTGGTCTGCTTCAGAGCTGTCTCGCTCTCTTAACACCTCCTATCAAGATTATGCTCAGCCTTGCAAATCGTGTTATACCTGTGGCTTTGCTCCTAGTGTGCTCTGCTGTAGAAATTCCCTACTCCCTCACAAGAAATTGATACTTTTACCTTGATCTTAATATACCAAGTGGTCACAGGACACTCAAAGACTTTATCATTAATGGGGGTCGACTATTTCAGGATAGAAAACAAAACAGAAAGCAACTGTTCCTGGGCACAGTCTCTTTGGCAGGCTGACAAGTCAAAAGAGACAGATAAAGTGCTTCAGCTCTGCTCCATCCTTCTGTGCAGAGGCGTAGACGTGTGGTAGGATACACAGGCAAGGGATAAATCACTACTAATTCACAAGAAAATTATCCTGCACAGGACAGCTTCCATTTTATATATTTCTAAGAGCTCTAATTACACTCACTGAATGAGCAACTATTAAGAATTGTGCTCTATAATGGCTGCTCTGAGTTTTTTCTGAAGCAAGATTATTCCTAGAGTTTTGTTTTTCAAAAGTCTTTAATCCTGTCTCTAATTGTCTCAATGAAAAGTTTGAAACACTTTGTGAGCTCCTGGTTTCAAAATAAAAGCACTCTGATGGTGTGACATCAAAGTGAATCAGTGAGGTAGCTGTGAATTTCTATCCAGTCCTTTAGCCATATATTCTTTTGCAAGTGTCTAGGAGCTGTCACCCTGCTATGTTGTGATGAAAATAATTGGGTATAGTTCCCACTTCTGTTATTCCCATATGATATTGCTGCTGGTGAAGAATACTCAAAACTGATGGCTCCAAAGGCAAGTTTGAAACTTCAAAAGACAAGTGTTCTCCTGTGCTGAGCTGTTTCCTTCTCCAAGGAAATCTGCAGAGTTTCACTATCTATTCAAGAATAAGCAGACATAAGACCACTCCCCCAAAAGAATGGAATGCAGACAGAAGGTACATTCAAGCACCTGAACAGTGAGGAAGTCAGAACACAAAACTGGAATCAGAACCAAGTAATTCTGGAGGAAGATACAAAGATAAGCATATAGAGATATAGAGATAAGCAGATACAAAAAGAAATTACAAACTCAGTTAAGAAAAACATTTAATAGTTTGGGAATACTAAGCCACCTGCCCTTGTGATTTTCATTTATCACTTAATGTAGATATTTACAGTAGTCCTGTAAATTTTGTAGTTCATATAAACATGCTGTGTTTGACAGAGCTTAGTGAAATTTCTGCTGTGTGGAAGAACTGTGTTTCAGCAAGATGGTGTCTTGACCTGGTGAGAACCTAGGGTGGGGAAATTGCTGACAATCCTGTCTGCTTCATACTTCTGCTTTTGCAGGCAAGCAACCTCCAGGGAAGTTCAACAGTGGTACAACAAACCAGACATTTTTGTGGGTTACAAGTTGACCCCTGGATGCCCTGGCTGCTTCTTGGCCAAAACAACAAAGGTCAGCGTGGAAATTTCAGCTAATTATTTTAAAAAAAAAAAAAGCGCAACAGATCTCTGATTCCAAATCTCTTTTTAATGATGTTGGCTCTACAATGTTTTTATCAAATCATGCCTGACAAGTAGCACTGCTCTGAACTGATGTGTTCATTATATTTTTACAGACATTAAATTTTTCCTACCTCTTGTGAAGGAAAGATACAAGGCAACCTGACAGCGTATAACTTCTCTCTCTGATGCCACCAGAACAGAGAACAATAGCCCCAGCAATGGGATCCTGGGAACAAAACCCCTCCTGACACTGTTTCAGGGACTGAGAGCTTTAATTTTTGCAGTTGGAAATATCTAACAGACCTTGCTCTTGACAAGGAAATTTTCTGCAAGCAAAATGGCTGAAAAGCCTCTTCTTCAGCATTAAATTTTATGTTACTAGTTTTGCAGAGCCACCTAGCACACACTGTTCTTGCTGCTGCACTTTCCATGTCCACACAATGGTACTGTGGCTGCTGGACAATACCAGCTCTGCTGCAGGAAAGGCAGTCACTGCCCAAAGCAGACCTCAAATAGCCTTCCTTCTCCTAGGTCACTGAAAACTGTATCCCCTGACTGAAAAAAGGAGAAAAACCTTACAGTCCAAAGCCAGTGCCTGCAGTTGTACCGATTTATTTGTGCTGTACTGCAGCCAATGTCAGCCCAAGGCCAGGCAAAGAGCAAAGGGCACAGTCAGGCACAGCCCCTGTAAATAGGGGTGGCTGGACTGAGGCAGGCAATCATCAGGATTGTGCAAGACAGAGATAAGCCAGTGAACAACCTCTTCCCAAAACAAAGCACAAAATAACAGCTTTGAGTAGAAATGTAGAGGATATACCTTCTTCTTTTGGCAGGCTTGTCCTCATGTCCTCATGGTTTCTGTTTCACTTCTCACTAGCATTCTGTTGTGCTGGAATCCATGAAATTGGATAAGAAATATAAACCAGGATTCAAGTTTGTGATACTAGTTAGCTAAATACCTTTCTTATTTTATTTTATAGGGTGCCATTGCTCTAGACTTTGACGGGAGCCTAATGGAAGAAGCACAAAGAATGACATAGAAAAATGGTGCTCCTTAACCTCTGCTTTTTATCCTAATTTTAATGTTCTCACAGTAATATTCTAATGATTATAATGATCTAAAGTACTCTATATGGTACTTTATCAGATGAAACCTGACAGGGGAAGCTGCTCTCTGTTGGAAATCTTTTCTGAAACTTGAAATAAAGAGAAATAATTGAGGTGAGTAGCAGAATTCATGCTGGATTTGATTTTGTTGTTCTTACCCAAATCTGTCTTGGTGTTTCCTGAGGCTTCTTTTCCTGAGGCTTCTTTTTTTGACTGGTAGAACTGGGACAAATTAAGAGAAACTAAGGCTCCTGACTTCAGTATGTGGCTTATTTACTATACAAGTTTGTCAGCTCATGTTTGTGGTAGTTTAATTTTGGGGGGGTTTTTTTCAGTTAAAGAGACTACATGGGGTATGATTGCCTCACATTTGACACTGATATTGAAAACAAGGGCAATCTCTGTGGGGCAGCTTGTCAGAGCTTTACCTTATGATGTCTGTTACTGCTGTTCTGCTCAGAGAGGGCAGCAAAGGATTGCAGATCTTTTGGAATCCAAAAGGAGTTCAGCTCCGAGATGTAATACTGGGGAGAAATGTATCTTTTTATTATACAAGGTCTGAAAGGAGAAATAGGGGAGGCATTCAGATCATTGTTAATCAAACATACTTGAGCTTTTTGTCCTTCAAAGTGTAGGTGTTTGCAAGTAGTGGAAATTCTAATAAAAGAAGCACTTAATCACTTTGAGCTTAGGCATTACCTGATAGGTGTGAAGAGTCCCAGCAGAAACACAATGAGGATTCATCCTCAACTGGATTTTTGTATTACTCATTTGGCATGAAGATAAATGCTGTAAATTTAGACATATAACGAACAAAACACAGACATGATGATTTGTCACCAATCTGTGGACTTAGCAATGAGTTTTTTTCACCCTTTCAATGCCTTGGCTTTCACTGCTAACAGTAAGAAGTTAGCACAGAAAAACCTGAAAAGAAAATTTATTCCTGCCCAGAAGTTCAGTGCAGTGCTCCTACAGCCAGTGTCTTACCAGTTAGAGATGGTCCCAAAGATGCAAAGGTACAGAGCTATGACCATTTACCAACACTGTAATTTTGACACTCCTTATCATGCCTTTACTCTTTGCTTCATGCCTCCTTCAATCTTGAATATTGTTTTTTGCTTCTCTCCTTTTTTTCTGCCCCATTAGCCTTTTGTAGGCTCTGCACAGTTTCAGGAAGCTGAACATGCTTTCTGCATTTATAATGCTACTCTACACCCTTGGCTTTTAATAAATAAAGAAATAATACATTTTCACAGCAGCCCATAAAACAGAGATGTAATGAGATTTTAATCTGATCATACCATTTGTACTTTGAATCACTTCCTATCATATCCTACTAAATTATTACAGCTCTTTCCTTCCAAGGCCCAGCACTCAAAACCAGAAATCATACTTGCTAGAGTTGCCTCCTAATCTGATGGTCATAACTTGATTGATTCATATTCTCTAGCCCCAACAGCAGAATTCCCCCAAGGTATGATTTGTCAGGTAACTTTTTTCAGGCACCGCTGCAAACAGCAAATGGATCCATAAATGCTTTCTGTCATGTGGCAGAACCAAGTCACCCTCTCCCCCAAGTTCCCAAACCAGTTTCTGCCCCAACTCTTAATAAGTACATATGAAATTGTATATTTTCTTACCATATCCCATCTGTGTTACCATGTGTACACCATGGACCTTGGAATAGATACTTGTTTTCCATCCACAAAGTCTCAACATGATCTCTTTGTATGAATTATGGCATAAAATTTCAGTGGCATACCCTGATACTCTGTGTAGGCACTTTCTGGTCCACATACTCCTCAGTGTGTCCTCTGCAATTCCACGGCTGAAATAAGTAAAGCCAGCAGTACCTTTCAACAAACTACTCCAGAGAGGAATCCTTCATGATGCTGTGATTTAGGTAATTTTCTAGATCACGTACTGTGATGCGTGATTGGATTACACCTGAACAAGTCTGGTTTTCTGGTTTAATAGAATGTGTACCTCTGCAACAACATGAGGGCATTTATTTCACTGGATTTTCGGTGCCCTAAGTAGGGGGAGTAAAGGCTTCTTCATCAAAGTAATGCATTTCCCAGCAGATGAAGCTTTCCATGGGAACAATTCAATTTTCCTGAGATGTTTTTATTTTCCTGGAGGTGGGCAGGTGAGAGCAAGGAGGAAGAAGTCAGTGTTTGGTGCTCTCTCAAAACACTAAAAAACATACTGGGAGAAAAATTTAGGAAATACTTGAACAATTTTTTAAGTTAAATTCTAGGAGAAGAATCAAGAGGCCTATAGGCCCATAATAAAAGGAAATTTAGAACCACAAGGAGAGAGAGGAATAAAATTAGAATATGGAAGTAAGAAATAAATTTCTCATGTTACCATGCGTCTGGTTTTCAACCTTTTAGTATGTTCTCAAAAAAACCACTTGTGTTAGTGTCTTGCATTCCTATAGCATTATTTGAGGAAAGGTGTGACTTCCAGAAGCTTGAGGAGCAGAAAAATAAACCATCTGTTACATAGGAGATGAGTTGCCCAACAGAACTGGAGGAAGAAAGTGTCTGGAATGAGTCATGAGCTTGTTGTTTTCTGTGAGTGAAATACCAAGCCCTCTATCTCATGTTAGAAACAGCACTTTTTCTTCTCTAATTTTTTGCCTGTTCATGTGATTTTTACTCCAACTTTAATTAATTTTAAAATGTTCACATGTGTGTTTTGCCTCTGAGAACTGGGATTTTCCCTCTGAACAGAAGATGACTGGAATAAGACACTCCCAGTTAGACAAATTCCCTGAACAAATCTGCAGTGTGGCCTGTGACTTCTGCTCTGGAAACCAAATGTCTCTTTCACATGGCATCAGATTACAGGAGAGCTGAACATCTTGGACACAGGTGTTGTGCAGCCATTTCAATATAAATTATTAAATAACAGCCTTAAGTCCTACTTAGAGTAACTGATGACTTGCAGAGACAAGTGAGTCCTTTGGAAACAAAAGCACAGGTTTTGGAGGTTGAATTAAATAGGCACAAAAAAGATAAGGTAAAGGTAAGTTTACTTTTCAGTCTGGTAAAATGACAGATGTGCTTGTGCTGTGCCCTAAAAGGGGCCTGGAATACCCAGAAACAGGGAGTATGTATAATTGTTGTCTCCTTGACATTCAGTTTTGAATCTCCTAGTAAAAATACAGATTTCATATTTTCAATCATTATATATTAAAATGTGTTTATCCTAGTGGTATAAGGATAATAAGTTATGGCATGTTCAGCAGGCTGGTTTTCTTTCTGCCTGAACTCCTCATAAATACAGTGTGAGGGAAGCATTTTTTAATAACCTTGAAACTAATGAAAAATTTGTCTCTGTTTCATCTTTGAGCTGAGCTGTAAACTTGGAGAGGTTACTCACTAAATGCTGCTTCTGATATATTCTTTCATAATGTAAATAACAGACAGGGCATTTAGTCTTATGTTTCTTCAATATTTAGTGATGCCTTTGCCCCTGGGGCACTTTTATTCTAGTTCTAAAATTGACTGATAATGATCACTTAAAGCCTAGAGTGGTATTTATCCTCTGAGTACAGAAGTCCACTGCAGTAGCTACTGACATGGAAATAATTTCTTTTTTTGAAGTTTCAGCTATTTTCATGCTGCATGAAAATGAATTGTGCTGTAACTACAGAGGAATAAAACAGTAAACCAGTCAGCCAAGTTGCTTTGTGTGCAGTAGAAAATCATGAGAAGAGAACAAGATGATGATTTCTGGCAATCTATAGGCCTCAACTGAGGTATAGGAGATATAAATCAATGCAGTGGAAAGCAGAAAAAATTTTGTCTCAAATTAAATACAAATGCCTGCTACTGAAATGTTCTCCAGTTGGAATTTAGCTCATGCAGAAAAAAAAGAAAAAAAAAAAAAGAAAAAGAAANACGGCCCTGTTTATGTGATAGGTCCTTAATGTGAGAGAAGTGATCCTATAAGTTTTATGATTTTCCTGATGGGAGCTTCTTTCACCTCAATTGAACTACAAAAACACAATTACAGAGTGTGTTAACTAGCAGTGGGTGAATAACATGACAGCAAAGCCCAGTACTACAAGTTTGACATTTAAGAAAAATGTTTCCATTGAAGGCTATTAGTGTTTAACCATGGAGGAACAGATTTGCAATTTGTCTTCCACTTAGTTTAAGACTAAGCTAAGTGCCTCTGTGGAGAGAAGGATTGTGGCTACTTTCAAGTTATGGACCCATGAAAACATAGGAATGTGTCTGTACAGAGGAGCATTTGATGTCCAGCTCACCTGTTTTATAGCTGTTATTTTCATTGCCTAATTCCCTGTCTACCTTTATAAGTAATGACATTTATTTTCTCTGCACTGGTTATACAGGTACAGCAAAAAAGCAATTACTGAAATTGGTAAAGGATATGAATTTTCCAGAGTATGATTTATCTGCTGATCTGTTTCATGCCCTTCTTGTCATTACTGGCAAACTATCTTTGCAGTTCTCAAGTGAGCTGCGTTCCTTTTCTGCATTAATTGGTGTCCTGCAGCTATGAAAAACAAAATGTTTAAAATTTTGCCTGGAAGTTTATAATCAATATTTATTACCTAAAACCACAGGAAATGGTGCAATATTTAAAAGACGTATTTGGGTTTAGGGATCAGAGATAATTCAGTCTCCAGTGCATTCATTTGGAATGATTATGTAAGTCTATTTTGCGACTGTCTCCAAAAACCACTGTGAAATGTTTTGAGACTCTTTCATCTGAAGCTGGACTGTTTCCCCCCCCAATGCATCAGCTAGTAGGTTGCAATGACTAAGCTACTGATTTGGAAAAATAACATGGAGAAATATTTTGAAGATATGAATGGTTGATTTCTTTCAACTCTGGGGGTTATTTTAAGGAATACTATTCCTGGTTGCCATATCAGCCACTTTCTCAAGAGTTCAGCTCTGAAGTGTAATTTAGACTGATTTTTACATTATTTTTCCCAGCAGATCTCCAACAGAGTTGAGGAACTTATGAAGCTTCTTATAACCTTAAGTTAACGTTTATTTTCAGAGAGCACTGTGCTTCATTCAAATGGGATCTGTACAAACCACAAGATGGTTTGCAGGTAAGTGCAAAGTATTCTTATGCTAAACCCATTGGAAGTTCACAAAAGCAGAATGGGAAAACATTCTTATTGTATGCTCAGTTTCCTACAGCCCAAAGTTATCAGATAATTAACTTTTTAACCAGGCTGTGTACAGGAAAGGCATATTTGGTCTCAGCAAGGATTGGGTCTATAGAAAATCTGAGCTGCATTTAAACTCCCAGTCCTTAAGCTTTTAGGTTCCATTCTGGTGTCACCTCTCATTTCCAGCATTTCCCATCCTGCAGGTTTACCCTGGTGTAAACCATCTCAAGGGAAATGCTCCCCCAGCTTCTAACACCTGTGCAGAAGGGAAGCTGCCAGCTTCCCTATCTTTTGAGAAAACCAAACTGCTCTTTATTACACTGGTGAAAATCCATCTCTGCTGGAGTTGCCCTGGAAAAGCAGCTGTGCAAGTGCAAGTGTAGCTCTGTTAGTCTGGGCTTACCTGGTAAACTCTCCTGTCCTAAACTAGGAGCAGAATAGTGATGCTGGAATCTGACAGCTTGGAAGGCCATTGTGTAGGAGCAGGCTGATCTCAGGCTGGACAAAAGTCCAGAGGGCAAAGAACCACACCCAGAAACAGAAAATGAGCTCTTACCAAGTCATATTACTTGAAACTTTCAAATTCAGGAAGGTGTTATCCAATGTGTCCTAAGTTCTGACCTTTTTCATCATTTATCTTAGGGACACCTTTTCTTCCTCTACGAACACCTTTTTTTCAGTAGGTGCTAAAAAGAAAGAGTTTGAAATTGTGGCCTTTTGTCTTTCAGGAGACTTAAATCAGCATCCCTGATGACCACTTGATTTTGCATTAATTATAAACTAATCTGTGTTTGCTGTTATATCCCTGATTAGAACCAACTCACATGTGCTAATATGACCTCCACAGAGCATCTAATTCCAAATGAAAGCAGCCTTTGTTAATCAGCTGCAGGGTTTATCTTTCTAAAGCACAATTTCAGGTTAAGCACAGGCTCAGGAAGAGCTACCCTGTCACACGTGAAAAAACACAGTCACTGAAAAGCTCTTTTCATTCTCTTTAGTTTTCAAGTGGCAATTTTCAGTGGAAGCTACAAGGTGCAAACAGGAAGCCTTTCAATCAGTAGCAACTCATACTTACAGCTTTATATTTTACTTACAACACATAAATCTGGGGGAGCAGGTGATTAACATACAGTTAGAGGAGAGGAGAAGTGTGTTCTTGGCTGTGGCTGGTTTCCTGTTGTGAAGGAAACTCTTCAGTTTAAACGTGCAGGGGGAAGTTTTGTGCAGGGGTCTGTGACTTTAGCACTACCAAATGGCTCTGCTCTGTTGCTTAGCACCTGGACACCTAAGGAGTGAAAAATAATTCCTAGATTGCAGTTTGGCCAAAAATGCGCAGGGGAATAAATAATGCAAGATTGCCTGGAAACCTAGGCACAGTCTTGTGTCTCTTTTTTAAGCTCTGCTAAACCTCTCAGCACTAGCAGCATCACAGGACTCTCTGCTCTCTTCAACACAAATGAATTTTTCCTGAAGCACCTGCAGTAAAAATCTCTTTTTAAGGCCTGTGACCCCAGTGAAGACTCAGACATCAGAAGCTTGAGCTGTTTAGATCAGTGCTTCAGGGTAGAGGGTTGTCAGAGCTTTTTTCTGGCTTTCTGTGAGCTCTGCTTTATGACTTCAGCTAGTGGCACAGTTTGTCCCTCAGAGCTGAGCCTGTGTGTTAATTCTGCAAGAAACTTCTGGCATATTTGCAGTGGGAGGAAGACTCTACAGCATCCAATTGGTTGGCATCCTCTTCCAGGGTGCTTAAATTCAGATAAAATTTCAAGCAGCTGGACTAAAAACACAGAATGTGAGTGCAGCAGTCGATTTAGGTGTCTGATTTCAGGGTGTGAGATTGCTGTGTTGGGCTCCATGCAAACAGACCTGCACCATTTCAGCAGTGCAGCAGCCTGAATTTCAGTGTTTCATTGTACCTTTCCTCATCAGGCCTTCTGGGGAGAGTCCTGAACAGAATCTTTTCCCCTTCTTCCCACCTGCTGTGTTGTGCTACAACACTTGGCCACCTTTGCCTTGTGCTTCAGCTGGGTAGAAAAAATTCTATGCAAATTTCCATCCTGCCCCAAAAATTATACCCAAGCCCATCTATAATTCAAAGTTTTCTTTTTATGTAAGAGAAGCTAAACCATACAAGCTTCTTGAGCTGAGATGGACTCAGCATTTCACCAAATTTAGTTGGAAATCCTGAAACCTCTTCAGCAAAATCATAATGTCTACATTTGTTACACTCTTGGTTATCTCCTGTCTTGCACTTTATCTATCAAATGACACCTCTGTAAGCTGTCCATTCAGGAGTGGTTTGATCAGTTCTACATTGCCCACAGATCATAAGCTTTTAACTTCTCTATCCCTTTCCACCCTGCCTAAGCAACCATACATATTCACAGAAGCATGGTAAAGACAGGAGGAAGTGATGTACTTTTTAAATCCTTTTACCTCTTCACTTTTTTATTCTAGAGCTCCAGCTAAAATGGAAAAAGGGGGGTATTTATGGTACTTCCTAAGCCTGCTAAGTAGATCTCTTTTTTTATGTATCAAAAACTAGTAGAGCAAATATTATCTTCAAGCCTCTGATTGTCCTCCACAGGCTGTTATTTTCTACTACATGGTATTTAGCTTCAAGCTGCAATTGCCACCCTCAGGAGAATCTCATCCTTCATCTTCATGAGTGAAGTGCATTTCTAGCTTTCATGACTAATGGACAAAAAAGTTTAACGCCTTTCAATGGAAAAGTTTTACAAGCAATGTGAAAATGTTTGTTTCTTTGTAACATCATGTTTTAAATTCTCTTAAAGCAAAACCTGCATTTTTTAATAAGTGGGGATTAAGTGTTGGACTGGATGACAAGAAAAGTTTTCATCTCCTCACACAGTAGCAGTTATAAAAGCTATTTAAGAAATATTTCAAATGTGTCTGCAGTGCTTAAGTGTGTTATATATCACTTCACTGAAAATTGTGTATTACTCTTTGTCTTGAGTTACTGGGAGCTCTCCAGTGGTTTTGAATGCTGCAGTCCTAAAGTTTATTTTTGTCAAATACTCTCAAAATAGTCCTGAATTTGGTCTTTATTCTGGTAAACTGTGTGAGTTGTTGAAAATATAATAGTTTACATCATTTATCTCTGTAACAGTCACAAAATATGTTCCTCAGGAAAGGTAAAAAACCATAAAAGATGGCAGTTATTCAACAGTTGGGCCCTATTTCTGGGGGAAAATAGATGCTAGGGAAATGCAATGTACTACTGGCATGGTGGACATTGGTGCCAAAACATTTAGGGACACAGTTCTCCGTATTTTGAAAACTAAATTTTACAAGGTGGTACTTAAAATCACTTCAGCTTTAGAGGATTGTCCATAGGAGCAATGACCCTGTGAAAGAGGCACTCCCTGGTACTGGGCTGTGCACAGGGCTGGACACAGGCACAGCTGGGGAAAACCCATTTTCTACCTTGGGTCCCTGAGATGGTTTGGTAAGGCAGACAAACAATGAGACTACTGGAAAAACAAGCATGTTGTTGAAGAGTTCTTGTGTAGATTCCCACTCCTGGGAAACAAGCATGTTCCTGGCTGCCTAGAAGGAGTCCTCAAATCCAAGTAGAGTGCCAAAACAAATTTATAAATAAATATAATGAATACTTTCGTTATATGAGAAAAGGTATATTTTATACTAGAATGGGTAGCTGAAATGATTATTAACAATTGTGTAGAGTTTCTCTTGTCTTATTAAGAAAAATAGTGTTTAATCTTCAAAAGTACATATAAAGCTACCATAAAAGGTGTAAGGGGTGACCCCCATGGAATAACAAAATGATATTTTATTAGTTAAGTAGTTGACATTCATGGTTATTACATTTCTCAGAGTTATTAAACATTCTCTTTGATTTGTCATTCAAGTTAAGTCTGCTGTGTTTCAATAACCTACTAAACTATTTCAGTTTGAATCATTTTGGCTGCAAGCAACATTCAAGACCTTCCCATCTCTTGAGAGAGACTCTGAGGGTGTAGAAGTCTGTTCATTCCCATTTGTTTTATTTCTATTTCTTTGAGTCTTCATCTGTTCCTTGTTTTTATCTATTACATGAACTTCAAGGGGCTTTAAATAGAGCCTTTCTTGTTTACCCTTGCAGGAACCTTCCAAGAATATTTCTCCACCGAAGCCTCTGCAATAATCTCACCTTCTGTAATTTCAAGACAGCTGAGATGTATCAATAAAAGGTAAGGAGATTAATCTGCTTCCTTGGGCACTTGCAGCCTTTCCTCTGCATGTCAGCACTCCAGCCCAGTGCAGCACTGCTGACTCCTGCTGCCTGAGTCCCCAGGACTGAAGAGCTGCTCCCCAGGGGGAAGCACAGAACCACCACAGGGAACAGGGAAAATGCATTTGGCTGGGCCCCACCAACCCATCAGGTGCTCAGGGTATCTGCTTTTCAGGGGAACTCAAATGATGAAGCACTTGACTAGCTGTCTGCTATAAATTGCTCCTCTGCTTTTGCAAAAATTAGAATCTCAACATGTGCAGAAGCAGCAGATTTGGTATGTAAAGCTCTATGTGCTTCCAACAACACGATCAGCTAAAACACAGAGAATTTTGTATTCGTTCTCCTGAAAAAAATCTGTGAGAAATGGAATTCGGTAATACCTGTTATCTTAATTTTCAGCTCATAACAGCAATGAAAATGACAATAGGTGGTGTTTGCTGGGAATTTATTAATGGTTGTTTCCCTTCAGTAAAATACAAAGCAGCTTCATTTCACTGTGATCAGCAGACCTTAGCAGCTTGCTTAGCCTTAGCCTTGCTCCTCTGTATTTTCTGCCATGTGTTTTCAACAACAAGTTTCTCCCAAGGACTTTGAATTTCAATTGCAAATGAAAGGTTGACAATGCTTTTGGATACATATGTTCTCACACTTATCAGTGAGACATTACGCAGCCATTTCCCAGCAATAACAACATCATAAAAGCTTGGCAGGATTTTTTTTTTCTATCATCAGGCTAGATTATTTTAAATTGATAACAAGAGCCAGATGGCTATTTATAAGGCAAGATACAAATTGCAAGCACACGTTTCCGAGGCAGTGTTGGTCAGTGTCTGTTCAAGCAAAAATTGCTCCCTATTACCACTTTGGATGGGAGGTAAACAGTCCAGTTCATCTCCATGGGAACCCAGAGTGGCAGGACACCTCCAGCACTACTCTTTGCACTGTTTCCAGTAAAAGAAGGCAATATTTATTCCACTGTGGCACACCTAATTGAATTGCAGTGAGTAATTTCGTTGTGCTGTTGAACAAGGATTAGGAATCCTGTCCCATGCTGTTAGGTAGTATTCCCATAGGAGGGCTACTCAGTGCAGAAGATGCACGGAGGAATTAGAGTTGGTAATGTGTCCTACAGGATACAAAGGGGAATTGATGATCTGAGGAAGAAAAACGGGATTCCTCAGTGATCCCAGGAATACCATCCCTCTAAACTTTAGTTATTCTAGCTCTGAAACAGGTAAGAAATAGCCTTGAAAACATTACTAGGTCGTGAATTTAGAGTGAAATATTTCTGGTCTCTATTTATGAAAGGACAATATAGAAGCTGATTATAGTATGGTCAAAATTTTACTAAGCCTTGATAAATATGGGAAGGGAGAAGGGGGAGACCACTTGTCCTACCCAAAGGAAGGAAAAAGGCTGTGTCTAAAAATCTGTTATTGTCAAAGCAAGAGCAGCTGGATGCCTTTGTTTTAATGTGCTCTGGTTGATTTTCTCATTTTTTAATTCAAGACATAGAAACAATAGTTTAGTCAAAATGACTTGACTCTAGCAACTTGCCTACCATTTTCATAAAACCTAAGAGGAACACTTTGATATCTGTAGTTTAAACCAACTATGTCAAGTATATGAGAGAGAAAGAATCTAATATAATCTGAAAGCCAAGGCCAAGTCGTTCTTTTAACATAGAAACCAAAGAACTTGCAAGTTCCTTGGCAGGAGAGAACCATGACATAAAAAAAAAAAAAAAACCTGAAAAGCTGGTCACCTCTTGTCTTGATAGCAAAGTTTGAATTGCTTTACCTAGAATAGAAAATTGATAGACTAAAAGGGATTTGGGGTCTGCTTGAAGCCTTTGTTTTTCTTTTGTTTTTTCTTCTTTTAATTTTTCTTTTTGTCTTAAACTTATGCTTTTTGTACTTTGGAAGAGCAAGGCTATGCAAGGTCTGCTCAGTTCAGTCTGGTGAAGCCAGCTCTTTAAAATCCCGTGCTCAAAGCTATATTCCCATCTCTGCTGTCCTCTTTTTGGAAACTCATAATCTATATTCAGTATTCCTTCTTTTCGTCCATCCACCTGTGCACACTTAAACCTAGAAATCTCGCTGAGATCCACTCCCCAAAATAACAGTGTATTATTAAGCTGACAGCATTTCTCTGATGCCATGTTTTTTCGTAAATATAAACATGCCTCATCAGCAATTACATGCCTCCTGTAAGATGTTTATCTTCAAGTTAAGCTCTAGAGCACACACAGCAGAATTTTCTTTCAGCATTAGCAGTGTGGTAAAGTGCCATGCTCTCCATTTTTTTCCTCCTATTCCTGTATCAGTGCACTGTAAATTAGCATACAAACTATTTTATCAGTGTTTCTTATTTTCCAAAGGTGGGGGACTGTTGAACTTCCCATATTTTTGTTTGGTTTTGTGTCAATAAAACTAAATTGCAGGTGGGGAGGAGGTAACACTTCACCTACGGGATTGTTTCATGACCTAAGAGGTGACATAGTGTTTAGTGCCCTGTATTTCTGATGAAGTCTTAAGCTGATGCCATTGAGCACTCTTAAAACTAACTATAGATGTTTAACTCTGTATGATTTAAAGCTCAGCAAATAAATTACAGTGGAAATACTAGACAAATATAAAAAATGACTTGTTTTGAAAGAAGTAAACGTGGAGAATTGACCACACCTGCTTACCACACAGATGTTGTGCCAAGGACTCACTCAGAGAGTCGATATCAGGAACTTGCAGCACAGTGACACCCTTTAAATTATTGTCTCACAAATTGCTAAAATAAACTAGCAAGGCTGTACATCACTATTTTATGTGAAAGAGCATGGCATAGCTTTACACAGATCGGATGTGATAAGTTATCATCTTTGGTTAGTAATCAGCTTGCTTCAAAACAGCAAAATGAGGAGTTTACCTTGTGTTCTGAAAATAAGAGGCTTGAAAGCTGTATAAAATTAGTTCTGGTTCTGAAGCCCCCTTGGCAGTTGGTTTTTTGAGGGTAGCATGCAGAGCTGTTATAGAAAGGAGCAGTCTTTTTCACTACATGACATCTTGAAAACCAGATTCCTTTTTTCCCCCAAGTTCTCCTTTGCTGATAGTTGGGCAGGGTTTGGGTTTCATTTACTGGCAGCACAGCATATGTAATATTCTTATGGTAGAAGGAGGTATGCAGTACCTGGGGTCCACTGAAACATAAAGTTCCCTGGCTGAGTTTTGTGGGTGTTTCCCAGCTGAAGGCCTTCAGCCATTACCACACAGATTTACCTGCAAATTTCAGAATTCCCATCCTTGTGGCTATTCTACAGGGAAGCTAGGTTGCAGAAAAAATATTTACTTTTTCTTCCTTGTTTGAGTATGTTTGTTTTCCCTCATTCTCTGCTGCATAACTAAGGGAAGTAAATCAAATGACTAAGTAATCACTCACACTGGATTATGTTTTAGATTTCTTATCAGATTCCATTGTGTAAGTATAATCTGACTCATAGGAGAACAACTGTTATCAAATGTATCTTTCTTCAAAAGTTTTGGTAAAAGATAATAATTGATAAGGTTTTCCTTTGCTCATGTCACACTTTCATAAATTGATAGAAATAATAGCAAGTGAAGCTTTACTGATCTCTCTGTTTAATGTTTTCAATTCTTTAATTTTTTTATAATACAAACTGTGTTAGGTGGGAGAAACAGTACAAATCTCCAGAGACTTATCACATCCATGTATTAGAGCTGCATGTATATGATGCAGTAGAAAAACCAGCCCTTACAACTGTTGCAGAGCTGCCTAGAAATTGGGTCTGTATGAGATTTTGTTCTGGTAACATTCTCAAGAACTTGGGCATCTAGTAATTTAAAATATTGCTTCTCAAATTCTGGATCCATTAAGTTCCATCTTATTCTGGGATTGAAGAACTTTCCTGTGCACCCCAGAGTCTGCTGCCCCCATAAACAGAATTACTTGTGTCTTTGACTATGCTCAGTTGTCTGGTATCTGTGCTATTTCCAAATGGCAACAGGAACTGGAAAAAATATTTTATCTGTTGGGTACTGCCTAATTCACATTTTATGCACTCAGCACAAATTTTTCACATCTACCTCATCTGGACTACAGAGAGAAATAGGTTTCATTGGTGGGGTGAGAGGTTTTGTAAAAGGACTAATCTGCATTCAGAGCTCTGCTGCCCATCTGGCAGAGGAAGGACTTTAAAGATAAATTGTCTGTAATAGACATTTGTGAGTGTTAACTGATCATTTGCTAAGAACACCTGCTATGTCCTCAGTTTGCCATTTGAGGGGCTTTTTGAGATGGAGAACAGGCTGTGCTGGGCACTTTTAACTGAAGGAAAAGGCTCACAATTGTGAATGGAAGTGGATTTAAGTCTAAGTGGAATCCTAAATGTATCTTCTGCTTTGATATTTTATCTTGGCCAGGTTAGTCAGTTGATATTAAGCATCTCTAATTGCTGAACAGGGAGCCTAAAGATGTTAGCTTGCAGCTGTGAATCCTGCTGGAATTATTCAGAAAGAATAACACTATTATTAGTGATGATGACAAAACTTAAATAGTTTTAGTAAAATGCAAATAAAAAATATGAAAACATCCTATCTTTAAGAGACCACAGTATAATCTGACAAAACACAGAAAAGCTGTGAAGCTGAGGTATTTCTATCTATCAGGTTGATGTGTTGGCTTGCTGAGGTTTACAAAACAAACCCCATCTAGGATCAAATATTCTAGAGTAGAAGGCATCAGAGCCAGAAGGAAGTTACAAAATCTCAATATTTATTTCTGGGAAACAAGAGGAGCAAAACCTCTGGTTTCTTTCTTTTCTTGAAAATGATGTCCATTGGAGAATTTTGTGCATGTAGACAGGTTTTTTCCAAGATCCATCTCTAACCAAGAGAGGACCAGCTGTCTTGTATGTACAAGAGAGACCAGAAGCTCATGGAAACACTGAGCATTCTAGCACATAGCTGGAAAATCATATTAAGGTAAGATGAGTACATCAGATACAGGGAGAGCAGGCAAAGTTCAGAATTCTGATTACTGGGTCACTCTATCTGGAAGGTATCAGGCTTCCCTACGATTAACCACAAGAGTATCTTGCCTTTTACAAGAGCCACTGGTGATCATCTGCCATTTTTTGCTTTTATAAAGCAACAAACAACTTTTAAGTATGACCTAGAATTGCTGAAAGTTACTTTATGCTTTTATATATTTTGTATCTAAATATCTGGGGTTATCTGTTAGTTCTGGATTGTATTTTCTACAACTTTGGCTTTATTTCGTTATAAAGAAAAAAGAAATTTCTCAACCCTTAAAACTGAACTCAATATTTGCATAACAAGTATGTGAGCAAAACTGAAAAAGCTCATTCGTGGCCTCACTATCCAGTCTCCACTTCAGCCATATCATTTAACAAACACAACACTATATAAAGGGGATTTGTGTGAACTGCTTTTTCATTTCACTTTGAAGCAGAAGGGTAAGTTGAATTTCCTTTTAATAAATCACAAGGAATTTCAGCTAGAAGGCAAACCCATTCCTTTTGATTTCTGTGGTCATATTTAAGTTCTAAAATTAAATTTCCCTTTATTAGTAATTTTTTTACTTTGTTTATACTAGCAATTTTAGTAGATAAGGAGATGCCTGAAGGACACTAGATAGTAATGACTGATGAAGGTCATTAAAACTGGATTAAAACTGAAGAGCTGGTTTTCCCATTTTGCTGTATAACTGATCAGGAGTCTGACTCTGTATCATAATCCAATTATGAGCTGGATGCAGTATTCCATTCAAATGTAATTCCCTGAATGATCATCACCAGGCAAAGGGTACATGTTGTAATTGCATTTCCTTATCTCTAGGATGTAAGTATTCCTAGCCACCTAAGGTAGGTTTCTGTCAGGATCTTTATTAATCTGCTCTCTCTGAGTCACTGGCCAGTGTTTCCAGAGGTGTCTGCTGGCCTTCAGTAGAGGGTAAACAACTCGAGATGCTCCAGATTCAACAAACCAAAACTCAACAGCACTTCTAATGCTGCACATGTGCTCTCAGGTGGATTTGATTTTACATTCTTTAAAGTGCAAATTCTTGACCATACTGCCATTAGTTAAACAGATCCTATATGCTAGAAATGTATTACATAGGTAGGTGTTAATAATCCTACAGCATTCAAACCAACCAAATTTTTGTTTTAAAATTTAAGTGAAGCTAGATTTAGAACCTAGTATGTGTGAATGCTGGTTGCTTTTTTTTTTTAAGATGGAAGTTTTTAAGAGAGAGCAGGTATAGGATCCTCTTTGATTTCTGCCAATAGAAAAGTGAAGTAATGGATATTAAGTTATTTGCTTTGTATGAGTCACCCCATGAGCATCACCCCATGGAAAGGGATGCCCATTCTGGCATCTTGAACCTTTCTTTCTGTCTCCTGTTAGTTTAACTGAATCATGCCAATAACTGGACATTTCTATGCCACAGTACTTATAGTCCTTCAGGTTTCACGGCTGCAGAGCACACCCACTCACTCTGCTGTAAACCCACAATGCACAATGTTAAAATGCCTTTTAGTCACGATAGCTCAGCACTAAGATTATAACCCTTATTACTGTTTTATCTGTAAGGATAAAATATGATGAAGCAGCTTATTGCCAACCAGCAAAAATGCATTTTCTACAGGATTAACTGACATTTTCAAGCTTGTGGAATTAGGTTCAAAACAGGATAGGAATGTCAATTGGGCTATAAAGTTTTGGCCGTGCGTAAAACAGTATCAGTTTATGCCAAATAAATGTGCTTAGATAGTGTTGTGCTTTAACAAGCTCCCAAACATTACAACTACCACTGTAACAGATTTGCCTTTCAGGTTAGTATCCTATGCATCATTGAGTGATTATAGTCCTTGCAGGCAACTTAATGGCTTAAGTGTGATCAGTTACCTCTGAGCCTATCATTTCTCAAGGATTAATCCAGCAAACAGTCAGCAACAGTGAAAGGGATAATTTATCTTCACTACTCCATGTTTATCAGTCTAGAAAGAGTTGTGTGTATAAACTACACAATGGTTGCAAAATAAATCTAGGAAATCTCTGACACCTGAACTATAAACTTCATTTAAACAAGGAAGTAATGTAAATTTCAAAAAGAGATGACGGGGGAGGACTGTACAGCTGTGTAAACCAATATCTACATTTTTTTACAGAATCATTGCCTGACAAACGCGTAGGTTTTTTACAGCTGGCCTGAGAAATCATGTTGTCTAACTCATCCTACATCCTCATGGCACTGGCTGCCTTGTTAATGACTTGCCATGCATTGAGTAAATGCCCAGGAATTTCTGGGCCACCTGGTATCCCTGGAAGAGATGGTCTGAAAGGTAAGCAAACTTGCCTCTTTTGCAAGAGCCCCATGTCATGAAGGCTGCATGACTAGAAACAGGTAACACAGAAGGACACGTGCTCTCAAGGAAGCAGATGTGTTAGGCACAGGAAAGAAAAGAGACTGGAGGAAATGGGCAGTTTAATTTTTTTCTAAAAAACAGGTCTGCTCTCTCTTCTGGGGGAAGAGGGGAATTGAACAGGTTATCAACACTCTAGCACATAAATATTATGTATATATATGTAGAAATGCTTTCTTCGGGTCTGCTGACAAGACTAAAACACTATCAGAATTATTGCCAGACTCCCTGTATTAGGTCAAATATGGGGTTTTTTAATGATTTGTGAAATGCAGTAAGAGTTGCAGAGTTGCAGATGGGGCATGCAGCAACCTTTTGTGCTTCTACGTTGCTGTTTGTTTCAGTTGTGCATAGTGGATTATGATCATGGGGGTACATTAGTGACTTTATTCTACATGTAGGACCTCTGTTACCAGTGGAAAATGGCAAGAGAAAAAGAATCTACCCTTACAGTGGGTTCCCATGTTTAGCAAGCAGGCTGGATGTATTTCCCACGGCCCAGAAACCTTCCACTACCACTGTTTATGGCTCCCATTAAAGAAAGATAAACACAAAGCATACACCCAGCACTTCAAAAAGAAANACCTTCCACTACCACTGTTTATGGATCCCATTAAAGGAAGATAAACACAAAGCACTTTAAAAAGAAGATCATATGGTGCCATAGAAACTGTTTCCTCCTCAAAGTAGCCTTCGTGCCTGTTCACTACCAATTAGTAGAATTAAACTAATTCTCTTTGACAAAGCCAGTTTCACAGATATAACTAAAAAAAGGCTTCCACCTTTAAGCTTCATTTTCTTTTCTGCAGAGGGAAATTATCAGCATTTCAGAAGATTGGATGTTTTTGTTAGTTTTCTTTAATAGATTAACAACAATTTAGTAAAATAGTGAGAAAATATATATTTTATATATATTTTACACTTGCTGATGTTAAAAAACACATTTGGAAGTTAGTTCTGGAAAATAATTGGTTTTATCCAGGGGATTTTTCCTAGCAGTACAGCCTACTTTTGCTTGATTGTATAACTTTTGTTTTTATCTACACAGGTCTGCCTGATTCTCTGGCCACCAAACACCACAACACTTTAGCAAATTTGAAACACCGACTTTTACGACTTGAAGCTGGTAATTCTTTCCTTTGTTACTTTTCCAGCTCACAGTCAATTTTAAGTGCAGTAGGCAAAGTTAGTTACAGAATCACGACTTGCAGGAAAGAAAATGCATTTGGAAAGGGTATTACATCCCCAAACCCCATTTTCTCATTCAAAGCTGAGGAAGTCAAGATTCTTGTTTCCCTGAGAGAAGCAGATTCCTCTTGGCAATCATAATGCACATTTATTCAAATTGGGTTTATTTTTAAAAATATTCCAACTACCTGATGTTGCACTTACCACATGGATTCATGGAAACTCAGTCTTGTACCACTTTTATCTATCAGCCACCAGGTTCTTAAAGGTGGTAAATTATTTTGTACTGAAAAGGGATTCACAAAACAATTACCATTTCTCTGTTTCCCTTGCTCAAATTTGAAGCACGCTGATCTTCTTTAGAAAGTAGACAAAATATAACAGGGCTGTTATTTAGCAGATGTTGGTGAGACATCCTTGTCTTGGAGACAAGGACAGGTAGTCACAGGCAGTGAAATATATTTAGTGAACCGTTGCGAATGGGTAAAATTAAAGGTCTTTATTCCTCTTCATCCTTTGCTCATTTTTCCCCTCTGTTCCTCTTAGTTTTCTCGTCATCTCTTGATTTCTCTTTCTTTGCTTTTACATCAGCATGCCACAGAACATTTACAAAGCTAACTCTTTTCATGTTTCAGTGCTTGCTTTGAATGGGAAAATAAGAAAAGTAGGAGAGAATATTCTTGCCAGCAATGGGAAGAAAGTTGACTTTGCATCTGCACTGCAATCCTGTGAAGAGGTTGGAGGAACTCTTGCAGCTCCCAAGAATGAGGAGGAGAATAAAGCTATTATGGACATTGTGAAACAGTATAACCAATATGCTTACTTGGGCATTAGAATGGGGGAAACTTCAGGTCAGTTTAAGTATCTAAATGGCTTGCCTCTGAATTACATCAACTGGCACCAGCATGAGCCTAATGGCAAAGGGAAAGAGAAATGTGTGGAGATGTACACTGATGGCACCTGGAATGACAAAAAATGCAACATGAATCGTCTCACAATCTGCAAATTTTAGAGAACGGCTTTTCAGCCCCCTCAGAGTATGGAGATAATGAAGTATCTGTGTTTCAGGTTGATTCAAGGTCTGTAGTTCCTCTGTATCCTAAAATATAAAATTAATCATATTGTGATATTTTTTAGCCTTAGGAAAATGCCAAATGTGCTAGGTGATTACCGTGATTAAAATGGGTCTGAACTGATGTGTCTGACATTTCTCCCTTTTGGGGGGTTTGGAATCCATATTTTGTGAAGATTAGAGGAAAATTCCAAGGTTTGACTTGGGATATTGGAAATGCTGAAGTTAAAATTGCCCTCGGCGTCATAGTTGGAAGCATTTTGAAGTACTTAATAGTTTCTGCCTCAAAAGAGATGCACTTCACTTGGAGCAAGTATGGTTTCACGTTTTGGACATCACTTTAAGTCATAGAGCCTGTAGTGTGTCACTCACTGGTTCATCAGCATCCACCTTTTGTTTTATGAAAATATTAATACTACCACTACAATTAATTTTTCTAATTTCAGAAGCTATTCTCTATAAAACACAAAGATAAATATTGCACTCAATTCATGTAGACAAAGGGTACAAAATGCTAAAGATTGCATTTTGTTGCTAAAACAGCACATTCCCTCCATGAGATTGCAGAGTTAGAAGGCCACCTGTCTTTTCACAAAACACTGAGCAAAGCAGATAATATTTTGGGAAGGCAGCTAAGAGTGGAAGTTCAATCCGTTCAAACACAAACATCTCTGCTGATGTTATACCAAGCAACAACAGAGACAGACTTCCACTCAAATCTGGTAGGACCTAGAAGCACTTTTGCACAAAATATTTTCACTGCTACTCCATTCGGGGAGCCGAGCGGAGCACAACAAGCAGCAAATTCTCACATTCTTACCTTGCAGTGGGGAAGTCCTAGGCTCATCTGTTGTCATTTACACACTACCTGAGAGGGGAAAAAAAAAAAAAAAAAAAAAAAAAGAAAGCACTAGCTTTAAAATTCATACATTAAACACAATTTCCTCCTCGACATTTGGCCCTGTGCAGGAAACCCCAGGGAAGCTGGACTTGACTCTGGGCAGTGATGTTCCCAAGCCTCCCCTAAAGAAGAGAAATAAGATCTATTCCCATTCATTTCAAGCCCTGACAAATTTTTGGCAAGGGATGATTCACCGCCAAGTTGCATGCAGCACTCCAACTGATAAGAGAGCAAACCAGGATTCTGAAATGGGAAAAGAACACTCAGGACCACACTGGATAGATTTCAAAGTGTGAACCTGTTGTGCAGGTAGAGGAATCATAAAAGAAAGGCCTCATAAAATCAGGCCTGCTCTATTAAATTAATAGCTAGCCTGTCATCTCTTCTAAGCATAGTTCAGCAACTTGCAAGTTCCTCTGCAAAAACAATCTTGGTATGAAATGTTTGCTAACACAACAACCTATTCTTGGGTTGAAAAAGTGCATCTGTGTAAACAATAAGACCTGTTCCATGAGAACCCATAAAGGAAAAATAGAAACAACCTGAATCTTAGCACGTACACACAAATCACCTGCTGGCCAAAAAATGAAGTAGAAAAACAACCAGCCAATAGGTGTTGCACACGAGGTCTGTGAAAACTGTATAAAATGAGTTGTGTGAATAAAGAATTGGTTTTTCCTGCATAAAGAAAATGGAATCTTGGCTAACTTATTACAATATGAACCTGCTTTCCAAAGCAGCTTGTCTGGAGACCTATGACTGTGATACCATTTTAGCCAGAAGTTTCAAATGGGAAGGGAATAGAGCCGTGACAGCAACTCTAATTCTGTGGTTACACTGAGAAAAAAGTAAGGCTATATTTATACCTTTTAATTTTCCTGGGTTTAGATCTGACCAGCTACACTAAATCTGCTAGAAAGTGTTGAAGGTTTATTTAAAACTACCTCTTAAATATTAGTATTTTTGTAAGCAAACCTCATTAGCAATTTGTGAGTCTAACTATGCTGTTTCTTTGCTAGAGCAAAGTGTCTACCTGCCACAAAAAGTCACCAAAGCCTCCCCCCAAAATATACCTACTAACATCATCTTTTAGTCCCTGAACTGAAAAAGCCATATTCATTTACATTTATCTCCAATTAGTTTTGGGGTGTCCTACTCCTTTAGTTAATGAAAAATCTATTTCTACCACAATGGGGTTTAGAAAATGACTGTAGATATCTCTTGTTAAGACCCCTAATGTGTAAAATCTTACAAATGTTTTAACACAATGTAACATCTAAATAGATTTAAACTTCAAGATAATGGGGTGTTTTTCATCCAGTTAAGAAAAACAAGATTTTTATTTTCCAATCACAAGCTAGTATTTATTACATCAATAAGCAAAGTATCTAGGCTAGGTCTAAAAGCCAAATTTCTTCTGCTTTAGCCATTATTATTGAAAAAAAAGGAGAAAAAGGCAAATCAAACACATACATGCTGCTGAGAAATAAAAGCTCCTCAGATCTGGTCAGAGAACTGCTAGGCAGTACCTTCCCCTCCATGGTTCACACTTGATCTGTAATGTTGCTTGATTATTCTTTGCAGTTCCACAGAGAAAAAGTATCCAGAAACTCTTATTTTTTTATTTTGATATGGAGTTTTTTTGGTGTGTTGGTGTATAACCCTACCAATTTATACCCTCAAATGCTATTTGAAACACAAGTATTTCAGTCTGTTTTTGTGAAAAAATTCTGAATTCAAAATTTATGTATTAAATTTTTATATATTGGACAGAGAGGTATGGCACATGAAGAAACAAACTAAATTGTTTCTGTGATCTGCTATGGTAATATAAATAATTTTGATAAAATCTTTCCTTAAAAGTGCAATGAGCAAAAATAATTCTTGATGTGTAATGACCAGACCAGGAAAAATCCAGGTTAGTCTTTTTTTCTGCATGTATAATAATTTGCTTCAGCAGTGCAACATAAAGGTAATATCTTCAAAGCAGAAAAGTAGCTACTCCTCAAATGCTATAGAAGCTGTTTTTTAAGAATTAAGATCCTAGTACCAGTAAAAAGATGGCAAAAATTCCAACCCTTTTGAGGCAAGCGGATGTTGTCTCACATAAGAGAAATTGAATATAGTTATTATGGTATGTTTAACAGTAAGACTTTGGCCATAAAAATTATGGATATTTATTTCAGAGAGAATTGTCTCTGGTCTCTAGAGTTTTATCTTCTTTTATAATGGTGTAATTTAATTAGTTGTTTCAGCTTAGAAGTACCTATTATCAATTTTGAGCACTCAAAAACCTCACACCAGCCCCCACCAATCTCCACCACATGTGAAGAAATTGACCATTGGTTCCAGCAAATACAAGTTTTTCTGTGGCTCCCTGATTTTTGTAGAAATTTCATTTAAAAACCCCCATGCCCTACGGTTCTTGAGAAAACTGAATTCAAATTAAACCTTTTGTGACCCTCACTGGCAGGATGTGACACAGGCTGGCAGGGGCTACCTTATCTTGTACAAATTGGGAGTTGTACCTCAGAGTATCATGTTGCAAATGATATCTCATTACTGGAAGTTAAAGTACACTGTTATAATATCCTATTAGCCAACAGTTACACAAACATAGCTGATTTCAAAACACAATAGATACAGGATTCTTGAAAAAATGGTAAGAGGACTTGGATTGTTTAAGTCCCTGTTAGGAAACCAGGGTTTGGCAGAATTTGCCTCAAGGGTTATAACCCAGGTGTGATGCCAAGTGAAACCCAGAATGAAGCTTTCATCCATCTCTGCCCTTGTGGCTCAGGAGCTGAACAACACTGCAGAGCAAGGGTCCCTTAACCCTTGAGGAGGCCGTGGCAATGGGAACTATTGAAAGAGATGAGATATTGTCTTGCTTTCTATTTGCTATACAGCTTCTGTGTTTTTTCTCAGCTGAACTGCACCAAGTGATATATCACAGACATCCAGAGACCTCTTGGACCCTTCTCTTAAGTGCCTGAGCAAGATGGCAGTAGCATTAATGTGCAGTGATCATAGGTAAAATGAAGACTTTCTGCTCTAAAATGCCGCTCATAATTTAATTTTAAAAAAAGCCTGTTAAAGTCTGCTGTCCCAAGTGCCAACATCTGGCTACATTGCTTTTAGTGCTCAGCAAAAACAGCCTTAGCCCTCCTCTGAGAAATGGGTCCTCGTGTCTCCCAATGTTCTGTGCTTCTCCTGCTGCTCCCAGGCATGAGAGGGTTGCTGGGGACAGTCTTATAATTATTTGGAACAGAAAAGGAAATGCAGAAAACATAGGACAAGGTGGAAACAAGGTGGGGTGGAAACAACAGCAGAACAGAACAAAATCAACTTAAACAGAAAATATTGGTGGGGTTGGGGGCATTTAAATACAAACAGAATAAGAAAATAATTTTTAAGGTTATCTGTGAATAGCACTATGGAAGAAAAAACACCTAACTTTCAGGAGACTAAGTATACCAATGAAAGGCTAACAAGCTGGCTTATGAAAGGAGCACACAGCCATTCAAATATTCAACTCTGTCTATATTTCTCAGAGCAGCTAAGAAAGCAGCACTGTCCTTAGCAGGTTTGGCCTTTGCCTACGTACACTGCACAACACAATCTACTCAGAATATCCATCATTTGCTTCACTGCCACTGAAACCTCTTACTGATTGATGTGGAAACTGAAGAAAAGTTATCTCAATACTCAAAAATAATTTGATCTTTATCAGATCTGTGTCCTTGAATCTTGCTAGACCTCTGTGATATGCAGTTCAGGGAAAGATCAGAAAATAATTTACAAACTATGGTAGTTATAGAAAATATTCCGTTAGGCATTCATAAACAAGCATATTAGAAATGATGGTTTATTTAAATATCTATTTAACTTGCACCATCTTATTAATATGCTGATGAAAATCAAGGCAAGAAAGGTTTATAGTTTATCAACTCTACATCAGTTTTTCCTCACAAGAAACCTTTTGTCCCCCTCCTGGTTTCCCAGGCCTGAGTCAGCATGTGAAACTCACAACTGCAAGCCAAACCTCCTCCTCTTCTCACACTTGCCTAACTTGTGGTTTCTTCCAGGTGCAGTTTAAGTTGTTCTCACCATGGATGCAAAGGGCATCCAGGATCTGCCAGTGACCTTTTCTAGGGCTCATCTAGAACCCAGGTACTGGCTTGTTTGATTTTGGTGGGGTTTTTTTCCCCAAAAATAACAAAAAACCTCTGCCTTCTGAGGAATGTTGAAAGCATTATGTCAAACACTCAAAAGCTAAGAAACTTGAAATTTGACAAGAAAATGGAAACAAAGGTTACTCATGCAAATTTAAAACAGCCCTCTTCTGTAAAGGTGCATACAACTGGGTAGTGCCTATTTATTTTTCACAGGACTTGTGCTCTCAGGGGCACTCAACAAACAGTGCAGCAGGACTTAATCCACCATCTGTGGGCACACCACCAAGGACAAAGTGTTGAGGCATACATCAGTGGTTGAGGTGAGTCTGGAAGTGCAGGGCACAGGTGCACAGTGCCTGTGGAGGTGATCTAGCCTTGCTTAGACCCAGAAGCATGTTAGACTAAGAGGGATGCTGCTGCCATTCCCCATCTAGTCTCAAAGCACTTCGTTCCTCAGCTGCCTTGGCTGTTGGCAACCTCAGGATGCTGGCCTGACACCACAAGCACAGAGAGGCCACATCTGACTGGGCTGAACTGGAACATAGATTCAAACACCTGTCCTCAAAGTCTTCACTGCCCAGAGCCAACACTCAGCTGAGAACAGCTGTAAAATACCTGGCAAGGCCATCTCCATTTCTTCCTCATCTCAGGCCTCTGTACTTACAGGACTGGCATAAAGCAGCTTTTTCCTTCACTGAGAGGTCACTGCTCCGCTGGAGTAAACTGCTCTTTTTGACATATAAACTTCCCCTGGAGTAAACTGCTCTTTTTGACATATAAACTTCCCCTGGAGTATTCTGTAAGTCATTTCAGCATGTGTCTCCCCTAGCTGTCTCTTCCACACGTGCTGCAGATGCACCATTGTCCTTTGGCTTTGCTGCTACAATTGTGAGATTCTGTTTAGTTACAAGAATCTGGTCATTATTACTGGTAAGTCTGGTCATTATTACTGGTAAGTCCTTAGCCTGTAACAAAAATGATGGTGGTGTTCCTGGCACATATTTCAGGTGAACTTTTTATGGCTTACGTTCTGTGATATTTGAACAGCCACTCTGTGGAAACATTAGGTATTTGAAATATGAATTGAGAAATTTGTTCTGTTCCAGGGTGTGCATTTTAAAACATGTGAGTGTGTTTCTACAAGTTAAAAAAGTACCTTCAAATACTTTCCTCATGTTTTAAGTATGTCTACCTCTTGAAGAAAACAATCCCCTATCATTCAAGTTAAAGTTCATTAGATTCCCATTTATTCAAATCCGTATCATATGACATTATTTGTGCTTTCTGTAGATAAGAGGATGAATCTCAAATTACATACCCTATAAATTGGACCATTCAATGAGTCTCTCAATTCACACTGGACGTGCTAGGTAAGGTGAACATCTTCAGACAGGTTGCTGCTTAAACTATGTTGATCTATTAAACTGTATCACAAAACTTTCCAATTTTGATGTGCATCAACATTTTTATTAACAATTTCACCTCTTTTTATAGACCATGTCACCTGAGGTGAAGAGATATTAAAAAATGGATGCTGCAATAGAAGAATAAGTATTAGCAGTTGTGCTGCTCTTAAACCACTTGACAAAGACCCACTTTGTCTTAAACATTCTCTTGCTAAAGCAGCCATGTGTCTACTGCTCTCCTGTAAAATGAAACTATAACTTTTTGCATGGGGAAAACTGGCATATAATGCTATCTGATATACAGAAAAGTGCCTTGAAGGGATACTTTGGGTTTTTGCTCTGTAGACTTAGCAGATTGTCTATTGGAAAAATATTTTAATTGTCTGAAATAAGATAACTTTGCAACTACATGAATGATATTCATGTCACTGCAGGCAAAGTGTAATATGTGTAAGACTTCACAGCCAGAAAAATTCTAAAACATTCTCTTTTTTTTTTTAAATTCAGGACTCTACACTGGAGAGTAAACCAGCCTGGTTTACCTTTAGCTTTAAATGATGCTGCACAAAATCTTCGCAGTAGCTTTTTTCCTGCTTTCATTCTGTGCTCAAGGTAAACTTGCAGGATTTCTTCCAAAGTTCCCTTTCAAGCCTTTTTTTGGAGACGAGAGTGATGAACGACAAATACCAGGTACATGAAGTTATCTTAATTTTTATCTGTTGTGTTCCATGCTTGGTAAACTCAGTGCTATCTACCATAATCTGATGTGTGATCTACTTCAAATAAAATAATCAGGACTTTACTAATCCCTTATATGAAGTAAGATGCTTAAATCTCTGTTTAATGATGCAGTGATATTTTCTCTGTAAATACAGGGAAAAGTTTAGAATTTACCATAGCACAAGAAACTCTTTGCTGAGTCCTAGGTTGGAGCTGTAAGCAAGTGCTTGAAAAGCCTGAAGGATTCAGATCCTAGACACAGTTTAAAATAAACCTACTGCACTAGTGTCAGTGTTTAGCCTGGACTGGCTCAATCACTTAGAGAGAAAATTATCTCAGTTTGCCAGTTCCAGTTTTCTGTAGACATCCCTGCTCTGCAGGTGACTTCCAGGAACTTATCCCCCATCCTTACAAAGATTAATGTGCAAAGGTATTGCCTGTTTAAAACACAGCAGCAAACTAAAACTTGTCAAACAAACATTTTAAAAGTTTGTATCAGTTCCATATGATGAGCACTGCGTTATTTGAAAACAAAGACTGAAACTGTAATGCAAGGTGCATAACAGCTGGTTTTGTTCACAGATCTCACACCACTGGCTGGCAATAAAAATGGGGACGTTATCCATCAATTAGAACATCGGATTTCCAGACTGGAAGGAGGTATTTTATCTGCCTTTACTTTCTGCTGCTACTGGGTTAGTGGGGATAGACCAGGTGGGCAAAAACTGCTTAGGAAAAAGTCAGAATTTTCTGCAGTTTCATTGCATTCCTTTTATATCTTCTTCACCGGTATATCATTGAATGAAGACTTTCAAATGGGGGAGGTGGGAATTAAAATTTCGTAACTAGTGGGAGATACCTGGGTAACAGCACTGAAGTGTGAGTGCAAGCAAGGCAGGAATGTGCCAGATTAAAATCCCTGCCTGTGCACAGCTGCTCCATGCACTCCCAACAGACAAACAGAACACTAAAAACGTACTAAGGCATCAAGACCAGATCAAGTCTAAGATCTCACTCACTCAAGAATGTTGGTATACTGCAAAGCACCTCAGAGTCTTACAGAAAGTCTCAGAGAAAATCATAAACTTTTAAAAAAAATATAGAATTCCTCATTCCCTTTCCTCCTTCTCCAACTTCTTATGTGATTCTCCTGTTTCATCATCTGTGTATGTATGTGTTTCTTCCCTTTTCCCCCGTCCTCATTTTCAAATTCCTTTGAAATCTTTGATTTCAAGTTCTTTCCTTTACCTTTTCCTGGGTTTAATCTAAAGTTATGGAGCAAAATAGCAGGAGTTAGAATTGACAGCAAAGTGAGCACAAAACAATGCACAAGTATTTAACAGCTTTTGCCTCCTCTTGCAGTCCTTCGCTTGAACAAGATAATAACAGACTCTGGAGAAAAAATATTTGCTACCAATGGCAAAACAGCTGATTTTGATGCTACAGTGGAAAAATGTAAAGAGGCTGGAGGCTCTATTGCCACTCCAAAGAACCGCAGCGAGAATGATGCTATTCTGTACTTCGTGAAGTATTTCAACACCTACGCCTACCTGGGGATAAAACAATCTCTTATTCCAGGCAAATTCCAGCTCCTGAGTGGTGCTCCTCTGAGCTACACTAACTGGTATTCCAATGAACCTTCTGGCCGAGGGGAGGAGGAATGTGTGGAGATGTACACTGATGGCACTTGGAATGACAAAAAGTGTAACAAGAATCACCTTATTGTCTGCCAGTTTTAGTGCTTCCCTTGCTGCTCTCTGGAATATGTTTCCCTATCACTTGTGTCTTCATTTGTAGCTAGTGAAGTTAGATAATGCAGCATGAATAAATAAAATTCACTCTTTCCAGTCTGATCTGTCTTTTAAACTAATGCCAACCATAAAGAGGAAACTGTATAATGAAAGCAGTAACCATTTTGTCTGTTTTGTTAATTACTGCCCAGTGAGTGACATAATATTACTGCCTATGGGTTCCTACTGCTGTTAACCTTCTGATTTATTACAAGACCAAGAATTAGAGTTCTTGGCCATATATCTAAAGTGGCTTGGGGCCACAAGACCTTCCTGTACTCCTTTACCCATGAACCTCCATGCTGTGTGTATTTTGATCCCTCTCTGGACGTTTCCCTCACCAAAACTCCCCCTGCAGACACTCTGCTGTTGCTTTGGCCACGCTCAGCCCCAACAGGTGCCCTGAAAGGAGACACCAGCAGTGCTGCTGGGGTGGCACAGAGACATCCCCCTTACATTTCCCATTGGAAAGCTTCAGAGTCAGCAGGTCCTTAGCCTCCATGTCCCTCAAAAGTGGTGACTAGAAGTCACCTGTTTAGCAACTCCTAATCCCTTTTCTGACACAAAGACATAGGAGCACAAGAAGACCAAGCTTCCCCGTCACATGGGATGTGTGTGGAAGAAAACACACAGGAGTCCACAGGAGAATTACTGGGCCTATGTGGTTTAGGGAAAATCATCAGAGCCATTTTTTTTAGCCAGACAAGGCCAATTTTTTTAGGCTATATTGTCATGAGATTCAGATACAACAAATTTTGGGCACCACAAAGGTGCAAAGGTGCTTGTCAGACCCCCATTGGGATTCCCACAGGGTCAAGGTTGGTGGGTGCCAAGTGACTCAGCAATCATTGCAGAAGCTGCTCAGTCTCCACTTAATCCAGTTTAAGATAAAGGATTAAGAGAAGTCTTTCTTGGCTTTCTTGCTTGAGTCTGTTCACCCACTGAAGGTGAGAATTCCCTGGGTTTAGTGTCACAGTTATGCATATATCTGCACACTCAGATGTCCAATTTGGGTTTTTCCTTTCTCTGGGGCAGTTGACTTCAACATAGCTTGGGCAATGAAGGCTGCATCAGCTCCATGACATGGTGCAAAGGCTGGCTGAGCATCTGGGGGTGCCTCCATAAAGCCAAATGCCTGACAATCAGTCACACTCACCCACACCCTGTTAGTCCCAGCTAGGTGACAGAAACCTGAGCAAGGACACGTCCAGCTCCAGAGCCAGATCAGCTCCCTCAGCCTCTGCATGACAGGGAGACAGAACAGCCAAAGCATGGAAGGTAACCAGCCAAAGCAGGGAAGGTAACCAGCCAAAGCAGGGAAGGTGTGCTCACAGCTCCTGTGAACCTGGGGGCCAGCAAAGAGGCTGCTTGGAACCCTGCAGCTGTGCAAATCATTGTAATTCCAGAGCAGCAACTTGCCATGCACAACAGCCCTGCACTGGCTTAAATTCAGTTACAGGATTGTTTTGGGCACATGGTCTCACCACCTGCTCTGTAACAAGGAATGGGTCTTCCTGGCTTTTCAGCCCTCTGCTTGATGTCAGGGCCTGTGAATCATGCTTGCTGTTATTCTCTCGAAACTAGGCTGCTTGTCTTTTAGGTATTAGGAAAATTATTGCAAACCAAGACACCTTTCTGCTTGAACAGCCTGGTGCCTGCAGGTGGTCCACCTCCACAGGTAGACTCAATTAATCACTCCAGCAGTATTCAAATCCTCCATCACAACACATACTAAATAGAACCCTGTTTCCAAGAGATATAAAATTATCTCAACATGTGCAAAGATAAAACTTTTGTGTGCAATGTCCTATTTATCCATACATCTGTTTGGCATGTTAGGAGATCTACAAGCTGTTAATGAATGCCTTATTTCTGGACAGTACAGCCAAAATATAAACCACTGAATCCCATGTCATGTAAGGTTTAGATAGACTGCTGTGTTAACCCATTTAAACAGGTACATAGAGGGGAAATGAGGACTCAGGAGTCCATATGGCACTTGCAAACTCTATTCTTACAAACATTTTACAGCTCACCTGTATCTGCCTGCATCCATCAGCTCACCTGCCTAGCCTTCAGCCTTGCGTGACTCCTGTTGTGAAATTACCTGTGCCACAAGCACAAGGAAACAGGATCACAAGCATCATCTCATACAGTAATTTTCCACTCATCGTACTCCAATAAAGTTTAAGAAATTTACCGTGATCAACATCAGCCTGAGAATGAAGTTGGACACACAGCCCACCAGCACTGAACATTTAAAGCCATGGTAAGTTTTTTATTTTAGCCTGCTAATCTCCAGGGGTTCACAGACTTATATATCAAAATTAAAGCCATTTGCAGGTGTGTGTGAAAGAAACCAGCTGCCTTCAGTGTTAGTCTAATGAATATGTCCACAGCAGAAACGTTCCACCACTGCCCCATCTTTGGGCTTTTCCCCTGCGGGCTCCCAAGGAAGGGAGTAAAGGACTTCGTTACTCCACAGCTGCAGATGCCCTGTTGAGACACTGTAGCTACTCTCACGGTACCAGGATAAGGACACAAAACCTCAAAGCTGCCACCTTCAACAACCCTGCTGACAGCAGGCAAGTCTGGAAACAGCAGTCTTGGCCTGAAAGGCAGATTGGTTCAGCATTTGGGCACAGAATTTATTTCTTAAATCTGAATGAGAGGGCAGTACAGCATCCTCTGATTTGTAGAAAGACAGGATTTCCCAAGGCTAGCAAGCCACATGTTTAGCAACTCCTAATCCCTTTCACTTCTGAAACATTTTTGAATTTACTTTAAAAGCTTAATCCACCCTATGCTAACTTTAAACACTAGCTGTGCTTTTAAAAACTGCCACTATTTGATGTATCCACTAGTACTTGTGGATATTCTGGACCACCCAGCATGTTGACAAGCCAAAGTCTGTGATACGCAATTTTCAGTCAATGGCAGGCACTTTTCCCAGTTTCAGTGGCAGGACTAATAGTACCACTAGCATTAAGCAACGTTAAAATTGCATTAATCTGAAGAATCAGTAAAAGAACAGCACAAACAGGTTTCTTGGAGAGCAACTTAGGGAGGAATTTGATTTTAGCAAGATGAAATATTAGTGTCAAGTACCAAGAGAGGTGAACGTCACTTGTCAAGTTCTGCAGGGGAAAGTGTTACTGATTCTTCCTTGTACAGTGGAAAACAATTATTCCACCTACCTACCCCCCTGCCCAGAACTGTTCAGAAAATTGTTTTGAATTCTATAAAAATATCCATCATGGGAAAAATTATTCTTAACAGCTGTTATTTTCTGTAAAAATATCCTAATTAATTTTTTTTTCTGCTTTGTAAGAAACTGAAAGACCTATTGATGTTCGTGTGGCTTTGAGGTCTGAAGGGACATCCTTGCAATCTGAAGCTGTGTATAGCCCTTGGGATGTACCCATTCCAGCACAGATAGCTCCACAGACCTCATTGTTCAGTTCTTAAGGCAGGCTGCAGTTTGGACATCACATCTCTTGTCAAGAGGCAAGAGCCAGAGGCAGCAGTGTGTTCAGGCAGGAGGGCCACTTCTCAGGGACTGTGGAGTGCCACCTCCACAGCAGCGTAGAGAGGAGCCAGAGCTGGCTTGGCAAAGCCTCTGGAGAGGTTTTTACATGCACTGTATAGAAGAGATACTGCTGCTGGCTGAGCTGTGATTTTTCAAGTACTTAAATAAAGCTAAGCTGTTAAGGAGCAAGTGGGTTGTTGAACATACACAGGTGGAAGAGAGCTGAGTGTGTGAACACCTCGGATCTACAATAAACTTAGGGGCATCAGCCCTCCTATTTCTGAGGTCTGCACACACTGTTCACAATAATCAGCCAGAAGGAGTTACCTAATCAGATTACTCACTTGTGAGTAAATAAAATGATGGAAATAAGATGGAAAGCCCAAGCGGTTTTCTGGCGAAAAATGGGGCCTCGTTTTTCAGAACACGTGGCTGTCCCCTAAAGCCAGCTACTTTCCCGCTGATCCCGGAGCAAACTGCTCCCGCGGGAAGGCTTGTGCCGCTTTACAGACACCGAGGGGGAGGCGATAGAGGCGCGAACAAGTGCCTGAGCACCGCGCTGCGCTCACCTGGGGCTCGCACAGCCCAGGGGAGCCTGCCCTGCCCGTCCTGCGCGGGTGGCACAGCCGTGACACCGCGGGATGCCACCCTGACAGAGCCACCACAGGCACCTGCAGCACGCTGAGGAGGTAAGAGTGGGCAGGAAAGATCCCAGTTCCTGCTTGCAGGTAGCCCGGCTGAGAAAGACGGAAATATTCTACACAAATTCAACTGTTTTGATGCCTTTCTATAAAAATAAGGGGGAATAACTGAATTATTTCTAATTTGGGTAAGAGGTTGTCAGCAGGGAAGGTTTGAAAATAGTTCCTATTCACATAATTAAGTGCAAAATAGCTTGCTAAATGCTTAGAATTACATCTGTAAGTGGACTGCATAAGGCAGTCCTTTATTCTCCTTTAGAACACCTCCAGCTTGGGTAAGTTTGTTCAAAAGTGTTTAAAATCTAAATATTTCAGGACAGGAAACGTCTGTGACTCAGACATGCGTATTTCCTCACTGCTGCACATTCAAGAATCAGAAACCTAACAGACGTATGCCACAATGTGTTATCTATGAGAGCACAAAACCATCTTTTTAGACAAAATACAAACGTCTGAATTTATATGTCCAGAAAAGTGTGATTTAAATAACAGCTGAGAAACTCTTGCATTTTTAACTTTCATTGTAGTCACCTGATTACAATTACTTTTGGAAGTGAGGTGGAACTAAGGGCTTGATCAGCTTAATCATACAGTTTGCTATGCTAGTTTTGTGTATTAAATATTCTTCATCATAATGTTGTTTTAAAAATCTTCCCCCATATTGCATACATTTAATTTCTGCACCCAAATTTCACATTAAGGTATTTTAAGCTAGATTTATATCCTGCAGTGACTTTACTCACTGAAAGATAAATACATCCAGATTTGACTTAAAATAATCAGACCAAAGTGCTTCATGCCTTATAAAGGCTGAAATCCTTTAAAAATGAATACTGAAATATTTTAATTAATACTTCATTTACTTTTTACTTGTAGAGGGAGATATTTATAACAATCAAATTCTGTGAAAATTCTGTTAATATTTTAATGATTGTTTAATGAGATTTAATGAGTGTTTTCATGCACTTTTGGTTTGAAATGTTTGGCCCTCTAGAGACCAAAGCAGCATTATTAGACCTTTCTAAGGCTCTACACAGTTGAAATGCAGCCTTTTTCCTAAGGTACCAAACTCATTAATTTGATTTCTGGCTCTTACAGGAGTTTTAAGTGATGATTTTAACTTGCTTAACTTAGTTATCTCATGAGTATCACCCTCTTTTCAAGTCCATCACTGTGCCAGATATCCAGGTCTGAGAATTTAATCCTGTTCCTACCACTTGCTACCTCTGTTTGTAACACACAGTCAGGGAAGTGGCAGAGGAATGAATTCACCTTCCTGCAGTTGTACAGGGTTCCAAGGCACACTAAGGACACTGCAGCACTGACCTCTCCAGAAAAGCAGCCATGGGCAATTATCCTGGAGTGTTAACAGGAAGCTGGCAGTTAAGTTAGAGAACAAGTACTCAGTAGCACTTGTTTTCCTCACTTGAAGGGCAAATATTTATATCACTGACTGAGTGGAAAATGAAGCAGAACAAGTTCATTGTTGCTGTTGCTGGTCAGCCCCTTTCAGCTCGTTGTTCCTTTAAAATAGCTGTGTGCCTGGGAGAAGAGTGGTCACACCCCTGGAACACGGGAGGGGTTTCACAGCTCCAGTTGTGCTAAAGCAAATGGGAGCCCATCTTTGGCTGAGTGGCTCCCAGGTGTAAACATAAACAACTATAAGCCCTGTTTGGAGAAGATATGGGAAATTCAATATGGTTCATATGTGGTTTTATCTGATATATTAATAGCAGAGAAAAAGGCAGGGGAAAAGGACCACAAAGCAAGTCAGAAACAGATATTTAAAGGAGTTAACTAAGACATTCAAACTAGCAGACAGGAGGCTAATATTGCTTTCAGGTGTGTGGGTTCTGGCAAAGGACTTGTAGTCCTTATGACTTTCAGGTGTGTGGGTCCTGTGGAAGGCACTGCATTGAACACTCCATTCCTTAAAACACCCTTCTTAACACTCAACAACCTGTGACATTCCCTGTGCAGCACTGAGGCAGCACAAGGAAGCTCCCTAAGCAAAAAAAAATCCCTCTCCCACACACTCTCCAGCTTAAAAACAGCCTCACACCTATCTTCACCCTCCAGTCAGCGGGAAGAGAGGAATAATACCAAAGGATGCCACAGGAAGGTCAGAATATCACCCAGCCTGTTGGGCTCTGCAGCACAGCCCACATCAGCAGCACTACAGGTCAGGACAGATGAACACACACAACATAAAGCAGCCGTTTTGTAGTTTGGCTGAAAACAGACACAGAGCACAGCCCACTTCAGGGAATGAACCTGGTGGGCAGCATTCCAGCTCCAGCCACCCTCCTGCCACAGGTATGTGGCTTCCCTGGCAAGAAGAGAGCAGCTGAGGGAGTGCTCCAGGCCCTGAGCTAGGGGAGCGCCAGCTGCATCCTCTGTACTTTTTCTGTGCTTCTAAGATTTGAGATTAATCTAACTAGAACATGACACAGCAGCCAAGAACAACTCCATTAGGAGTCTGCTAATGCATAGCTAGGCTTCATTAAGGATATCACGGCCTAAATCCTCCAAGATTTGTTACCAGACATGTAGCGACACTCTTCACAAACCACAGCAAAAAAAATAAATTGAGCTAATGGCAATTTGAACACAGTCATGTACACAACTGCTGGAATTACTCAAATTTTCTACTTCCCTCAGACATACACATTCTATCAACCCTGTTTCCATCTTCACCTTTACATAAAGGTGAGGAATTAGTAACAAAAACCCAGTAAAGCAGGTGATGGCACAAACCTGAGATCTCCTCTGGTGAGTTGCAGCCCCTGTTCCCACCGTGTAGGCAGCACTGCAACCCTCAGGAAACCTCCTCACTACTGGTAGAGGTTGTGAAGAAAAAACCCTTTCAGTTCCTGGCACCTCCTTTTATTCACCCACTGTACAGCTTTCAGGTGTGTGTGTCCTGGAAGAGGACTTGCCATCCTGATGACTTTCAGGTGTGTGGGTCCTGTGGAAGGAATTGCATTGAACACTGCATTCCCTAGGACACACCTATTAACTTAACAAAATCAACATGATTTAACTCATTCCTAAGCACCCTGCTCTTTCTAAAGCATTACACATGGGAAAAGACAAAATATACATTCTGATGATAGTTCAATTTCCAGTTGTCCTTTCCATCATATTCTTTTATTTTCAGTCTCAGCTTTGATACATGCCAGTGTAGTAATCATTTTGTGTAATGATGCTCTAAGTGGGAGAGGAGGGCCTTAAAAATCAAAGAGAAAGGCTTACCCAAAGGTTAGGAACAGTGCTTTAGGGTGGACAGGGTGTCTTACACCAGCAACTGCACCTGAGCCAAGGGGGAAAGGCAGCTTGATGTTCTATGGAGTCTCCTGAGGGCATAGAGAGAAAGAGCTGGAGCTTCTCTGGGGTCTGCAGCCCAGGAAATGGGTTTATCCTTCAGGCTGAGAAAGGAATAGGCCAAAGAGGCTGACACCCCAATGCTGGCTGAAACAAACACATCTATTCAGACACGATTCCCGTTTGCAAGTAAATAATGCAGCCTATTTTTTGCTTTACAGCTTCAGAGTCTTGACATGGAGGAAATCATGGTGGGAACAGTCCTGGCCCCATGGGAAATCCTGCTGGTGATTTTTGCTGCAGTGCTGGTAATGAGTTTCCTGATGCTGCTGCCCCCGGCTGCAGTGGTGCTCTGGAGGATGAAGCGAGCGCCGCCCATCTCGCTGCAGGGCTCGGTGTGAGCCAGCCCTGCTGCACCTCCAGTGCCCGGGGGCTCACAGGCATAACCTCTCTCAGGATCACTCCCACTACCTGGGATCCACCCAAAAGCAGCGCGTCTGCCACTCTTGCTACTGAGTTCCTGTGAAAAGAGGATGTGTGTGGTTTTGTCGTCATGAACTGCAGCCCTAGGCACTTGGCATTCCATTTTTTGGCTGGGTTGTAATTACTGTTGTTGGCTCAGTTCCTAGACTGAGTTCTCCTCTTGTGTTATAATGGACTGAAAGAGAAGCAAGGATAATGCAGCATTGTATTCCCTTAATTAATATCAGAAATTCCCCTCTCTATGGTTACACTGTAAATATTACTGAAGCCTTTAGCTGACTGACAGTTATGCAGGTGGACTTATCAAAAGCATGCAGGATACTCTGGGGAGGCAGCAGTTTAGTCTGGTTGTATTGCAAATCCTGAAAAACAAATAATTCAGAGAATGGTACTATAAATAAGCCTCCCCTGCTTCTGTTGTTTGATCTGAAAATGTAATGGTTTAAAATGTTCTTAAATTCTTTACTTTTATATGGATTTTCCTCTCTCCGCAACCTCCTAGTGCCAGAACAAAGCCTACCCCATCCCAGAGCTAGAGCAGGAGCACAAGGGATGGTCCAATGCTCAGATAGGCCAGGCCAGACACCAACAAGAAGTTAATGCAAACACACAGCAACCACTTACATCAATTAAATGATGCAAATGTACTCTGGGAAATAACACAATTAAACTTGTTTTTAACCTGTGTCATATGGGCTTATTGAGTCAACACCCTGTCTCACAGATAAATAAGAGCTCAGGTGGTGGGAATAGAACAAAACTTCTTCTCTGCAAATTTTTGAAAAAAAACCCAGTAACCCAATCTCCAGCTTAATATCAGGTTCATGACAGATGATAATTAAACCTTTCCAGTCTAATTTTTCCATACTGTGTGACTTACTATGAGGATTTCTGACCCACAAATGAAACAGTTTCTGTTAGTTTACAGGCTTCATTTCCTCATAACATAAAATATGAGTGACTTTTCTTTTGTTGGTTGGTTTGTAAAATCAGATTTTAGAATAGATTAACAAAATGGAGAGATAAAATGGGGTTTAGCACCACTAGAAAAATTACACAGGAAAGTACTCCAGATATTTTATCTGAGCATCAGTTGATAATGATTTGGCTGAAAATACTTAAAAATATTACAAGTTAATTTGAAAGAGATCATTCGTTTGCCAGAAATAATAATAAAAGAGGCAAAAAACCCCCAAAATACTGACCTAAAATTCATTGTTTTTGTTTAAGACTACAGCACTTTTGTCTCCAACACAATGACTTAATTTATTGCCACATAAGCAGCCAAAGCAGCCAACTCATTCCTTTTCTGGTGTAATTGTCTGCTCCACTCACTGTCATATGACTGTCTGCTTCTTGGCCCTAAGGCAACTGGGGTCATTTATGGGGTTTTTTGCTTGTAATGATTCGATTCTGAGCCTGAAATATAAGTATGTAAATATATATGTTTGAATCATTTGTCTGATTAATGAGGTAAAGGTCAATTTTACATCATGTACCACAAAAGTATGCTGTCTGTGTCTGAGAGACCAACAGAAATAGGGAAAAGGTAAAAAAGGGAAAGGAAACACAAACAGATGAGCTGTCTGTCTTCAGATGTACAGATTCACTGTTTGCTCAACAGAAGAAAATTAAAATATTACCCCAAGAACAGATTCCACTGAAAACCAAGCAAAGAGTAACTAAATTTCTTGTTTATATTTCATAATAATTCACATGCACCTTGTGTGGTAGCTGCAGCTCCACAAATAAGCCAGATCACCAGTGCTAAGTTGCCTTTGATCTTCACTTTCACTTGGTGCCAGGTGGACAATGAACAAGTTTTATGCTGCTGTTCTAAGCCCCAGTGAAACAAGCAAGTGGATTATTATACCTCTACAGCCAGGAGCTGTGGTCACTTATATAGCTGGTCATCAGAACAATAACAGTGATTAACTGGCAGCTGTAAAAGTGAGAAGTAAGGCCCTTTTTCAGTAAACATGACCCCTGACAGAGAACAATTTCTGATAACAATCAGTGTTATCACTATCTTCAGAGATCCTGAAGAAGTTAAGCCAATGCATCCTCTAAAAATCTGAAGCTCTTATTTAATTCCAGCTAGACAAATTTAAACCATAAAAGTGGTCTTCTTTCTTTTGAAACTCTTCTGCCATGAGCTGTGGGATTAGATTTAGCCCATGTACCCCAAAGCTGAGGTCATGGGTGTGATTTCCAGTCCTTTAACTAAATGAAAACTGTGTGTTCACATGTTAGCCATGGTTTCACTGCTGTCCAGGTGCAGGCAGCAGGCTGGGCTGTGCCCAGGCTGCCTGGGGCTAGTAACCACAGATGATGCAATCAGCCCCCTGGTCCCTGAGGGAGCCGTCCATGCCTTGCTCTGCAAGCTCTTTGAGGAAGATGTCCAGCTGCTCTGCCTGAGTCTCAGGGAAGGCAAGGGTGTGCACACAGCTGCTGTTGCTGGGGAAATAGGCAGATTTGGCTCCACTGATGGCCATCTCAGAGGCTGGAAAAGATCAAAGATAACAATAAACAAACAAACAAACAAATAGGCAGCTGAATTACTTAACTTAGATTATTCCTGTTCTTTAAACATGTGCTGGCATTCCCATTTTCTAGACCAAAGTTTCCAGCTTGGAAGAAAAGTGCCTAGATGATTGCTTGCTTTTAGTAAGCCTTGGAAAACAACTGGCAACTAGGCACTGTCAACAGTAAAATATTTTCCATTAAGCAGAGGGGAGGTAGGGTGGCCCTTTTGTGTATCTGTATGCACATTTATTTTTAAATTAAGGAGATAACAACAGTCATCCATCCTGCTTTGGGTCAGAGATTTCTCAGCGGATACAATGGGAGCAGTCTTACAGTCCTTGGGCTGCCATGAGGATGGCAGCCCTGCTGGCTGTCTGCCAGCTGCTGGGCTTTATTGTGTGTGCATACAGGTGTTGGCCAATTTTGGTAAGAGTCTCCAAGTATTGTTGAAAGATAAACAGTTTTATGTCCTATTGCTGTCTGTCCAGTGGGTCACACAACCTTTGCGCAGCACGGGGTTTGTGTTAGGGTGATACCAGTTTACTGGGTTTTTTAAAAAACAGGTCCATCTTCCTACAAATATTTGCATAAATGTTTGGTACCCCAAGATGAAACAGCAGTGCCTTCATGAGACTATCAAAGCTAGTGTGTTTTCTTACACATCAGTTTGCCAGCTCAGCAGTGGCTCTCACAGTATCACATATGACAAGGCTGTCACAAAAAGAGAAACTTTTCTCCCATTTCTTTGAACAAAAGAGAGGGAGCCTCGTGTCCTCATGAACAGATGTATCTGAGAAGCACTCACGGTTGCAAGCAGCCAGTGCCTTTCCCCCAACAAGCTGCGTGGTCCAGGAAAACCCAGTGGCATTGCCACACACTTCATACAGCCTGCTGCTCCTGAGGAACTGGAAGTCATAACCCTTGGGACACAGTGGTGGGGAGAAAATAAACAAACACTGTCTTAGGGCAGGCACCTCACGGTAAACAATAGGGGAAGAAACAGTCAGGGCAGCCAAACACAAACACTGCAACCTCTCCCAGCGCTGATGGATACATAAAAAGAAGTATAGCAAGCAAAATTAGGCTTTAACCAAATGAGCAGTTGTAAACGAAGGCAGCAGCGAGGCAGGAATGTTACCTTGTTGCACATGGGTTTGCAGTACTGAGTGTTCTCAATGGTCACACACACCAGCCCCCCGTTTTTGGGGGCCACCGGGCGTGGGCACGGAGGTAGCTGCTTGCAAACTTGTGGGTGAATAAAAAGAAAAAGAGACCAAAAAACCAATATATCAGACTGAAAGCCGGTATAAAAGCCTCCCCTTCCCAAGCAAATTCATTGACTTGTCTCCACTAACTGGCATCATCAAAGCAAGAATTTTTGCTTGTTTAAAATTTTTTCTTCCCCCCCACTTTTTTTTTAGCCATACCCACAGAATTTTCCCTTCAGGTGTCACTGTGACAACAAGGTCAGCCCCAGATACACTTCAGAGGGGCTCACTGTGGCATTTGCATCCACAGCACCAACATTCAGGGCTATCGTGGCCAAAACCATCCAAATATTTCTTGGAAATGTATGGCTGACATCACAGCTCCAAGACAGCACAGGGGCTCTGTCTGGAGGGCAGAGCAGGCCCTGCTGGCCCTGTGACCGTGCTGCTGCTCAGCACCAGTGCCTGGGCTGCAGGGACAGCAGGACCCCCCAGTCTGTGCTCTGTGCCTCCCCAGTCCCAGTGCCCTCTGTTGTGAGACGTCTTATGCCCCTCCTCCCCTAGAGAAATGAATACACTTGGCTCCTTCTGAAGTAGAAAACATTTCCTTCGTGCTTCTGCACTGCCCCTTTGTTCAATGCCCAGCAAAGGGGAGGGCTGGTTCAGGAGGGGCCTCACATTGCTCTTGAACAGGGCGCAGCAGATCAAGTGCTTCTTGCAGTGTCCACACCAGGGAATTGATTGAAGCTTTGTCAGCCTTGGCAATCATTTCAGGCAAGCATTTTGAATATTTCTGTGGATTTAGGGGAGAAAAAAGTCTAAGCTGAAAAGGAAAGGCTTTGGAGCCTTAGAATTAATCTGTCTGTGAACATACATAAATAAAGACGTTCATGTATTTCTAGGTAACTATTGTTACTTATCTTGCTATACTGCTTATGTTCAAGCCATTTCATGAATCTGGAGCAGGGCAAAACTGGAAAATACATCTACAAGGACACCTTCTGGACCAGCAGTAGCAGGACCAAAGCTGTGGTAAGTCAGATGACACTCATGTTTTTCTGCTCTTGCGTGTGGCTCCCCTCCCCAGCATGTACTTTGTGCACTGCCAAAGCAATGCACAAGCTGTGCTTGCCCAGCCAGCGCAGGCAGGCACGGCAGGAGCCCACCTGCACAGGAGGTGGGTGCAGAACAGACCCTGGGTCAGCCAACCTCTTACCTTGAGACTCTCATTCACATCATCTGTGGTTGCACTTTTGCATTCGCCTAGACCGGCAAAAGCTCCTGTTTCAGTAAAATCTAAAAGACAAGCAGAAGAAGGTACTTAGCTAGGTCATAGCCCCTCCTGATATATGAGCAAACCACAGATAACACTTGCTCAGAGGAACTGTCCTTCTATCCTGCTTCTATCCTATCCCACAGTCCTAGAACTAGCTGGTATCCTGAGGTGATCAGGGCTCAAATGTGAATAATCTGTACAAAATTGATTTGCTGGAAACAGCAATGCGAGCACCTGTTTGGGGCCACTCAGGGCTGGGTTCCCAAGCAGGCCCTTCACTTCCCTGCAACAGTCCTATTTAAATAATTGTTAGTCATATTCAAGCATATCTTACCTGCATGAAGCACTGCTAAACTCAGAACAAGCAGTGTTTTCTGGGGGAGGCAGGAGCTGAACATTTCTCTCTGCAGCAGACCAGAGGTAATCACTTGGTGCCTGTGGTGCCTAGGAGCAAAAGCACTGGAGTCAGGCACAGAGCTGTGCGCCTGTGTGTCCCTGGTTGTTTACCTCACTCCACGGCAGGGCTGCGGTCAGGGATTAGGGGCAGGCACACATTGCCCCACTTGCTGGGAAGCCCAAGGAGAGCTTGCCAGAACAGTCCAGGGGAGGGCAAGGGCTTGTTCTCGTTAGGGCACTGAGGCAGACTAGCTCTGCGGCTGCCAGCTCCACCAGGAAATCTTCAGATTAACTGGTTTACTGTAAACATGCTTAGTGTGGGCACATTCTTGCATGCTCTGGCTCTCTCACCACCTTGCCATCTGTCTGTGTCTGCCNCCAATTGTCCCAGGGCTGTGCCTGAGCCATGTGTGAAATGCAGGGTTCAGCGTCACAGCCTTTCACCTGACAGCCTGTCACACATCTCCAAGCCTCGGGCCAGCCCCACCTGCCTGCCAGCCAGCTGGNTTACCTGCATGAAGTACTGCTAAACTCAGAACAAGCAGTGTCTTCTGGGGGAGGCAGGAGCTGAACATTTCTCTCTGCAGCAGACCAGAGGTAATCACTTGGTGCCTGTGGTGCCTAGGAGCAAAAGCACTGGAGTCAGGCACAGAGCTGTGCGCCTGTGTGTCCCTGGTTGTTTACCTCACTCCACGGCAGGGCTGCGGTCAGGGATTAGGGGCAGGCACACATTGCCCCACTTGCTGGGAAGCCCAAGGAGAGCTTGCCAGAACAGTCCAGGGGAGGGCAAGGGCTTGTTCTCGTTAGGGCACTGAGGCAGACTAGCTCTGCGGCTGCCAGCTCCACCAGGAAATCTTCAGATTAACTGGTTTACTGTAAACATGCTTAGTGTGGGCACATTCTTGCATGCTCTGGCTCTCTCACCACCTTGCCATCTGTCTGTGTCTGCCTCTCCCTCTCTCACACACACACACACAAATATACTTTCATAAAGGAGACAAAATAATGCCTTAACTTGTATGTCATGCCCTAAGAGAAAACTCAGAACATCAAATGATGACTGATCTGAACCACGGGGGTATGGTATGTATCCTGTAGCANAGCCTGTCACACATCTCCAAGCCTCGGGCCAGCCCCACCTGCCTGCCAGCCAGCTGGGCACATACACACACACACACCCCTCTCCTCTCCAACAAACCTTTAATAGTTGTTATTGACACCACCTGAGCAGAATTATTCCTTTTGCCTGCAGGTGTTTCTTTTTGTTGAGACACGGACTTCCTGCTTCCATGTTATATTATGGAACATTTCTTTATTTCTTAATTAATTCTTAATTATTTTAATTTATTTTTATTAATTTCTCTTTATTAGTTTTTCATTCACTTGTTTCTGCTGGCTGTAGTGTACTACATTATGACCTGGAGCTCCTGAAGAAGTTAAGCCAAGACGAAGACACCCAGGGCATTGACAAAGAGATGTCTTCTTGTGCTGTCTCTTGATAAACAGGTATGTGTAGGACAATAGCAGTTCTGTGTCAGCATGAATGGTGCCCTCATTGTTAGCAAAATGCCTTTGTATGCATTACTGACAGGTTAAAGATCATTAGTAAAACAAGTCTTTAATAACAAAGGTCAAGGTTTATGTTCCTAGGCAGACCAATAGGACCTGACTCCAAACATTTCTGAGGCTGACACACATATCCATATTCCTTGGAATATAAGCAATATGCAGCTAGGAAAACAGTCCCTGGGAAATCTTTGCCAACTCATTCTTTAAGATGCAGGTGGTCTTCAAGATATTTTCCTGCCAAAATGTACCCAGGTGGGTACCCAAGGAGGCCCATTGATTAATGTGGTAAGTCTTTGGGAGATCAGAAGCTACACGTAAACCTGTTTATCTCAACTCACACAAAATACATTAGCATAATTAATAAAAGTGGAGAGTCTTCGGGCTTGACCAGAGAGAAATTGTGTTTATAACATGCTTGAAAGGAATAAATGACAGATTTTCTTTAATGTTCATCAAAGGCACTTTCCCACCACCACACCTATTTGGGAGGCACTGTATGAAGACATTTATTTAGGAGATAAACACGGGGTGGCAGCACTTCTCCAGCGCAGATTTACCAGAACACTGGCTAAAAGCATGAAGTCCCTCTCGGGGGCCATCCTCAGGCAGCCCTTACATTGGAGGGTTAAGTTGTTGCCTGCTGACAAACAAAACTGATCCCAGAAGATAAACGCGGTCTCACACCCTCCCAGTTTAAACAAACCTGTGCCTAACTCGCAGGCGTTTACAGAGAGTACTTTGCCGCTGTCGAGGACAGTGTGGCACAGAGTCCTTGCCCTCGGTCTTGGCCATGTCCCGCACACCTGCGGCAGCCACCCTGACCTGCGGGAGGAGAGGCAGGTGCGGGCTCCTGCAGGGACACGGGGGCCAGCCCGGGCACAGCCCCTCTCAGCAGCTGAGCCAGGACCAGCTCTCCGAGGGGGCACTGGCCCAAATGTAACCTCACCTTTATCTGTGCTTGGTGAGGTTTTGAAGTTATTTTTCTCAGCTGTATTTTATTCCCAATTCGTAGCCAACATAGAAGGCCAGGTGATAAACCTGATGCTTGGGAGCAAAAATTGTGAAAAAATACAGTATGGCACAAACCTAAGAGTTACAAATAGAAATCTAATACTTTTTCACTGAATTTCCATTATTCACAAGGACTAAAGAGTGATCATACACGTATTAACAGGGAAATTCACATAACAATTTCAAAATCTAATCAAATTCTGTTATGTTGGTAAACTAAATTCCTGCAAGAGCAGAAGCAGCTGAGTTGAGATAGACCATATTACAGCAGCATTAAAAAAACATAGAAAAAGATACACCTTTACATATATGGTAGGAAAAACTTTTTATTCTGATTGCTGTTTCATAGGCGAGCACTTATGTTTCAAAAACCCAGGTAATTGAAACATGACAGTAACAGCACATATGCACTGAAGGTGATTTAAATATTACATATATGTTAATGTCTTTTATAAAAGAGGCCAAGATACTGTTAGGTAATATTCAGCCTTCTCCCATCAAAGCAGCCCCCAGCTGTATGCATTGCTAACTCCAGTAAGGAAATTGGACCCCAGAATTTCCCAATGTCTAATTAGAAGCAACAGATCGGCTGATCCTTAGTCAGAGTTGGGAAAGTTGTCTTCACCTTCGTCCATCAAAGGTTTGAGGTTCAGCTTTTGGTTTGAGTACCTGAGTGACACTTTGTCTTTATCCAAAGAACCAACAGAGCAACAGTTAAAAGTAAACTGTATTTTGTATTTCTCATGCTGATTAAAAAAACAGACTCTGTCCATTATATCTTAGATAATGAAAGACACTGAAGGTTAAAAAAAAATCAACTTCCAAGAAAATAACCTTTCCTTTCTTTCCATTTAAAATCTAAAATTCCTTATGTTGAATATAAAGCTGTCAAATTTGATTTTCAGAAGCATCCTCATCATCAGCGGTCTTCCTTTCTGTTTTTAAAAGGTGACATGTCACTAATGTCAAAACACGAGTTTTTTAGGCACTTCCCATGAGAATTCCTGTCTTCCAAAGTGACCATAACATGCAGTCTTCTGATAAATGGGCTTTTTTAGATCCAGATCCCTATGTGTATAATAAAAAGAAGGGAAAAAATTTCATATTAAGATACTTCATGGTAACTCTACTAAAATCCTGATGTTGATATCTGTCTCACCCCCTTAGACAAGCAAGCATATTCTGGGGATGCAAGCATACCACTGAACATGTTCAATGGAGACAATTAAAGTGACAACACTACTTAAATGTGTTCAATGTACTTAGGGCTACAGGAAAAGGCCTTATTATCAAGAATTATTAATGGTAATGGATAAAACGAAATAACCTTAAATTTCTTTGGTAAACTAAAAGATACCTTTTCATCAGAGCAAAGTAACTTAAAGTTCTTGGAATACAAAAGTTGTTTTATTTGGCTTCCACATACTATAGAAGGCCAAACATTCAGTAACAGCTGAGGATTTTGCAAGAAATCATTTCTTGCATGTGACTACCGGGATATTTTCCTTTCTGTGTGTTCCTTTACCTGACAATGACTCCAGGCCGAAGATCAAAGTTTTTGTTCACAATGTCCAGCAGCTCTTTCTCTGTTTTTTGGGAAGTTCCATAAGTGAACAGTGAAATAGACAGCGGATGAGCAACCCCAATGGCATAGGAAACCTGTGGGGAAAAAAGGCACCTTAGTCAGCCAATAAACACAGCACCTCCGGGCAACAGTGGGCAGCAGAAGAAGGAATTAATTCATTAATCATCTTATGAAAACTAAAGCCTCTCCTTCATTACTTACATTTGCACAATCAGTATTTGTAGAAAAAAGAAGAGAAAACTTTTAAAATGCTGAGGCCTCTGGATTACTTTCTCCCCCATTATCCAGTCACCCCTTGCTCATTTCAATGAGTGTCTGAGGGTTGAGGGCTCAACAAATAATCGGAAAAATAGCCAATAAAATAGCCAAAAAGCTAATGAAAAGTTCCAGTTTCAAAAAGCCAACAGGCTATTAGTGACATTACAGCGGGCTTGAACCAAGCACATCAAGTCTTCCTTTCTTCAAAAAACCATCACCAAGAGCACTTCTACTACAGTGGCTCGTACGATGGGCATTCAAAGAAAAGCTGAGAAGGGAAAATCATTTTGAGAAAAGCAACACCCTCAGCGGGTCATACCTGAACCAGAACACGGCGGCAGAGCCCAGCCTTCACCAGGGACTTGGCCACCCAGCGGGCTGCGTAGGCGGCCGACCTGTCCACCTTGGTGTAGTCTTTGCCAGAGAAGGCGCCGCCGCCGTGCGCGCCCCAGCCGCCGTAGGTGTCCACAATGATCTTCCTCCCAGTGACACCAGCATCACCCTGACCAGGGACAGAAGTTGTCCATTACACATCCATTCAGTCCCAAACAAGGCTATGCATTCCTTCAGAGCGCTGCAGCAACGTCTAAGTTCACCACACAGGCGTTGCTGTGGGGTAGCTGAGGGAATGATCTTGTCTCACCAAGTACAGCAGTAGCTGTAATGGTTCTTTAAAGCCAGATCCTCAAGACAAGCCATTTACAATTTGTTTGGTTAATCAAGCAAACAGATTTACACCCAGTTTAATTGTAAATATGGAAACTTTGGTTTAGAAATTACCTACTACGTATCCAAACCTATTACGGAATATTGCTAAAACACGAGGTGCCATAAAGGAACTATTGAGAGATTTCACACTGTTTAAAATATGAAAAAAAAATTAAAAATCCAGGCTTTCATATCTTTTAGTCAAAATCACAAATTGTGTGAATATTAAATGGATCATTTTTTATTTACAGTCAGAGGTATGTCAGTGGTAGCTTATGGATGGTTACATGGACATGGACACGCACCGCTTAGACTGCTGTATCAGAGACTATAATATATGTACTAAAAAACACATTTCCAACCCCAAAATATTTATAATCTAATTTGAACTGTAGACAACAGGTATGGATAGGCAGTCATAGATAATTGAGAAAGGATTACTTCTTTCTAAGAACAGATACTTACAGATGAATATTCTAAAATATTAAATAAGGAAGTACAGATAATATTCTAGTTGCCCACAGCTGTCCTGACTGCTCCTCACACGTACTTCATATTTTCATTTGATCTGGGTTAGCTGATCAGCATTGGACTTATTGTCTGGCTTCTGTGATTTACTAAATCCATAAGCTTTCTGGTGTGAAAGAAAACATGTTCGAATTTTAAATTCCGCTGCCACCTGTGCAGGCAGATTTCAAATCTTTTGCCTCAGAACATCATGTCACTAAAATTCAACTGCTGGAATGTTTGCATGGCAAACACTAGTGGGGAGTCAAAGTTTTTCTTAGAAAGACTGTGCATATACACCAAAGTAAACCTTTGGCACTGTTTGTGTTAAAGGATCCTGTCCTTGGGGTTTTTGCTTGCCTCAAACCTTAATTTTTGATGGTGCAGACAGTTGCAATGAGAACACCTTGTGTGCCGCCATGACTTGGCTGCAGAACTGAGAGGAAGAATAAATGGACATGTGAAAAACATGCAAAAAACTCCACCCCTTGTTTCAAAGGTGCTGAACAAGTACAAATGCACTTGTAAAGTGTGTGGAAGTCATCGTTGTGACGAGCTGCAGTGTCTGTCCTCATCACACCAGCAGTCATTGCTAGTAGGAAAACGACAGGAGCAAACCTACTCATTTTGCCATAGCCAGAATTCAAGGTCCCTCCACACTCAAAAACATAAGGTGAAAATCCCAAGTGAAATATATGTATCTTCCTTAGATGAATTGAGCTGGAGGTAAGACAGCCTCCTGTAGCTAACTTTGTTAAAAATGAACCGAGTAACACTCTTCTGAAAAACAAGCAGAAAGCTAAAGCTGCTAAAGTCAAGAGGAGAAAGAGTTATTTTCCGGTTGCTGCAATGCCATTGTAAATTGCACAAGGGATGATAGCAGTTGTAAGGTCATGGACACCCAGGCAGATTGACCCATACTGAGCAAACTTAGCCCAGGTTTAAAAAGCTGTAAACGGACACTGTGACTTGCCTCAGGTTGTATGTGCAAACATATGCAACAGAGCTCCAGCATGAGAGTAGCAAGGGTATTCCTGGCTGGCTTATCACTTGTAACTATAGTACATTTTTAAATGGATGCAGTTCAGTATACATCTGAAAGATTTACATTTTTAATGCGTGCAGTTCACTGCACACATACAGATTTTCCTATGTGTAGCCTTCTTTTTGTATGTAGCTATGATTGCTGCTTTGGTTCATTCACTCTAAGTTACAGCTCAAGGTTGACTCTCCTTTTGTGCAGAGTCTAGGATGTCAAAGATACACAAAATTACAATGATACAACCCATTCAACTCCATAAAAACACATTTTTTGTAGAATCAATAATTATAATGATAAATCTCGATGTCTTCCTACCTGTTACATGGCACTAATGTAAAAAAGACAGAGTGCCTTAGAAATAATTCTAGAAAATTCTGATAAGTGAATGAATTTGTAAAACAAAAGGAAAACATTGTCTACTTGGGTTTGTTGTAAAATTGAACCTAATTTCAGGAAGGAGCTTTGAAATTTTGTTGTGATAATTCTGAAGGCATCTGAAGACTAAAACTTTCCATAATGGTGAATTTGTTTTCAAGAAATAAATATCAGAACTGATGATCCTACAGAGAGTGGAAGTTCTGCCTGACCTCTGTGAGTGCAAGATCAAATTATAAAGCTCAGGTCCCGCATTGCCTAAAAGTAAAAGGAACATTTTCTCGTATTTTCTCACCAGAAGAAGCTTTATTTGGGCTGATTTTCAGGAGAGAGGAACACCTTCAGCCCTTACTGATGTCAGGCAGAACAGTGAGAGCTATGCAGATCTGAAAACCAGGTTCACTCTAAAAGAAGTAAAGCTTCTCTTGTCCATCTCTGTGTAAGAAGTGCTTTCCATGAGAAAGAGCTGCAGGTCTCACTCAGTGCTGGTCCCCAGAGGGTTTGAGGAAGTCCAGAACTGAGCTCTACACTGTACATGCAATGGAAGATTCAATGCAGACTTGCCTGCCTGGTCACAACACATGTACAGTATCACCAGGCCCTGAAAAGTTACTTTGGCATAGAAAATGTGAAACCCTGGGCCCTTCTCCCACATCCAGCTGCAAGAAAAATCTGTCCACTGGGACAGAGATGCCAAAATCTGAGCACCAAAGACACACACACAGTGAAAGGCAAGTGCATAAGACCACCAAAACAATACAACACAAACCTGAGGCCCTCCAATGACAAAGCGTCCACTAGGCTGAAGGTGATAAACAGTTTTGTCATCCAAGTATTTTGCAGGGACAACGACTTGGATCACACGTTCCTTCAGGGTCCTGCGCATGTTCTCCAGGGAAATGGTCTCGTCGTGCTGCACAGAGATGACGATGGTGTGAACACGCACAGGGATCACCGCCCCGTTCTTCTGGATGTACTGAACCGTCACCTGAGGGACACAGGGACAACGGGGAAGTACAACAAGGTTGCTATAAATGTGTCAGTGGTACTCATCAAATGTTACACAGGCTGTTCCAAAAGCATAACTGTGGCAAAATGTCAGTGCTGACATTGGAGTGATCACTGATCACAGTGATGCCAGGCTGAGAGGAATGAAGCCTATTTCCTCACTGCATTTTTGCTATGCTAAAGAAAAGAAAATAGAAAAAACCCAACTCAATAAGGACAACTTGATTCTCTATGAAATCATCCAAAATACGTCCTTCCGGTGGGATTTCCTTCAAGAGTCTCAAGCCTCAGAAATTTATGTTCTTAGTGCATCTTAAAAATGTCAGCCTGAACCCCTAAATGCTAATAAAGCCTTTGGATGTCACTTTGCCAACAAGTACAAACCCCTTTAGTTCTGGAGGGTTAAATGTCCCTTCACTGGCAGATGGTGAAGTGCTCTGAGACAAGTCAACCATTTTCCAACAGTCAAGGAGACAATGTCACAAGCAGACACTGAAACACATCAACTGCTGTCTTCACAAATACTCAGTATTTCTGGAAAGAGAAGGTGTTGGTTTCCAGCTTTCTGGAGAATCCCTTGCAGTATTTACCTGTGTCTTAGAGTCGGGCCTCAGCCAAGGGAGTTCTCCGCTCCGCCTCAGCTCTGCTAACCTGGCGTTCAGTTTATGAGCAAGAATAATTGTTAGAGGCATACATTCTTCTGTCTCATCTGTTGCATAACCAAACATCAAACCCTACAGGAGGAAAGAACATACTTCAATCACTGTTAAAGGCACCACAACCAAAGGCAATGAGATATCATCTGAAGCAGAGAGTCAGAGCATCCTCAGGTTTACTTTCTACTGTTTCACATCACAGTGCAGGAAGCCAAAACTCAGATCAGGCTCCAGCATGTTACAGGGTAATGAGAAGCAGACCAGGTTCCTAGAACTTTCTCACTAGCCTGAAGGCTTACATGTTGAGCTAGAAACCTGGACAAAAATGAAGACAATTCTGTGAAAAAACCAAATAGGTTCTTTCACAGAAAAAAAAAAAATCTTCTAGAGAAAACATGATGTTTTCAGTAGCCTGGAAATGTTCCAAAGGCTTTTACATATGAATGCAGACACACTTACACTTACTGCAGCTCACATCTGAAATTTCAGTGGAATGGGAAGTGAGCACTCCATGAGGGCCATTCCCTTCAACAGTTTAAGGCACCTACCTCAGATTTTTCAATGCCACATGCTTAGAGCCACAGCTTCTACTGTTATATATTACATTTATACTGTTATATATTACTTTTCTAATTGTCTCATGTGCCCTGCATCAAATTATCATTTTCTAAATAGAGTTAACAACATTTCTTCCTCCTCATCTAGTGTATGTTGTGGGGGGAAAAAAGGAAAAAAGACAGGAAGGCACTGTGATCAAATGGAAAGTGAGGCCATCAAAGTGTCAAAGATCAAATCTCTTTTCATCTTATGTAGTATTATATCCCAATGACAGCAGAAGAGCATTTTAATTTAGTCCTCAGGGGATTTTTTGAACAATATTAGCTTGGCTCCTGGACTCTGATACTTGCACTTACAGTTCTCAACAGCACTGGTATAACCTAGATATTACTTCCAACGATAATTAGTAAATGTTAAATTGAAATTAACTCATATGCCATCAGTCACATTATGCAGTGTTTACGTTAGTATCTTTCTCTTAGGAACACACCATTAATGCCTACATGTGTTTTTTAGCTCAGAGAAACACAGTTTGGACAGCCTTAATTACATGGAACACCTATTACAAGAGCTGCCTCTGGGACTAAGTGAGAATTAAAAGTGCTCTGGTATTTATTGTACTGATGCTGAGGGCAGGTGAAACATCACCTCATTTTTTGCTGCACAAAATCTCAACAGCTCTTTGAATGTGCAAAGTTCCTTTGTTTACTCCATGTTACATGGCAAGTCTGGCTATAAGATGAATGGCCTGATGAACCTAAAGCTACACAACAAAAACATGAAATAAGCATAAAAACCTTTGCTGACTTCTAAAGGGAACCTCCTCAGCTACTACAAACTGCCAGAGCTCTCCTGATTTGCCTGGAATGCTAAAACAACACCAGACAAAAGTCTGCCCTCAAGGAACCTACAACTGTTTTAGTAAAATTATGGGTAAAGAGAAGTGTGGAAATTTTTTGACGTGGGTTTTGACATAAAAAAAATAGGGCATTAAGATGGAGTAAACTTTTTTCCATTAAAACAGCTTTGGTGTTTTAGATGTGATGTTATGTCTACCTGATCTCCAGCACCAACATCCTCTTCATTCCTGTGTAGATGAACACCTTGGGCAATATCAGGTGACTGCTGTTCCAGTGCCACTAAAACATTACAAGTCTTGTAGTCAAAGCCTATTTGGAAAAAAGAATAGCAGTGAATTAGCTTTTTCTGCCACAATTAAGGAAAGTAACATGGAACCAGAGGACAAAATTTTTATTCTGAAGGATACCACATTCAGAACTCAAAACCAAACTGCTGATTTTTAGTAAAATTTTTGTCAATATCACACTTGAAACCTTTTTTTAGGATGGGCTGGGATATATAGGGTTGCCTTTCTTGCTTGTTACTGGTTATTTTTTCTTGCACTGACTCCCTGTGGCAAGCCAGTTCCAATTATGAATTGTCAACTGCAGAAAAATAGTCAAAAATGTAAATAACGAGCCTCTCCCAAATTAATACTAATGAATTCTCAAAAGCTGAGTTTTTCATCAACTGAAAACTCTGCTGTCTGCCATATTATTTGTAATACATGCAAAGCAGTGTCCCTACTTAATTCTCTCATGGGACTTTGCATGAACCACAAACAGAAAAACACCAGATTCAAGTCTCACAACAAATCTGGAAATGGGAATTTACATGACTTTCCAAGACAAAAGTAAGGTTTTAAAAGGAAATTGAAAGACTTACAGAAGATAGTGGCAAAATTTCCCACCTGTTCCTAGGTATATTAATAGTAACTTGCTTCTCTTCAAATCCAACCTTTCCTAGAACTGTAGCTACTGACAGCTGCTGACCAAACTTATGTTCAGCCAGCACAACATATATACACGTCCATATGCATATGATCCACTTGAATGCTCTTCACCCTCTTTTCAGTAGGCTATGTAGAGAAGAAAATTATATTTCTATACATAATGTATAGAAATATATTTCTATACATATATGTATATTTCATATACATATACATTTCCACCCATTGNAGAAAATTATATTTCTATACATAATTGTTTGGGTGGGTGGGGTTTTCTTTTTGTTTGTTTGTTTGCTTTTTGGGGGGTTTTTTTTGTTGTTTTTGGTTGGTTGGTTGGTTGGTTTTTTTTACTTTTAGAAATTGTTTTTTTACTGGGTCACTGAATCTCCCCTCATCATTGTTGGCAGTTTGGATAAAAAGGAGATTTATGACCTCCTAGATTTGTGTTTTCTGTTGCACTGCTGTTGTGTGATGGTGGAGGCAACGTGCAGCTGAGCTGTTGTAATATTCTCCCACTACAACCTCCTGCTAATTCGATTGCAATCAAAGGACTGCAGTAAACAACTTGTAAGCCAAAAGCTCTTAAAAGACACACTTCACTGTAACAGAATATTTGGAATATTTCTACTGTATAAACAGATACATGCAAATCAGAAAGTGAAATGTGTCTGGTGCACAGAGCATTTTGTCTTTTTTATCATTTGCACATCTCACAACTTAGGTCTGGACCACACACTTTATTGAGAGCTAACAAAGCACCCTGCAGTGACAACCACCGTTACACCCTGGAGCTGTAAATGCTACTGCAGTACAAAAATACAAAGGTACAGTGAAGAACTAGGTTTCTTCTCTCTCTTCTGCACCAAGATGCAACAATCAGCTTGCCAAATTGACCAGGAGTCAAGTTCTTGCAAGTTTGCAGGAGTGGTAGGTTCTATGGTTCAAGTTGCAGTTAACTATTGTGGGCAAATACGACAGTTCAAAGTATAGTCTGCCTACTCCCAATTCAGTTTTAACTAATAAAAGGTTTTTACTTACTGGGGAAAGCCAGAAAGTGTATCATGTAGCACCATGTAGGCAGCTTTCACACAGCACATTCAGTTTGTATCAGGCTTGCTAAAGCCCCTGCATGGAAGTGGTGACAGACCTGTTTTGCAGTTGCCTATTGCTTGCTCTTCCACAATTTCATGAGTTTTTCCACCAACCTTTAGCTGAATCATCATAGCCAATGTGTCTAATTGCATCTCGGACAACTCGCTGATAATCCACAATAGCACGAGAAGTGATCTCCCCACAGAGCAACACCATTCCTGTCTTACATACTGTCTCTGAAAAGGGAGATGAAAACAGAATTACAATAGTAGAATAAGCCAGCCACTCAGACAAAGAACTATGTTTGTGATGATGCTGATTTTGAGAGGTCTACTGGAGGTATAAAGTATAAATCCTTTCTATCCATTATTTTAGCATTATAACTCCATCAATAAAAAATTCTTTTCATATTCACCATCTGTCTGAAAGCAAGGAAAAAACTAATATGTCCAATTTACAAATGGGAATGTCAAAACACTGAGCATGATTCAGTGATATGCAAACCTGTTTCTTCCAGGACAGTTCAGTCCACACACAAAATCAATGGCTCTACTCTTCTACAGCCAGCTTCAGCTTCAGTCTTTACAAAAACTTTTACTGTTTCTTCTCATCTCTTCTCTTGAAAACTGAAAATCCTATGTCATTTTTTGAGTGAAATGAGCTATGTCTTTGCAGACATCCTAAAAAAAGGATGTGACTATGTGATGACTTAAAGCAAAGCAGCAAACAACTTACCACAAGCAACCTTGGCATTCGGGTCCTGTTTGAGGTGGGCGTCTAGTACAGCATCACTGATTTGATCGCAGATTTTATCTGCAAGACATCAAACTGTGATTCAAAACCACAGCACTCAACATAAAACATGGACTGTTTGCATCACTTTCAGTAGGTATTTCAGAAAGGAATTCTTTTAGTGCTTATTACTGGCATATTTAAGGTAACTAAATAGAAAGACATATTAAACATCCTTCCTGCAAACTCAATAGACACAGTGGGGAATTTACCTACTGGTATAAACTAACTAACTAGAACTTCATCTGTAGTTTTCTGCACTTAGATGTGAAACAAGTGTGTAACAGAATAACCTGAGAGGTTAAGAGGTTTTACTTGCAGCTTTCTCCTTCTCTAGCACCACCAGCTCTGCAAACCAGTTGTGTTCTAATGGAATTGTGATGTTCCACCGCCGACTTCCATCACCCCAATACAAAGTTGCAATGTACCTGACCAACACTGGTGGTAAAGCCTGAGAAAGTGTTTAGATTAATAGAGATAACACATAGCTCGGTGGAGGGCTGAGTTTTGGGTTGCTTTTTGTCACTGCTTCCTACCACCTGGCAATGTCACCTCCTGATAATCCTTGCAATCCACCTAAGGCAGCACAGGGAATACACACACAGAAGCAAAGAAGGGGTTACCAACTGAAGTTTGCCTGTGGTAAACCTTTAGTTACATGCCAAATACAAAGGTTTCAGCTCAAGTTTGTCACCACAATATTTTATATTTTTCTTTCTTTTCTAACCTTTAAAACATATTGAATCTTAATCAAATAATCTAGCTAATCTAATGGACACAAAAGGGCAGCACCCATACAAATGTCTTCCACATGAAAATGATTAGTTTTCTTATATAATTTAATTTTATTGTTCTTTAAAAAAAGGTCTAGTATTGCTTTTAGATTTTGACATAATAAGCTGTGTGGCAAGATAAATTAATCTCCTGCCCTGCCGTGTGCAAAACAGTCTGTTGGAAAGCAATGTTTTGTAATAGTCTGTCATTAGAGGCTTTTAATACACTTAAGCTCAAATCAAAATAAATTCTCACTTATTTTCATGAAGAAGGTGTACATTTAGCTAAGAGGGACAAATCAAGGACCAGAGAACTAATGTGATTCTGGCACTCTTATCTCCCATATTCACTCCCGTCTCACCACTTCAACACAAAAAGAATGAACACAAAAGACAATTAGAAAATTGTTGGAACTTTCAGCCTTGCAAGAACTGTACATGTATTATTAAATATGGGACAATTATTACCAAACAGGAATCAGACACCAGTCTTGCAATTTTAATTAGATGTCCAACTGAACCTTGTTTAGCAAACCTCAGTACAAAGGTGGCAGGAGTGATTAAAATGTATCTTCGCTTGCTCTCTTCAAAGTTTTCGTTTTTATAAGGAAATATACCCACATTTTCAAGCATAAAACCAAGAAATATTGGCAACAATATGAAATTTTTTATTACCTGGGTGAGACAACAGAGCAACTGAGGTTAGGATGGCTTTTTTAGTGCAGGTCCAATGACCAGCAGCAAACTCTAGTGACTGGGACTGCTTTGTAGTCCTTTTTTTCACCTCCCAGAGTCCCAATGAACAACCTTTATTGGTCTCCTTGCTGCACATGAAGCATGTCTCACCTGCATGAGATGCCACTGTCCCACACGTCTAAGTTCCCAGTACACAGAGGGATAGTATTTGCATTCTTGCCAAAAACACTCAAGAAGGGTGTTAAGAAGCTGTGGGAAGGTTGAGGACAGAATGAGAAGAATGCCCTAAACCAAAAAAGTCCATCTTACAGGATGAAATCAAACAAACTCAATCTAGTTCTGAAAGGCTGAATGAAAGGTAGGCTACCAGAGGGAACCCTTTATAGGCATTGAGATCCTGGTCCCTAAGAACCTAAAAATACTGTGCTGAGAGAAAAGAGAAAATTTTCCCATTTTTCTGATGGGAAATAATGTAACTACAGCTGATAAATGAAAGTTAAAAAGAGACAGATTAAGATTCCAAAAGGAAAATCTCGAAAGAGTGAGTGCCATGGAAACCATTCATCTACAGGCACGCAGGATTCCTTATCCTTCAAATGTCTACATGAAAATTGGATATCTTTTTTAAAGGTATGAGTGAAATTCAACTGCCATCTACTAACTTGTTTGAAGAACTCTTGCATGAAATATTATTATCCATGTATGAAGGTCAGATCAGATTATATTTTGGAGATCCCTTCTGATCTATAACATCTGAGACCCTAATAAATTAAAATAATAGATTAAAATAATTTCATCTACTATACCTTGAGCATACTTTACATTAAAATAGTCTGAGGTATATCAGTTTGATAATACATGTTATATCTGATTGTTGGTGCAACAACCAGCAGTTCTAGTGCAACTAGATCCAAATCCAGGTACAAATATGTCTATCAAGAAATTAAGGAGAAATCCAGCTGGATGATTGGCTGATTAATGCATTAAATTAAAGGCATGTCTATTAGTAAAGGTCTCTGGTGTAAAATAAAACCAGGCATTCTATTTTTAGCAATGCTTAGCAGGCTTTGTGCACCCTTCATTATGTTATTTAAATTTCTCATCTCAACTGGTCCATTTCTTTTATTATCTGCTAAGTGTGAGAGTTTAGGTTTGTCCATTTTTTTTTTTTCTCTTCTTTTTATTTTCTCTTCTTTTTTAGAAACAGAGAAAACATAATGGAACACTTCTGGTGAGCCACTATAATCTTAAAAATACATTTAATAAAAACATTTAATAGAATTCAGTTCATGCACACCTTCATATCATGGATTACTATCCAAGAGAATGAATATTGCAAAAGGGGTATCTAAAATGACTGAGCAGGAAAGTATTAGACAGTCATGACTCTCTTCATGAAATCCAATCATCAGCCTTGTGGCAGAGATACCATGAAACAGCTCTTGCTAACCATAAAATGAGTCTAGGGAGGCTAATGATAAACCCTACTCAAAATCCCAGTTATAACACTAGGAAGAAAAGGAGGTGTTCAACAACAAAGGTGATCCTTGATAATTAGAAGGAACTTCACAGTTTTCCAGTTTGTTATATGAATCTAGAGTATGTAAGAGCCTAACAAAAGTTCTCAGAATCTTCACAGGAATTGTTTCACAGACTAACCACACAGAGGAAAAAAACTATGAACAGCAGTAAAACCTGAAAATTTTATTCAAAAAAGCTCCACAAAGCACAACAAAGAGGTACAGGCACACTTCTGGCTTTGATGGTGTAGTAAATATATTAAACATTGAACATGTGAAACAGCAAGGTTGGTTTTTTTCAAAACCTGTAATCATCAACATTTAATTCAGTATTTTTAATGATATGCTATTTTTATTAACAGAAAAAAATCAAAGTAGAATGTGAATTTTTATATTCCAAATACGGCAAACTGAGCAATTCTCAGTTTTCTGTTAAAAAACCAAAATAAACAGGGAAGAAGTGCAGATACCATAAGCATTTCATTAAAAAAATCAGCTTTCCAACAAATGACTTTCACTAGAAAGACTTCAAATACCTGCATTGTGTTGTACATTTTTCCTATTTAAAAGAACCCTTGTGGAGTCCTAGTTGATAACTGCAAGAGTACTGAAATATTAGCAGTGTTCAAATGTCTTCTACATCTGTTCTCCTTTTCAATGCACAGTTTACTGAGATATCATGCATATCATTAAGTATATATAATCTTAAATATGACATGCTGGACAGATCTGCTTTTTCTGTTTTTTTTTTTTTCCTTCATGATTTTTTTTCCTGTGAATATCTACAAGATAAACATATGCTTTTAACATGGTTGAAAACCTGAGGGTGCTTTTAGAAGACGTTTGGTCTTATATTTTTAAAGAGATTGCTTGCTACTTTCTGGAAAACTGAATGACAGTTTGCAGCCAATTCCACCTGAAGCCACACCAGACGGGAAGGAATTACTCCTTGGTGGTTTGACGTCTGTAAGACATTGTGGGGCACAGAAACACAGGATGCTTTTTCAAAGCACCACAAAACCTGTACAGCTTGACAGACACTACTGGACTAAGGAAAATGGGGCAGTGACAAAATACAGCTACCAAAAAAAAAAAAAAGTTCTCTTTCTCATGTGTCTGTCTGTGTATATATTGAAAGGAAGAAGTCCTGTGTAAGTCGTCAGAGAGTTTGGAATTTACATCGCTAAATGACTAAATGATTAAAGATCTGAAAGGAATTCCCAAATGTTATGCCCAAGGGATTTTGAAGAATCTGGAGTGAGAAGATGACATTAACAGTCTTCTGGGGAGCACAGGTGATGCCTGTAGGTTAATTATTGACAGCTATTGCTTCTGTGGAGTCTGGGCTTCTCAGTGACACCCAGCTCTAGGCATTGCACAGATACAAGGCAGTTCTCTGTACACTCAAATAAATAATCATGTAATTTCTCCTGCTTTGTGCATTAAGAAGGTCTCCATTAAAGCATTCAATACTCAGCTAATAAAATCAGAACAATTCAAATTTCCACCAGACAAATATCAGGTTCAGGATCTGTACTTCACATAATGCCCTCTAGCAAAATTATACTATCACATACGGAAGAGAAATAATCAAGAACACGCAAATTACCCATTTTGTATAAACAGAGGAAATCAAAACTCCCAATAAAATTCTATTGCTACAGATAACATCAGAAGCCAAACTACAGCCTCAGGCACTGGGCCTCATTTTAAGAAACAGCCAAGATTTTCCTGGGTGATAAAATCCTAATAGCATGTCTACACCTCTTGTGCAAAACCACAGAGGGGAAAAGGGGGGCTTGGCCGGGATGTAGGGGTGATCAAGTTTGCTGTCAGGGGCCACAGCTATCACTGAGATGATTAAGATCCATTGCTGATGCTCAGGAAAAAGAACTTGGAGGACAACCCAGAGTTACTTACTGCCAGCCTGTCTTCCTTTGATCTGGAAAATCTCTCATCCCTTTGCCATAGGCGTTGGGGTTGCAGACCCTATGTGAAGATCTAGGCTGTTTAAGAAAGTGTAAGTATCACAGCCTTGAGAACACCCAGGTAAAGCTCAGGTTTGCACTCACTCTGAAATAAACCTGCCAGGTTGGTACTTTGTATCTCATAGTACGCAGAGACCCAGCCAGCTCTGCCAAGAGAAGCTGCCCAGATATCCAAGTGGTAACTCTGTTTCTCAAGGGCCAGACTAGTACTTCAGCGCAGGAGAAAAATAATACTCCTGGAGTTCCAAAGAAAGCTACTGAGGGTCAATAGAGGGTTTGGAAGTAAAGGAGGGAATGTCAATAAGAACAAAAAAATTGGCCAAATTCTAAAATAAGAAACAAGATAAAGAGAAGACTAGTAAAGGAAAGAAACCAAGAGACAAAGCTAAATCTGGGGACTCAGTTGAACCTTCTCTGCTCTGAGACTTCCCTACTACTGCCCCAAGATGACGAAAAAATAATGATTAGAGTAGCATAAATTATGACCACTTGTCTTTGGAAATAACATCATCCATGTAAAATTACCACACTGCATTATGTTACTTTTCCCATGAAACTACATAGCACTACAGCCACTGGATGTAAATATATATGAATTCAACATGGGACATATGTTCCAAAGACAAAACGTGGCTGTCATTTTCTGACTGTGTTACATCAGAAAGAACCCCAACTGGTTTAACCTGATGTAGTTGCCTTCACATTGATGGAGATGTACTCAATTGCATCAGCCATGGGTTTGATCTGCAGTAGTAAGTTAACACAGAAGAGTATCAAACTATAGACATAAAGTTCTCATTGCTGACCTTTTTATCCTCTGCTATAAAATCATTCCACCCATTTATGATTTACTCACATAACATGAATACAGACCTGAAAAGCCTTATTACAGCAAAAAAATACAGGCCACCGAATCGGCTTCTAAAACAAATACACTTTTCAGGACATCAAATAGCCCATTGTCCCCTGGCCTCACTCGAGGGAACAGTTGCTGTTGACATAAGGTGTATGTTTATGGTGGATGAATATTTGTTTTCAATAAAATTGAACTAATCTCTGCTGACCATACATAAAGTTTAGCAAATAACTGTCCACTATTTGCTTAAGCAATTCCATCTATTGCATCAGATGATGGAAAGGGGTGGGAGGCAGGGGACAAATTGGTGACTTTGCCACATACAGCTGCTGGGACCACTAAAAAAAGGCTCTAGGATAGGCTGCTTAGGGGTATTCCTGTCATTCCTGTCCTCATGACAGTCTTAGAGCACCCCACATGTGCAGGACAGTTTCACAGGGCCCATAATGATATGGAACATGAGAAGCAAGCTATGCATTCTTATCCATATGTGAAACTTGAGCCTGTCAGAGAGACAGTAGTGTCTCTACAGGAATACTGAAAGAAATTTAGATGAAAAGGAAGGAGCAGCAACCACAAACCTCACTGCCCTCCTCAACTGAACACACAACCTGCAAAAGCACATGAACTCCTGTTGGAAGCACTTTAGTTATAGCAGTTCTACAGTCTGTTTGGAAAAAGTCCAGTAGAAATACAGTGGAAAAAGCACCCTGTTACAAATAACTTCTCTAGTCTTCTCTATTAAGATTAACACCACGTGAATTCTTCTTTAGGCTTTTAAAACACCTCAAATGAAAATATTACTTTTTAGACTTTTAGGAGAGCTGGCTTCTTACCTGGATGTCCTTCTCCCACGGACTCTGATGTGAACATGAAAGCTCCTTCATCATCAAGCGTGTAATCACATAAACCATCCACTGGCCCATTCATGGCTGTGATGCTTTTCCTGATGGATTTTTATAAACAGTGGTTGAAGAGCTCTACCTTCAGTGCCTTTTGTTTAAGGCTCTTGATAGCACGACTGTTGCTGTCCTCACTTATTACCTCGTTGGCTAACTTCAGTTTCAGTGTGTGAAAGCAGCATGTGCCTGCATCTGTGCCTGCATGCAAGGAGTATGCATGTGCCTGAAGTCTGTATCCCTACCTAGCCTGATCTGTCAGTCCCTGAGCTGCTCCTATATATGGAAAAGTGTAAGTGCCCAGATAATCATGTGAGGAAAATGGAAGAGCCCATTTCCTGGCAGGGGAGTTAGTTAACTTTAGGATACTTCACTAATTAACTCAGTTCTTGGAAACACTCTGGATTCAACCTCTGCAGGACTGGTTATCTTAGCAGCTCCACTGAGCATGAAGTAATGCAGGAGTGCCAGTGACAATTCAGGTCAGCTGCTTTTCTCTTTGGCTCTCCCCTGATTCTGGGATCTATGGTGTACTTCCAACTCTGTGTTGTGGTTTTGCAGGGATAGATACAAAATGTGTTAACGCATGTCTTTCCTAACGAAAGACTAGAAGAAGTTTGCTCTGCATCATATAACAGTATTTTGCTTTTACTTTTTCATCTCTAGAAAACTAGAATTCCTTCATGAACTTATTTTTTCATTTTCATTCATTTCTCGTGCACGTTTGAGAGACAAAACATCTGATAAGATCTAGCACTACGGCTGCTTCACAGTCTGCTACACAGAGCTGTCCCTTCAGCCTTTGCTTTTCTTTTCCCCTGTCCTTTCTTCTATTAATCCAGGTCCATTTTAATTATATTTTTGTATCATATTCCCATATTATATTCCATAACCCTTAGAAATACAATGACTGCCATGTCTCAGAACTCAGTGATCAGTTCTGCTGCACAGAATTCTTCTAGTCAGATGGCTCATGTCTGGAATATGCTGGTGGTATGTCAGGTATGAAGGCAGAGGGCATTTGGTGGGTGCTTGTGTCTTTAAGTGAGTATATAAAAAACTAGTAAACATACCCAGGGGACAACAAAATACCCACCATTACTGCACTCTTATAAATAGGTGTAATTTTCTTTATTTCCTTTACAGAAACCATTATAGTCTCAATCTCTGACCAAAGCACTGGTCTACGAAAAGAAATTAATTCCTTATCACTCTTCAGTTTAAAAACTTAGTTTACTTCAAACCCTTAGCTGCTGTTGTTGTTATTATTATAATTGTTATTATTGTTGTTGTTATTATCTTTATTATTATTATTATTTTAAAAATCCCAAAGATAGTTCCTTGGATTCAAATTTCTGCACTGCTACATATTTATGTAAGAATTCATTAGAACTTGCACTTTCTGCCTACATTCCTGAAAACAATAACCAATGCTTGTGAATGTTCACCAGTAATCTGCTGCAGCACTGGCCCCTCTCTAATTATCATCCACATCAAATCATTCATTTCAAATACTCTTTCTTGGTTTTCTATTGTACAGAATTCATCACAGGGAATGATGAGCACTGGTTGCACTTAAAAAATTCCACAAATTCACACATCAGATACACGTTATGAGGCACAGATTTCTCTGGAGTAAACTGTGTTCACCCCACTGACGTGAAGGTAAGTATCCCAGCATGAATAAACTACACATTAACACCACCCAGAAAAATAGAATTTGTAAAAAAAAAAAAAAAAGACCAAAGAGTAACTAACCATATTAAACCTAGTTAATCTGTAACATTTAAAAATCATATTAACTTTTAAAGTAAAATAACACCAGTGATAAATGCTCATTCTTAAATGCAAATGTTTTCTTCTTCCTTACGGAGGCACCAAGAGACACAATGGGAATGGATGAAACAAAAAATGCTTTTTGTAAGTATTTTCTTTCTGGTTCTACAAATAATCATCCAACAAAAGCAGACAAGACTGATTATCCTCAGCCTATGAGTTCCACTCTCTCTTGCTTCTAGCTTTGCTTTATCTTGGTTTTCAATGCCACTTAAGGAGAGAAACTGTAGTTTGGGAATCAGCATTCATGGTTTTAAGCAGAATGCAGAATGTTTTAAGGTTTTCAGGAGAATGCAGGCCTCTTACATAATCTTCTTATCACATATTAAAAAAAACCCCAGAAGCTCTCAAAATGCTGAAGAGCTCAAGTACTTGACATACATGAGGAATGAGTTTGCAGTGCCATTGTTTATTTAGCTTTCACAGTTCTTTTTGGACTTGCTTCTCTCTAGTTAAATGCATTGGTCCTTGTGACCTTCAGAGGGTCACCCTTCATTAAAAAGCCTCTCTGGTACTAGTACTCCAGAAATGTTGCTGCATTTCCCATTAACCTCCAATTGGAACTTCCAGCTGTGCTTTTACTATCAAGAGCAATACATATGCTTTATGGCCATGAAGCACCTCAGCATGTTCTCTTCTGGGACATCTGTGACCAATGCTCAAGCATTGTAGGGTTATGTAATGTTTAATTTGGCTTCTCTTCCCAGACAATTTGAGTTTTTAAATATTTGTAAAAAGGTAAGATAGCGCTTTACGATCATGTCTTTTTGGCATAGCACTTCTGTCTATGAAAAAAAAAAAGGATGATAGTAAGAGAATGATTGATATCAGCATTTTTCCTTGTTCTGTTTTATTGATAAGAACTCATCACTCAGTGTAACAGGATTTCAAATTTTCTGCTAACTTTATTGCCACACTCACCTGGACTGAGCCCTAATAAAGTTTCTCTGTAAATCTCTTTATAATTCATGTACTGCCCATCATTGTATTATCTTTTGACCACATTCTATGATCTTTACTCAGAAGACACCTACTGATAAAATCTTCCAAATCAGTATGACTCTGTGCTTTGAAATGAGGCTAAAGACAGGAAAAAACTTGATGTAAAAACAACACTGCCCCTCTGTATTGCTCTGTATTGTCTATAATGTCAGCTGAATCCATTGTTTCAATTGGAATAGCAATGTGAATCTTCCAATTGACTGTAAGAGTCTTCATATTTGGCACCAGCCTATAGTTTTGCTGATTTTACTCACAGCAGTTCTGCAAGACCACACCTATTCTAGTTCATATGACAAAGCCCAAACAGAAGGCAGAGAAAGCCCTGGAAATCAGTGAACAAGAATTAACTGACAAAAACTTTTATGAATGATTGCTATTGATGGTGCTGATGCTTTAGAAAGATGACTGATAAACTGTCTTGACCCTAGACCTCTCATTCTCATCAGATTGTTTTACTTGCTCATTTTCTCCTTTTCTACATTTATTTGCCTATCTCCCCATCCCTCATTTTGTCTTACTTATACCCATTTAGTTAAAACACAAATGTGTCCCTTCCTTCTTGTTGCTTTTTATTTTTTTTCTCCTTTTACTTGTGTGTTTCTGTCTCCCTTCTTGTCACTACTGATACCCCATTCAGGTTCTAAACCACTGAAAATGGAGCCTACATGGGTGAATGATATCTGTACAAGTGAGAAAATAAGTTTGGACTAATAAATTACAGACAAAACACTAGGACAGCAGAAGGAAAAAGAAGAAAGCAGGTATCTCTAAGACTTAGGCATCCTTGGTTCAGCTGCAGAAGAATCAAGTTTTCCTGGCAAGCAGTACAGGTTCCTTCACTCATATGGTTTCACCACCATGGTAACTTCTTGGGGATTTCTTTTGAGTGAGGATTTGGTCAAGAACTTCTGCATTACTGGAATCAGTTATGGGAAGACTATTTCTTAAGCTGTGTAATTTCTCTCTCATCACAGCTTTCAAATGGTAAAGACAATGACTTGATATGTGACTATGGTAACTTAAAATTACAATTCCACTACATTAAAAAACCAAAACATGCTTAACTGTAGCAATATAGAGGAATATTTCATAGATACAAATAACATGTACGAAAGTGTTTTCCTAAATGCTTCTATTTTGTTCTCTCACCTTTATCTTCAGATATGATTTTACCAAGTTAACTGTTTAACAGGCTAATAGTTTAAATTTCTTATCTGGCTATTTTATTCTCACTTAATGCAAGGAATTTACTCCTAATTAATGCCTGTGGAAACAATTTTTACAAAAACTACTTTAATACTAGTTTCATTTTTGCTGTTTACTATTAGTATAATACAAATAATGTGTTTTCAAGGAGTTACTGCAGTCCATTTTTTTTTCCTATTGGAAACGAGAAATAAATTATGTAAGCCTCATGGGAATATCCTCAAGGGCTTTTTGGTTTGTTGGTGAAAAGCCTTGACTTAGCCTGTACATTTTGGTTAGGGGGAAGAAGCTGTTTTGGTTTGTTTTTAGAGTTAACCTAAGGGAGATTTATTAAGATGTGTTTATTTCCTTTGCACAAACAATGACAAACCCAATCAAAGCAATAGAGTTTGAACATGGGGAATTCAAAATTCGCTTCCCACCTGCTTCAAAACTCTTGCCTCTATCTAGTATTATCTGAAAATGAGAGCAGCTCAAGGCCTCTCAAATGTGCAGGTGTGGATTTCACTGGCCCACAAACATTCAGGGTAAAATAAATTCTGCAGAGCAGAAAAAAAGGTTGAGATTGTAGAAGGAAAGAAGGTAGTGTGTGCCTTGAGATGGGTGTTTATCTTCCAGCATTTATTCTTTCATCTCACCTTTCACCTTCTCTGGACTGGACTATGGGACCTCCTACACATGACCATGAGCAATTCAGCTCTTTCATTCTGGAGGGCTTTTATGACTTTTTGAGTAAATACCAATTCCAGTCAGAGCAATTTCTGGGTGTGCATTCTATGTAACTCCACAGTAACTTCATCTTCAGAGAGATCCTCTGCTGCATCTCATGTGCCATCCCTGCCATTTCCTATGAAGTCTTTCCAGTTTATTCCATTACTAATATCAGAAAAAATATTTAATTTTGCTTCTCTCCCCTGTGCTTGTCCTTTTTCATCTGTTTGACTTCAAATTCTCTATTCCAATACCTCAGTGAATCACAGTGTTTGAAGCTGGACAGTCTCTACTCCAAACTTCTGCTCAAACCAGGACCAACCTGAACAGGTTGTTCATGTTATAAAGTAATATGTGCCAGGCCTTTATACATGAAGTGGCAACTTTTAGTTTCTTAGAAAAGAATTAAAGCTACACTGGGGCTAAATTGGACTTTCATTAAAATATAACTTGGTGTTAATTTCACTGGGAGCATTATTTCTTAAAACTAAGCAGAAATGAATACAAATTAATTTTCTATTTATTCACCTAATAAAAGAACTAGTAGTTCATGTCTCAACCCCAAGATAATGATAAATTAAAAAATCTTTTTAATTTTTTATGAAGAATTTTTTTTCTAATCATTTTACATAAATAAGCCTTGCTGTGTCAGAAATGGTGCAAAATTAGCTAAAGTTTAAAGTTTTCTATTTACTGATTGGTTACTATTGCTTCATTTAAACAGCATTAAACCATGCTGGTATATAATTAGTTCTGCCTTTAGTCTTTGGCAGTTTTCCTGTTTAAGTTATAAGCTCTGTAGAGCAATGCACAAGCATTTGTTTATGTTCCATGCTTATGTGAAAGGCCTGTTACAACAGAATCACAAGTTCTTTGTATCCTTCACAAATGATGAGAGTGTAGAAGGGAAAGAATAGAACCCTGTTCCATATTCACCTCATACAATTAAAGTTTCTGTTTGCAAACGCAGCAGTGTACAACATACAGATTTAGCATTTTACTCATAAGTCACTATAGTAAATTTAGTAAAGAAACCCATTTATTGTAAAAATTATGCCTTAGACAGGTATGGAAAAGTCTTCAATTAGAAATGGTCTTCCTGTAACCTTACAAAACCTTATTTTACTGGATTTTTTTCCAGCTGCTGTGGTCAGTTGGCTAGAGAAAGATTGTCATCTGACATGTAACAAAGCATAACCCTTAATTTCAACTGCAGGGGTGTGACCACACATGAGATCCACACGCAGCCACAGTGCCTTTCACTGGGACTAGTTAGGGCTCTTTGCTGTGAATGACAGGTCTGATCACCTGCCCAGACTAAACCCCATTGCAGACTGTAATCAGATACAGATCTGTATCTCAGGTTGGCTGGAGAACTTCAGCTGGCTTCCAGCAACTCGGGCTCTGTATGATTTTCTGCTTTCCTGTGTCTTGTGACATTAGTGTATATATGTAAACCATTAGGATTTCTTCAGTATCTTAGGAAAGAGCTTGATGCATTTAAACAGCTATTACCCAAGAGTTTTTGCTGCAGTGTTTCATAGATGTTTACAGTACAGGTGGTCTTTGGACTTTGAAACAAATATTGACTTTAGTACATGAAGTTGGGTCTCAGAAACCTATCTGCAAGAACAGTTGTGGAATTCGTTAATTCTGGCTTCCTGACAAGGGACATTAGGTTAAATTCAGACACATTTGACTTTTTCAAGATACAATGCCAGAAGATATTTCTCCTTCATCTGGTGTAAAACTGTAGTTACTTCTCTGGACCACAATCCTTTACAAGTCTTCCCTATATGTGTAGTGTATGTGACACAACAACCAATATATGCAGATGTACCTCTTCTAGGCTTGCAATGAAAATATTTACATACTTGAACTGCTTGATACAGGCAAACATCTACTTAAACACTCAGTACTAATCTAGTAAATAATGCATAGCATAATTTTACATGCATTTTGCATGACTGAAAATAACTACACAATACCATGAGCTCAAGAATTAGGCTTGTACAGCTAACAGGAGAAAAAGATACTGCACACATGCAACACCCATTTTAGCCATGATTCCTATCTGTGGTTATTCACAGCCTTTTCAGAAATTTTCCCACTGTCACTAATACAGAGCTGAAATGCTCTGCTGCTGCTGTGAGGTCTGCAGGAAACTCTTAATGAAATCAACTGCTTGGTGACATCTTTCAGAAATCCTCTAACCTGACCTTGTTAATACACTTCATCCAGACTGGGAAGGTTGCCACTTAAGTAGCAATTTCACATACTTCACCTGGGCAAATATATCAGCAAACAGCAAATATTATCATATTTCATCCATGTCTGAAAGATTTCACTGCAGTTGGTCATTTAGCAGTTTCAGATAAGCAGATTTGAATTAAAACACAGCCAAAAATATTCTTAGATATCTGTCTAAACAGGGGATATTAAATAATGGATGAAGGGTATGTAGGATCAACTAACACAAGTATATAAACAGTACTATACAAAAATTCATACAGCAATCACAACAAATCAATATTTTTAGATTACTGTTAACAGATAGAATATGGAATGGAAAATGGATCTCACCAAAAGATCTTTAGGCTTATAGATATAGTTGCCTTCTCAAAGTTTCATTATTATACTCTTCCTGGTTTTTTTTCTTCCAAGCCCTTTACACTGAAACAAACTGAAATGCTCAAGACTTGTGGTGTGTTACAATCTTGCTTTGACCCTTAGCAACAACAGCACTTAGAGCAATGACAAATATCAGTACCAGGAATGTTACATCTTACCTGTTGTACTGAAACATGACAAATTATTCAAATGAACAAAAAGAGCCCCTAAAAAACCTCCTGAATATGATCAGTGTTTGCAATGTGAATTAAGACTATAAACTTCAAAATTTTATTCTTAAGGTTTAACTTTCTCATTTTTGTAATGGAGATAATTCAGGTTATGAACAAATCTCAGTACTCTAGAAAATAAGCCAGCAACACTAGATCATCTCAAGGAAGAAGACAGTCCTTTAAATGAAAACTGAAGCCTGCAGCTCTACTAGGCAGGGAAAGAGAAGGACAAAACTATTCTCTTTTCCATCTTAAACACTACATAGGTATATAGGCTCCCCACAGGTAACAGTTCGTAGCTAAACATGTGGAAGAATTGCTCTTAGGGTATATTTCTATCTTTCTTCTCCAATATTTTCTTACCCCTTCCCTTTTTTCCCCTCTTCCAGGTTTTCCTACCAATCAATTAAAGGAGCACCTAAATTGCCCACATTCATACCTATCACTGATTTGATTTCTATGCAGAGGATTTGTTCCTGTTTCTTGACAGGAGGTTGACAGCTTACAGGCTTACTGCTGCTCCTTCCTTTTTATGTCCACAATCTGTATCGCTTGTAATTAAACACCAGTATTGCCTTTGGCCTCTCAACTGTTTGATAAGTCAGCCAGAAAACAGAGATCAGAGCAGATCTGCCACAATCAAAACCTATCAACTACTCCTATTGACTCTGAGAAGAAAAAACATTTGACTCACACATATTAGAAGGTTTAGCCAGTGAAGTGAAGCATCTCCTTTTCTGCTTTTGAAAATTGGTATTGAAATCGGCACCTAGCATAAGCCAACTCCTCTCAGGTATCCTCTTTCCTGTGTTTTTAGAAATCTTGGCTAATGAGAAAACTAATGGCAAATTTATACTGCAGCTTATAGTTAAATTCTTCCCAATTGCTACCAATGGCTTAGAATCCCAAGAGCAACAGTCAGAGGTTTGGGGTAATCAGTTCTGGTTTGTTCCCTCTCCACCTCTGCAGTACCATAAAACACATCACTGGGATTCTGTAAGTCTTTAGAGGCAAGGTCAGCAAGGTTATTTCAATGTGTAATTATTTTTAAGACACATACAGATATTCCCACGCAGTTGGCATGAGTGTTTTACTAGGACTCAAGTGGGATTCCTGCCAGCAAATTCAGTAAGCACAGACCTGATCTCCTTAGAAACTAAAATATGAAATTCATTTCCAGATTTTGAGTTCACAAATATGTGAACCTATTGAAAGCTGTAGGTTTCATTTTCTATGGTGTTTATAACAGCAAAATACTGTAAGCAATAAAAAATTATTTTACTTAAATTTAAGAATTTACTTATCCTACCAAACAAAGTAAAATAGAGAGAAGTCAATGGGCTTTTTTTAAAGGTTAGATGGTCCTTTGATTTAAAGAAATATGGAAAAGAATATTGCTGTATTGCTGCCAGATGCATGAGCTTACCACACACAAAAGTGGTGACTTTCTTGTAGTCACAGAATAATGAAGGAGTTGTAGCTGCTGGAGAGACTTTTGAAGAAACTACACCAAAATAAAGAACCCTGCCTTTACTCTGTCAAGAGACAGGCCAAACGTATAGAAATAGAACTATATAGGTCTGGCTATATTTCGTGATTTTTTCTGCCATGCAAAGCTTGGACAAATTCAGACAGATTCACACACTGTAACTATGCTGAGTTCCTAAGTGATAGCTAAAAAAAAAACAACCTAGAAAAGTCACATAAGGAGGGTAAGGGGAAAACATGCTACACCTAAGAGCAATCTACATGTGAGCAGTGGCAAAACCATTTATCTTGAAGACACTAAGAGGCAGGTACCTATTAACACAAACTTTTGAGATAAGAGAATAGTTAGTGTTTCAGTATAGTGCTTTAGTATATCATCAGTGGTAGTTTTTGTAGGGTTCATACTTCTTACCAATAAATCTGACTCAATAATTTTAAAATGCAAGTAAATACAATAACACTTAACCCAAGTTCAAGTGAGAAATGAAATACTGGTGCTTTTTTGCTATAGGCTCCAGTTAGATACACATGCCCACAGAAAAAATGTTCAGCAGCTGTTGCAGAACTGCACCACAGTCCCAACCCTAGAAATTTTCAGCTGTCAGGGCCTAAGGGTAACTTTTCAGTGCAGCCTGGCTTACAATGAAACAAACAGATCCTGTTTCCAGGGTTACAATTATCAGCTAAATAAATAGAATTTTTTAAACTTATCTACTAAACACATCAGTGGCAAAACCGCAATTGCTTAAGATAATGAACCAAATACAGGTGTGTCTGTGTGCAGCCAGTCATTTCTGCAAGAAAGTACATCCAAGAGGTGGAGCAGAAATTAAGCAGAATGATTGGAGAAGCCTAACACACTCCCAGGAATGTGACTTGAAACAGAGCAAAAGAGAGCTGCAGTGCCCCTCTGCTGAAATGGGAATGATTTATTGTCTGAATGTTTCCTCTCTCCAACCAGCCCCACAATTAAGCTCTTTTTATTTCTGTGGTATCTGCCTTGCAGACATTTGAGGCAATCGCTTCTCTCCTGTTTTTAATATTAAGTACATTTAATAACTGGGAAATGGCTTCTCAGAGGTAGAACACCATGTTAATGGGAGCTCAATCCTCTTACAATTTCAACCACAACTATTTCAGCAACTTCAATGAGACCAGGACTGAGATCCTTGGAATGCATCTGCAGTGTACCAAAAAAGGGTTTGCCTCAATATTGTTTGAAACAAAACAACAATCAGCTCTATAATGGAGCTGAAAATATGAGTCAGTTCATTAAGAAAAACAGACTAATCAAAATGCTGATCAAGTTCAAACATACATCCTCCTCCTCCACCAGGAAAAGCCAATTTCTTTATCTGGCATCTGCTAGACAACATCAAAATTATGGAGGAACCACTGAATAAAGTAATTTGCTGAACTCAAACACCACTTGGTTCTTGCATCAAACTAAAATCACATTTTTCACAAGTACTTTCCCAAGATTTTTGGAAGAAAAACTTTTATGATACCAACTTCTATTGAGATCCATGAATGACTACGTGGAGAAAAACGGCAGAATTCCCTTGGGAATTAAAAAATTCCTAAACCTTCTAAATGCCCTTAGAGAAGCTATGATTATTCAGGTAACTTTGGTGTGATATGCCTAAATATCAAATTTTGTTTTCTAAATCAAGTCCAAGCCTCACATCATCGTTTAAAGTACATTAAAATTTTAAATTGTGATGGATTAAAGTAATGGGGAAAATTTGGAATTTTTAGTGAAGCATATATTTCTGTAGGAGTACAGAAATGTCAATACAGCCTTTGAAACAGATGACTCAAAAAAAATTAATCAACAAGAACCAAATGGCAACCTTCTCTGCTCATCACATTACTTGACAATATGAATGCACATTTACTTTCAAGTGATAAAACAAACATGCCCAGTATTAATAATAAAACGGTTTGAATGCACCTTCCTCTACACCTGGCCTTTCTTCCAATACTATTAGCCCAATACCTGTAAAAATGCTTGTGATAGTGTAACGTCTTCCATTGTATGAATAGTAACAAATACAAAAATACGACTGCATGAAGGTCGACAACGGCAGTGCCAGAAAGCAAACAAAACTAATAAAACTCCACAAAAAAAAACCCCAACCAAAAAAACCCCAAAAAAACCCACAAAAACACCCAAACAAAAACCCCCCAAAAGCAACATCTCAAAAACAAAACCGAAAAAGCAAACAAGTGTACTGTTAAGACATTTTAAAAAGTACATCAGTCCTTATCAGCAAATACCAGGCTTAGCCTCTCTTTTCTAGCTGTAGTCAATAGACAACATTGCTCTTTTTCTAACCTAAGTACAGGCAAATCTTCAAAGAAGTAAAGTAATTAATAGCTGACTTCAAATAGGAGTAAACTGTATTAGCAAAGTTCAGAGGAATTCAATTTAACATTTAATCCAGACTAATTCATCTAGCTCCCATTACCATTAACAAATTACTGTATAAAACTTTTGCTTACAAAAAGAAAAGTACGTTCCTTTAGACTATGAAGGAAAACCATTCATCATAAAAGGGACTACAAACTTAATAAAACCTCTTCTATTAAAAGATAACTTTAAAATATGCTTGCTGCAACATGTATTTCTCCATGCAAGAGAAGGTTCTCACAGTGCAGAGCTGTTTTCACCTCTGTGAGCAGACTGATAATTAATCTGAATAATTTTGTCCTATTCTGGGCTTCATATCTGTTTTCATGCTTGTCCTTCAGTATTGCTGGAATGAGAACAGCTGTGAATGGGCATGTTACTATCAGCATGTTCTCTGAATGATCTGGACATGGCCTGGTCACAGCCTAAACAAGGCTGCTCTTACTCTGAAGAAAGAAAAAAATTACCATTTCATATATCTTCTGTCAGTATTTAGCACCTTATTTTCAGTGACAGTTTTCATCATCTATGAATTCTATCTTCTTCATTCCATAAAAATTTATTCAAAGGGAGTGTAAGCTGCAGATGAAGTTACATTTTGTAATTTCTTTTTTTTTTCCTTTCCAACGTAAAATTTTACATTTTATGCAGAGGTTAAATTGTGTTAACATTTCTGAAATCACATCATGTGCAGTAACTGAAATAGTCATCTGTCCTCCTCCAGGCTCTAGCTTGTTAGACTCCAAAGGCAAAAGAGAAGGCAAAAATTATTTTAAGCTGCCTTAATTTCCCTCCAGGTTTAGACACCCAAGGAGAAGTCATCTTTGTTGTGAACTACATTTCCAAGTAACCTATAGGCAGGTTTGCACCTCAAGAAAGCACTGAGCCAAGAACTGTTTACTTCCTGTCCCATATCCAAGACAAGAATTCCTGTAAAGCTGTAGAAGGGGGATAATGCACTAGGTCTGTGCACCTTGGATCCTGAAAAAAATGGGAATTCCTATAAATAACATTTTAACAACAAATGTTTTCTGTTCCTAACAATAAACAGGTAAATTGGAATCTACCACTTTATTTTGACCTTTGCTCAGTAATTTTCTGATAAAAGTTTCCATCCAGAACTTCCTACCTTGAAATAAAGTGAGGAATATGCACTGCAGCATCACAAAGAAAAAGCCATAGTTAAAAATATGCTGAAACAAAATGACAAACAGAAGTTGTAGTTTTCATGGGCTATAATTGACAGAGCTCCCAGTGTGTTTATTTAGGATGCACTCTAGTGGACATACATATAACAAAATCAAATGATACAAACAGTGTGAACTGATAAGAAAATGAAAGCAACACATCATTAGAATTAATTTCTAGCATGATTTAAAATAGTGTCTTATATTTGGAAGGCTGTATGATGGTTTACATTGTCATGGTCAACATGACAATGACTGGACATTAAGTGTAAATCTGAAGAGCATTCCCTTTTTCTATCAGAAACCATTCAAATTCTTGGAAAATCCTTTTCAAAAATATTTTATTCTTTTAATATTGATTCAAACTATCATATTGTAGCCTCTATCCTCATATCATATTGACACATTAGTTATATTTGTATTATTATGGTTACTTTGATATGCAATAAGTAGAAAATATATTTGCTGCTTTCACTTCAGCTGCAGTTTTCTTCCTGCAAGTCAGCCATGCTAGCTGCAATGGTTTAAGAATAAAAAGGAAGAATCAGTGTCAGAATTAACAGACTTTATATGAATGCCTTAAAAACAGACACTGGAAAAACAGATATGTAAATCAGTTCTATTTATAAAATACATAAATCAAGATACTACACTTCAGGATCAGCAAGTAACAAGTAGAAAATATATTTACTGCTTTCAGGTCAGTTCTAACTTTCTTCTGTTACTGTTGGGAGATCTGCTTGACTCTGAAAAACAACAACAAAAAAATTCTGTCACTTACCAGCATTCACTGAACTTTGTAAAAAAGGAAAATAGGAAAAAACTGCCCATGACAGACAAGTTGGTACTTATCAGTGTAATCATGTATTCTTCCATTCAATACAATGAATACAAGGAATGTCATCACCAGACCTCAATTATAAAATCCAGCAAATCTGGATGAAGCATTGTGATTCTGAGGGCAGAATCAACAGTACAAGCCTATATCTTATTTTATCAATCTGTTCTTAATTTGTAGCAAACATGTCACTGAAATAACATCCCCAAAAGCCAAATGTAGTCTAAAGCCTTTAGGCATGAAAATTTGGCACATGCAGGAAGCAGCAGGTACTATTTACAACTCATTTTCACTTCTGGTTTTGCAATTTTCTTATTAAAGAACCCATAAAATATGCCCAAAGCCTCAAGAATATTTTAAAATATGTAATTATCAGAAAATTATAAAAATTTGGGCTATATGAGATCTTGCATATACATCTGATTTATCTCAGTGCAAAAAAACACCTGTGAAAAGCTGAACCTAAGAACAGTCATAAACCTATTGAGAGAACACTCCTAAAACAGTCTGCTATTAAAGCAACCTCAAGTATAAAGTATATTAACATAACAACATAAATTCTCACCTAGAATTACACTACTGAGACCAGAAATGAAGTGATTTAGTACACATTGTACATAACTGTTGACACAGCACAGACAGGCTGCCTCCTCTTTAAGTATATTCATACTTTAGTCTGTAACATATCTGAATACAAAAGGGTGTTTTAAATCTTGAGGATTTAGCCAGCTAACTCCACAGAGTCTTCTAGAATGGCTTAACTCCCACCAGAATGGAGCTATGGGCAGTTTGGAGGTTGTGGCCAAAATACCATCCCTTAAACAGTTTTAACCTTTTGATAGGTCAGCACAGAAAAGCAAATCTGTAAGCATCAACCATTTACAATCTTCTTCTAAATATTTACCGGTTCACTTTCATCTGGCTCCTCAGCTTTGGATGGAGTAGGTGTTCCAGGTTTATCTGTACCTTCAGCTATTGCATTTTCCTGTGGTAATGAAAACCAATTTTCAGTTAAAATGTCCCATTAAAATGACATTATGTATTAATATAAAGAGAATATTTTAGATAAGTGCTATACAAATTTAGTAGTATGGGAATATGGTCTTTGTATGCTTAACCCTGTCTTTTATCTTTTTTTTTCACTAACAGCAATTTTAAATTTTTACATATTCATTTTTTCCTGTCACTTTCATACTCTCATCTTCCTACAGTTATGTTTTGTCAGTATTTTAACAGACTTTTCTAAAAACCTAACTATTTCTAAAATACTGTGCTCCACAGACTTTTAAAAGCTTTAGGGAGATACACATGCCAATTATCCATGTATGTTTTTACTGAAGCAGCATTAAAAGACCATAAACATGGATAGCTGTTAAAATAAACAGGTATCTGGAGACACACAGATATCTGTTAGTATAAATTCCCACACACCACTAAGATATCAGAATCCAGACACATTGCAATTCCAAACCACAGCTCTTTTTCCAGGTACAGTAAATGGATTTTGTGCTAACACCCTGTAAAACATTACTGTCTTGATACTTAAATTAGACATGCTTATTTTATAAAACTTTCTAATAAATACCATCAAGGAATGTGGAAGCGTCAGCTAAGCTGACCTTATGCTGGATTTTTGCCATAAATTTATGTTTTCTTCTGACCAAAATTCAAGTATAAAACCCAAACTGCAGAAGCCACGTGTTAGACATTTCCCCCTATCTACACTCCTCTTTCTTTGATTAGGTGTTAGTTCAGCATCCATGGGCTTCTGCTTTGTGTTTGGTAATTGATGCCTGCATCTGCAAAAAATGGCTGATAAATGGTATTTTCAAACCACCAACTAAGCATTGGCTTAAACCTCTTGATCTTCCTGTTGCAACTGCATTTCAGCTTCTTTATTCTCTGCTTCCAATTCTGTATGATCTTTCTCCAACTCATCCTGCAATCAGTTTAAGAAAGGACAAATTAGAAAGAAAAAAAGCCCACATTTATCTTTTTCACCACATTGTTTACAATGTATTTATTATTGAAATAATAAATAAAAAGTAAGCATAAAACATAACTGCTATATTATGTTAATAAAAAAAAGTCCTTTCAGTATCATCTGGTTTAACATTTTCAAAGGTTTGAGACTCTTATGGATAAAAAGGCTTTACTACCAAGAGGAAGAAAAAACAGTTAAGTGAAGTTAGTGTACACACTTCAGATACTGTCTCATTACATATGTTCTTTATCAGTTTGTATTAGTTATCTCCTATCCTTTGGATTAAGCTCTTTGATACTTTGTGTAGTACCTAGCACAGACAGATGAATTGATATAGAATCAAATCTACAGAAAAATTTGGCAAGTAATGTCATTAACATTAATCATGTCCATCAGCAAACTTTAGTATTTACAACTGGAAATATCTAACAGGAAGTGTTTATTAATTATGAACATAAGTCCTATTAAATCAAAACTTCAGAAACTGCATAATCTAAGTGTTGACATTCCACACCCCTACAGAATACTGTTTGCTCTTGCATTTTGTGAGCAGTTACAAACTATGACTATGGTCATAGTTTTCTACGTAAAAAAAACCCCCTACCTCAGTATTTGACTACAGCTAAAACTGAGCTTGTTTAAAAAAAAAAAAAGCATCTAATGTGAGGATTGTTCAACATCTTTCCGATAGTTAACATAAAATGATTTATTTAATTCTCTGTGAATTATCTCCAGACACAATCTCTATTTACTATTTTACATCACTCATGAAACCCTTAAACACGTTACTTTTGGTTTGCAAATTTCTAAACTCCAAATTTTAAAACTGCAAGTGAAATAAAATGAATGCATCTAGAGCTGGGCTTAATGTGATCAGCATAAATTTAAAATTAAGCTTTTGATTTTAACATCATAAAAGTCATCCATACAAAAAAATCCAGTCAGGTCATATCAACATCACCATAGCAACACTGAGTTCTCATGACTCCTTTATAAAGAATGGCCAAAACCACAGATATTGTATTTCTTTCACATATTATAAGCCCAAATTACTTCTCACCTAAGTCCTAAATTGGCTTTTTACCTTAACAGCCATCATTTTTAATAACGTTTCACTACATAGTATGTAAGTTTTCCTATCTGTGTGCTGACTAATCATTTGAGTTACTCAGAAAAGTGAAATTGCAATACTTGCTTTATGTCACCTTTATCAAAATCATTATACAGCTATTAGAAATATACAAAGAGCTCCAAGATGCCACAGCACCATAGGCTGCTTAGAATTATCTATTATTAAATATTAATAACCTGACGATGTTCTTCAAGTTTCTGCTGCTCTTCCTGGATTTTTAACCTTTCAAGTTCTGCTTGGGCTGCCTCCCGTTCTTGTTCCAGCTCAGCTCTCTCCAGCATTCTCTATTTCAGAGGTAACACAGAATCAATTAAAATTAAAGATATATTAAATAGCATAAACTATATTTTAGAAATCTTGTTTTGCCTAAGTTGGATCCACCTCTTTTTCTTCATCTAAGTTTCTTCTGTACTTGTAAATCCAGTGTGCAAGATACTCTATTGGATCTGCAGGCCGATGCACTACAACTTCTGCCAGTCCCTTCTTCAAGCAACTTCCCAGGCATTGCTTCAGATACTGAGACTCCATCCAAATCTACCGACAGTAAGCAGACAGATTTTAGACATCAATGCCAGAATTAAGTTAGGGGGCTTAAGAACTCTTGCTTCAGGCACCAAACACTGAGTAGGACATTACTTTTTACTAAGCTTGCAATTTATACAGGAAAGTTATTTAATAATGGTTTAGTTCTTAAAAGCTCCAGTGACAGGTCAATTAAATTAATCACAGCAGAAAAAAAAAAACCTGCTCAAACCCCACATTACTGTTTGGACATGTATAATTCATGAACTACTTGGAAACATGCTCATAATTCTAGATCTGCATGATATAAAAACAACAAACCCCAAATCTGAAAAGCACAACAGGACATAGAAAACTTCTACACAGGTACTCGAAGAACAGGTAAGTAGTTCTGAGGACGATTAAGGCGTAATTTCAATTTGACCTGCCAAAGCGATCTTTAAGATACGTATGCAAGGCGAGGGCCTGAAGCACTCACTGTGCAGTTAGGAACGGCACACATCTCTGTGCACACACTTTACTAGCCCAGTTTAAGTAAACACGAGTCCTCCTTTGCTGTCAGGGGGGCTGAATCCGTGCGAGGCAGAGCCTGGGTACTCGCAGAGCCTGGGTACTCGCAGAGC